>JAGXJF010003703.1:0-99837 GCA_019208055.1 Stipa capillata | reverse complement strand
GGAAGATACCATACAACCTTTGCCGGAGCGCCACTCGTCACTGGGCATTCATCATCGGCTTGGCTTCTACCCGCTTGAATCTGGATGTGTTGCACGTAGGACACTTGTACAGCTTCTCAAGCTCTGTGCGGTAAATAAAGCAGTCATTCGGACACGCATGGAACCTCTGCACGTCCAATCCAAGAGGACAGACAACCTTCTTGGCTTCATCGGTGCTCGTAGGCAACAAGTTGTTTTTCGAAAAAACTTTTGCAAGATAAGCCAATGTCTTAATTATGGGCTGCCTTAATCCATAGAAGTTCCAGCGTGACCGACAGACGCGTGTGCTCTGGATTGGAACCAGTATACAACGGGGTTTGCGAGTCTTCAACTAGTCTTGTGAACTTAGCAGCCTCTCTTTCATCCTCAGGATCTATCACCACCTGCTCCACCATGTGAACATCCTGCACCATATCGGCCAAATTGTTCCCCGTTTCTTCTTTGGCATCAGGTTCGAAACTCCTCTCGTCTTCTTCGTCCTCTCCATATTTGGCATCTTGCTGTAACACTTGATCTTCCTGCTCCTCGCTATGACATATCCAACGTGTATAACCTGACATGAAACCCTTAAGCGCCAGGTGTACGGTCACCCTCCCTCTCGTATCGAACATTACCAAATTTTTGCTATCACGACACAGACAACAAATCTTCGTGCCAACTTTTCTCCTCATATCTCGCTCGGTGACATCAAGAAACTCATTCAAAGCCATAGCCCAACTCTCTGTCGCTCGGTTGTCATACATCCAACTGCGATCCATCGATCGATCCCTACGACACGAAATTGATCAGTTCGACGAAAAGAACAAAACACTAGGCCTCGGCTCGATGACCAGAAATCACATCAAATACATATACAAAATGAAAAGAACACTAGCGAGCATTATTACCAAGCGCTAGCGATCTTTTCGGCGAGGAAAGAGAGATCTATGGAGAGAGTGAGAGGAGGAGGGATAGATGAGAGATCTTGTTGGGTTGGAGAGAGAGAGAGAGAGCTATAAATGGGTGAAGAAAGCGGAAGGTTTGGGAAGGAAAAGAGAAGATCTAGATCTAGATCTAGAGAGATCTTGAGCTTGGGGAGGAAGAAAGGAGGGATAGGAGGAGGGTTGGGGAGAGGGGAGGAGTCCTTGTGGGTGAGGGGGCGGCAGCGGCGGCGGCAGCATATGGGGCAGCAGTGGCGCTCGCTGCTGGCCAGTGGGCGCACAAGCACTAGCCAGTAGCGAGTGCCGCCTCTGTTTTATACAGCGACATCACCATTGACGGACCTATAAAATCGGACCGTCAGTGATTTTGTAGTCAGCCCTGGACCTATGGTCGCTGACGGACGCGCACGTTGCCTATCAGTGAAGGCTACATCTCCGCTGACGGGCCCTTACCTACAGCCCGTCAGTGAAAAGACACGTCATCTGTGGATCCCTTTGTCCATCTCCACTGACGGGCGGCTTAGCTGCCCATCAGTGGAGACGTCCTCTCCTCTGACGGGCCCTTACCTATAGCCCGTCAGTGAAAAGACACGTCATCTGTGGAACACTATGTCCGTCTCCACTGACGGGCTCCTCTGACGGGCGCTTAATTACCGCCCGTCAATGAAAAGGACGTGTCATCTTTGGCACCCCTTGGTGCATCTTCACTGACGGGCTGTTTTGTTGCCCATCAGTGCTGGTCCTCACGTCCAGCCTGGTTGTCTTCTCCGCTGACGGGCGGATAGGAGTCCGTCAGTGAGGATCCCCTCCAACGACGGTCTGTTGTGTGCCGTCAGTGGAGGTGGTTCAGCAGAGGGTCAATCTGCAGTAGTGAAACCTAGATCCTAAGCCAAAAATGACCTCACCGATCCATGTGGACCATGCCTCCAACCATCCAACTCTATACCATGAGACTAGGGAAAGGAGATGAACCAAACCCCTTTGAGTATGAGCCATTTGCCTCTTCAACACAAGAATTGTTCGATGTGTAGGCACTGCACTCAAGGCTTTGTTACATGTTAAAATAGTAATCAATTTCTTAATTTCTTAAAATATCGTATGAAAATGTCCTATTTTGAAGATGGTGTCTGGAGATGAATGTGAAGTGCCTCAGGATGAGCTAGACTAGTCTCCTCAACCAGCTCAACTGCTTCCTGAACAAGCTGCGGAGGCATCATCTCATGAGCAAGCTGATGAAACAGGGGGGCAGAAGTGAAAGCGAGGTGGCTGAGGCAAAAGCCAAATACCCACGGGTCACTACACCATAACTCACGTCACTGAGAAGGGTGTGCTCACCTTGCCCCTGAGCGCTCAAGTGGCATCCATAGAGCATGCGCTGCATTTGGGAGGACAAATGTCCGGATAACGTACCCCAACTGGAAGGCAGTGCCGCAAAGTGAAAAAGAGTTCCCGTGGGACACAATCAAAAGATTATTTGACTTCCCTGAAGGTACCTTGGAGACCGTGGAAAGACAGGCAATAGCCAAGATGGGCAAGGCGTGGAAGACCTTCAAGAGTGAGCTTTACAACGGATACGTGAAGCATGATCTTATGCCCTAGCGACAGGATCTAGAGGCCTATAGGTACTTGTAGGATCAATGGGCAGAGTTTGTGGAGAGGTGCCACTTCGAGGAGTTTGTGCAGCAAAGTCAGGCTAACAAGGCACGCCAGGCTTGCAACACTCACCCCCACAGGCTCGACACCGGAAAGAGCTGGATTGGGAAAGAGACGACGAGTAGGCAGCTCGGGAGAATTGCTCCACTCCATTTTCCCCAGATCCCAGAGAGGCGGGCTCAGAACTAGTACCGAGGGAGGGCTACTGTCTCGGCCGATGGCACGGTCGCCTTTAGGAAGCCCAAAACTGACCAAGTGGCCAGAATGATCATGCGCCTCTCGGAAGAATCCTTTCAAGGGAAAAAGATATACTAACCTTAGCTCTGGAAAACAAAGAGCACCCCGGTCGCACACGTGGCATAGGGGTTACAATTCCGTGGAAGTGGGGATTTCCTTGACAACGTCGGTATGTACAGGTGCCGAGGGAGAACCAAAGCCGAGCGCGAGGCAACCGAGCATGAACGGATGAAAAGGGAGCACGTTGCTGAAATCTATTCAGATCTGGAAGAAAGGATTGATGCAAGGGTCGAAGAGTGGGTACGACAGATCAGGCAGCAGGAAGCAGCCGCTGGGGACTTATGCAGCCCCGTGGGCTCATCCCCGAGGGCTCAGCGCTGGAGTAGTGTCGGGTCCACACAACAAGACTCTCCAGCTAGCGGTGGTAATAAGGGAGTCGCTGTCGAAGACTTTCCAGTTGACGTCCACCCCGACGACAGCGACTTTCCACATGACGTCCCTAGCAACATATTTCCTGTGGATGACATAGATGTGGCCACCAAGTGCAAGCTCTTAGTGCCAACCGCTTTTGGCTCCGATCACATGCTTGAGGCTGGAAGTTGTGATTTCCATGTGGCGGAGAACAGATGGTTCACGGAGTCCCGCTGTCGAGGGGCAATGCCAAGGTGTCAGTGGACATGGTGTCACGGACCCGGAATTGCATATGATTAGGGGAACGCGAAGTCGCCAAGGGCCGAAGGACTCGCCCGCCTGGTGGCACGGTACCTGCGCCGTACGCACCAAGACAGAGCGATCCGACACCCGCCACGTGCGAGCCGGCCGGAAGCGACCAATTTTCCCAAAACCACATACGATTCCGTAATCCGGTGAAGAGTCAGAGTCGTTCCCGAATCCTACCACGACAAACAAGGTCGGAGGAGCCCGGCAGTTCTACCCACACCCTAACCTAGCCCGGAGGCTAGTGGGTCGCTCGAAAGCCCGGTAGAACACGCCCACACCCTGCCTGGCCGGCACAGCATCTCAGCCAGCGGGTCACTCAACCAACACCTGCTCGACTTAGTAGAACAAGGTACGGCTTCGACGCTTCACGGCATACCCAAAACGCTTCATATCATACACGCAGTGCGTAAGGGCAGCCTGGAATTAATAACTCGGATATCATAACAAAGCTCTACAAATACGATATTAATATTAACTGCCCATGATGGGACAACACCTTACATTATCCAGTCATGACTGAAAGCATATCCGAGTACGGAGAAATTAAACGACAGCGGAAACAAGTGGATGAGTCCCACAGCGGCTTAGCGACCGCTGAACAAAAGCTACAACTATCCCAACAATCGAACACAACCGAGGAAACACACGTTCAAGCATCATCAAAATAATCTTCGACCACCGGCTCACCTGCAAGCTCTAGGGATAACCTGGGTGAGTACGAACGTACTCGCAAGACTTATCCGTGCTTGATTAAATGTCCTACTCATGCTAGTGCAACAACAATTAAACATGGATGCTTCTCAGAGTAACAATATACAACTTAAGAACATAACATTAATAAGGTGAAGTAAGGACAGACTAAACAACAGATTAACTCAGGACACAACATATCACAGCTAATTTACCACGAGATCAAGTTATCGAATCCAAATCCATTTGGGGCAACCCATGAGTTCAATCCAAATGATCAATCCATCAAACCTCATCCAATTCGATTAGGGCAGCCCCTAACTCCAATCCAAATTAATCCAATCCTCAAAGGTTCATTTTAATCTCTCGAACCACTACCGACAACTCAACCCCTGCAGGCATAGTGAGTGCATAACAGTTTGGAGGTAGCGAGCCTCCGAAGTGCATGCCCACCCCCAACTATCCTCAGTGTTGGTTCTCGCTAGCGTCCACGTGTGATAAGGGATGGTGACACGCTGAAGATAGGGTTGGTGTGGCGACTAAATCTCTACTTACTCCCGCGTCGCCATCAAACTACGATGAACACCAACCGTACCCATTGTGCACGCCCTCGGCTCTCACAACTCACTTAACCATTTAGTTGAAGAGCTATCAGATGTTCTCGACGTAAGACACATCCTACACATGCTAGTGTACGCAACTTGCGACAATTCACAGATAAACATTCATACACATAGCACATATAACAAGGGCATACACAAGAGTACGGAAGGTAAAGATGCAACAAGCTCTGCTTGCCTGATTCTGGTTGTTCCTGTTCTTGCGAAGGGTCGTAAGCCGGGTGGTCACCCTCGCCTTCGGGCTCTGTTGTAAATAACGCGATCACCGGAAAGGAAACGATAAAGAAATAAGAAGACGGCATGTATGCATGTATGAATGATGTGAGCTACATGAGACTAGATGTGTAGTGGGTGTCGAAGAGTCGGAAGGATCTTCATGGGTTCATATTAGGTCATCGGAGACATGTGACATCTAGGATGCATGCATGCGATTTAAAATGCTCCGATGAGTTAGGGTTGCGTCTTTAGTGGTGAAACACTACAAAAATGTGCAATAAGTCAATATTAAGTTGGGTTATGCATTAGGAGTTTGGAATACCTGAAATCGTACGAATCGGAGATTAACTCGCAAGGCTAGGGTTTTATGGGGTTACGACGACGGAAGGGGCTATCGACATGTAATCTTTCATGCATATGCCATTACTGGAAATCTAGTGGTTCCTAATCGTAGGAATTAGCTCAAGGTTTCCAGAAAGGTCTAACTCGTCGAAATCGGAGTTGGGGTGGCGAAGCTAGGGTTAACGGACTCTCGGACGTAGTAGACTTCCACCCTAAATATCACTCTGTGCATGTAACCAAAATAAATTTTTGATTCAGCCATCTTGTAGAGTTTTTCATGAGGTTTCCAAATATATAAAAATATTTCAATTTGGAGTTGTGGTTCAAAAGATATGGCCATTTGAATTTTAGTGCAAAGTCTGCCCTAACAAACCCTAACCCTAATTGCTAGGTACACCCGAAGCCTACCCCGCTCAGATCTGAAATCCTACGCACACCCGACCTCAGTTCACCCCAAATCTCCAACACATAAACCCACCCCGATGACAGGTGGGGCCAACCGAGTACCCGTGGCCCAATCAGAAGGGGCCACGCGGTCTCTTCCCTCTCTCTCTCTTTTCCTCACTCTCTCACCCGCACCCACCCCTCTCTCTCTCCTGTACCGGGGCCGGCGGCGAGCTCTCAGGCGGCGGTGCTTCGCCGGAGACTCACCGGAGCGAGGCGCTAGGGCACGGGGTAGCTCGGGGTGCAGCAAAAAGGATCCGGAGCTCACCCCGGGGTTGATTCGGTTGCTCGGGAGGGCAGGGGAGGTCGGACACGGCCTGGCGACGGATACCGGCGGCGAGGGGCGTCGGGGTCCGGTGAGGAGGTGCTTCCGGGCGCCGAGCTGCAAGGAGGAGAACACGGGGGGGTTAAGGGAGATGAGTGGAAGCTCCGGGCGTAGAAAAGGGGAGAGAAGGACCACTGGAACCGGAGTAGGAGCTCGCCGGGGAAGATGGCCGGTTGCGGGGAAGAAGACGGCGGCGGGGCTCTCGGGAGCTGCTCTGAGAAAATGGGAGAGGTTAGGGTGTTGAGGAGGACCGGGGCTAGCTAGTGGGCTGAGAATTGGAGGGAGAAACGGGCCGGTGCTGCGCCGATTGCTCACCGGAGTTGGATCGGCGACGGGGAAGAAGGGCTCGGGAGCTCCGACAGTGGCCTAGGGTTTGGGGAGATGGGGACTGCGAGGAGAAGGGAGGAGAGGGCCGGTCGGGAGGAGGCTTTAAAGGGCGGCGCGGGCTGTCGGAAGCGGACCGGGGCGCGGGGCACCGCCCACCGGAGCCAGCGAGCGGCGGCGACGTGGAACGGGTGGCCCGACAGGCGGGGCCGGGCGCGGGATGGAGAGAAGGGGGAGGCTGACAGAGGGGGCCCGGTGGCAGTGGGAGGAGGCGCGCGGCGCGGGATGGCCGAGCGGGCTGAGGTAGCTGGGCCGACCGAGGGGAGGTTCCGGCCCAGAGGGAGTTAGGGTTCTTTTTGATTTTTCCTTTTTTTATATATTTTCCAGTTTTATTCCCCACGACATTTTATGTATGAATCTTTGTCCAATTGTTTTGAAATTTTTACAGAGGCTCTAATATATTATTTGGGAGCTGCTGTAGAAGTTTGAGCCACTTTGGGGTCCATTTAAATGAGGGTCTAGTTCAAATTGGGGTTTGAGCTAATTCCAAGGTTTGAACTGCGACTAGGGTTTGGACTTCTCCAAAATTTCTAAGATTTTTCCTGGGGCTAATGTATATCATTTCATGTTTATTCCCAAGGTTTGAGGCATTTTCATCCACTCTAGCTTGTCTAGTTTCTAACCCTAGTTTCTCGGACTTTAGGGTTTGCCCTCGGCAACCCAAGGCTAACCCTAAATTAGGGAGTTTGAGGAGTTGCACCCCTGGGAAAACTACTCTGTCGTCAAAACCCTAATTTGGCACCGTTAGGGTTTTAGGGTTAGGGACGGAGATTCGTTGAAGGGTTCGATGGCTTCCACCACCCTTAACGATGATTTTGTTAATTCGAATACTTCAAATAAGTTGATTGGTGTTTTGACCTTGTTATTTGAAATACTTCAAATAAATTGATTGGTGTTTGTATAAATATCCACCGAGGATGAGATATTAACATATTCTATAAAGTAAAGTTGATATACAACTAAGTTTGAATAAGGTGTGGTTGATGATAATGCCATGTATGCATGAGTGCAGAGCAATACCTATTTATCGTAAAGTGGGTATTACAAAACCTACCCCCCTTAAAAAGATCTCGACCCGAGATCGCTAACGGTCGACAAACAAGGTTGGAAACTCGGTCTTGAGCCATTCTTCACGTTCCCAGGTGGCTTCGTCTTCGGTGTGGTTGCTCCACTGAACCTTGAGGAACTTGATGGTACGACGTCGAGTCTTGCGTTCAGCTTCGTCGAGGATGCATACCGGATGTTCCCGATACGACAGGTCTTCATGCAGCACTTCTATTTCAGGGTTGGTCTTCGTCTCTGGAACTCGATGGCAAGCCTTTAACTGGGACACATGGAAGACATCGTGCATCCGCGACAATCCAGGAGGTAATTCCAACTGGTATGCCACTGTCCCTCTTTTGGCTAGGATTCGATACGGTCCGATGTAACGAGGAGCTAGCTTTCCTTTCATTGCAAAGCGGCGAACGCCTCTGAATGGGGTGACCTTGAGATACACGCTATCTCCAACCTGGAAGGTAACTTCACGGCGCTGAGGATCTGCATAGCTCTTCTGCCTGGACTGGGCTTCACGAAGACGTTCTCTGATGAGTTGAACTAGGTCTTCGGCTTCCTCAATTGGATTAGGTCCGAAGAACTGCCTCTCGCCGGTCTCGGACCAGTTCAAGGGAGTCCTACACTTTCTTCCGTAAAGTACTTCAAAGGGTGCCATACCGAGACTAGTCTGATAACTATTGTTGTAGGCAAACTCGGCATATGGCAAGCAATCTTCCCAATTGGATCCCAATGTGAGTGCACAAGATCTTAACATGTCTTCAAGGATCTGATTTGTCCGTTCAACTTGGCCACTGGTTTGTGGATGAAAGGCGGTGCTGAAAGACAGGGAAGTTCCCATAGACTCGTGTAAGCATTTCCAAAATCTGCTAGTGAATTGAGTGCCTCGATCTGAAATGATTCTCTTGGGAACACCATGGAGACACACGATTCGAGAGATGTACAATCTTGCTAGTTGACTTACTTTGTGGGTTGTCTTCACAGGGATGAAGTGAGCGACTTTGGATAGACGGTCTACAATTACCCATATTGCATCGTTGCCCTTCGGGGATCTCGGCAGACCTACTACAAAATCCATACCAATCTCTTCCCACTTCCACTCGGGAATAGGGAGTGGTTGTAGTAAGCCTGCTGGCCTCTGATGTTCGGCCTTCACACGACGACAGACGTCACATTCAGCAACATATTGAGCAATCTCACGCTTCATCCGGGTCCACCAAAATTGGCGACGGAGGTCTTGGTACATCTTGGTACTGCCTGGATGGATGGTTAACGGGGAGTTGTGTGCCTCATGAAGGATTAGGCCCTTTAGCTGCTTGTCTTTGGGCACAACGAGTCGTTTTTCAAACCATAATACTCCATCCTTATCTTCCGTGAAACAAGTTGCAGTACCATCCTTCATCTTCTCTCGGATCTTTAGCATGCCGGCATTCTGAGCTTGAGCAGCCTTGATTTGATCTTCTAACGATGGCTTCACCTCAAGTGTGGCAAGGGCACCTTGTTCGACCATCTCCAAGTTCAGCCGCTGAAATTCTTCATGAAGGGGTGGCTGTTGCTCCTTAATCATAGCGCTGTTGCAGTAAGCCTTCCGACTAAGGGCATCGGCGACAACGTTAGCTTTGCCAGGGGTATAATTCAAACCCAGATCATAATCCTTAATGAGTTCGAGCCATCTCCTTTGGCGAAGGTTTAGATCTGGTTGGGTGAACAGGTACTTCAAGCTCTTATGATCTGAATAAACTTCGCAACGATTACCGATAAGGTAATGTCGCCATATCTTGAGAGCGTGAACCACAGCTGCCAACTCTAGGTCATGAGTGGGGTAATTAGCTTCGTGGGGCCTCAACTGGCGCGAGGCGTAAGCCACCACGCGGCCTTCTTGCATGAGAACACAGCCCAATCCATTTCGGGAAGCATCGCAGTAAACCTCGAAATCCTTATTAACGTCTGGGAGAACAAGCACTGGGGCTGAGGTCAACCTTTCCTTGAGTTCTTGAAAACTCTTTTCACACTTGTCAGACCATATAAACTTGGTTTCTTTCTTCAGCAATTCTGTCATCGGCTTGGCTATGGAAGAGAATCCTTCAATGAACCGACGGTAGTATCCCGCTAGTCCAAGGAAGCTTCGGATTTGGGTAACCGATTTGGGTTGCTTCCACTCTTGTACCGCTTGCACTTTGCTTGGGTCTACCGCGACACCTGCGGCTGAGATCACGTGGCCCAAGAACTCTACTTGGCGTTTCCAAAACTCGCACTTGGAGAACTTGGCATACAGACGATGCTCACGAAGCTTGTCGAGCACCCTTCTCAGATGGTCTTCATGTTCTGATTCAGACTTGGAATAGATGAGGATGTCGTCGATAAAGACGACAACAAACTGATCCAGGAACTCCATGAAGACTGAGTTCATGAGTTGTGTAAAAGTGGAAGGGGCATTGGTTAGACCGAAGGACATGACTGTGTACTCATACAATCCGTATCGGGTAGTGAAGGCTGTCTTGGGAATGTCTTCAGATCTGATCTTTATCTGGTGATAACCCAATCTGAGGTCGATTTTGGAGAAGACACATGCTCCGGTCAACTGATCGAATAGATCATCAATCCTAGGAAGAGGGCATTTGTTCTTCACCGTAAGTTCATTTAGTGGACGATAGTCCACGACCATCCTTAAGCTTGAATCTTTCTTTTTCACGAACATGGCTGGACAACCCCACGGCGATGAACTAGGTCGGATGAAACCCTTTTCCTCAAGCTCCTGGAGCTGCTTCTTCATTTCCAATAACTCCTTCGGGGATATCCGGTAAGGTCGCCTTGACACAGGGCGGTTCCCGGTGGAAGTTCGATAACGAACTCCACGGCACGGTCAGGGGGCATACCCGGCAACTCTTCGGGGAACACGTCCGGGTATTCACACACTACTGGGACAAGCTCGATTCCTTGGTCCGGGATACTGTTCAGAGCAAAAAGACACCCTGATGGGGATGAGGATACAAATATCACCTCTTTGCCGGAGTCCGAGGTAAGGGATACCGATCTTTTGGCACAATCTATCTGGGCTTTATGCTGGATCAACCAATTCATACCTAGTATCACATCTAGCCCTGCGGACCCCAAAACTACCATGTTTGCCCGAAACATCTCTTTGCCAATTTCTATTTGAACACCCTCGCAAATCAGCTCGGTCCTCAGCTCCGAGCCGGGAGTTGCGACAATAAGAGGGGAATGCAATGCTGATGAAGGAATATGATGGTCATGTGCAAACTTGCTGGATATGAATGAATGGGATGCTCCAGAATCAAAAAGAACTGTAGCGGGAGTTAAGTTGACTGAGAGCGTACCCAGCACCACTTCTGGTGCGTCCTGTGCTTCCTCCGCCGTGACGTGGTTGACTCGGCCACGGCCGGGGGCTTGAGATTTGGTTGGAGCTGATCCTTTAGCTTGCGGACCTCCTCGCTGCTGCCCTTGCTGCAGGTTGGGGGCATAGGTGTTTCCTGTGCGTGGAAGACTGCAGCGGTTGGCAAAATGTCCCAGGTTTCCGCAGTTGTAGCATCGAACCTTGCTTAAGTCAGGCATGGGTCGCTGCTGTCCTCCTTGAGGGTGAGGTTGAGTTGCTGGCTGTTGAGGGCGCGGCGGGTATCCCTGAGGCCTAGGTGGATACTGTGCTGTAGGGCGGGGTGGCGTCGGCTGCCATACCCGCGGCCTTTGGGAGCTGCTAGCAACAGACCGCTGCGCCTCTCTCTCTCGCTTGCGGTCCTGCTGAAGAACAGACTCCTTCGCTTCAATCTCGATGGCCTTATCTACCAAATGCTGGAAATCCTGCACATCGGCGATAGCTAGCTTGGCCTGCAATTCATTGTTCAGCTTGCGCTTGAATTTCTCCACCCTGTCCTCATCGGTGGAGACTTCTCGCGGCACATAACGGGATAGGTGGTTGAATTCGTGGAGGAACTCTAACACTGACTTTCTGCCCTGTCGGAGATTGTAGAACTCTTCCTTCTTTAAATTCATGACGCCCTTGGGGATATGGGAAGCACGAAAGCCGGTTCGGAACTCGGCCCACGTGACTACATGACCAGGAGCTTGGATGGCCAAGAAGTTCTGCCACCAGTTTGCTGCAGCGCCTTCCAGGTAGTGGGTGGCGAAGTTAACCTTATCTGCTTCGGCGCACTGTGCCAGTTGGAGTTTTCTTTCAATCGTGCAGATCCAGTCATCCGCGTCCATAGGGTCGTCGGATCGATTGAAGGTGGGCGGCTGCGTTCGCTGGAACTCAGCTAGGCCACCTCGAGCCTGTCCACCACCGGCGCCTTGATTACGCGCCAGCTGTTCGAGGATTCTGTTCTGGGTCATCAGTAGATCTGCAATGCTTGGCTGTTGGGGAGGGGGTGGCACCTCTTCTTCCTCACGGTCACGGCGTCCACGTGCAGCTCCACGGGTTCCGGTAGCCATGCTGCTGAAATCAGAAGACACCAGATGAGATGAAGGGAGCTAGAAAGTTGGAAACTCAAGGGTCTATCCATAAGGGTATAACAAGGCATCCAAGAACATGGCACATAACTTCAGACATACTTCCTCAAGACAAGGGCACCAACAAGGGCAAGGAAAGTTAGGGTTAACACTCGAATTCATTAATATAATCGCCGGAGTTCGTACATGGGGCTGCGGTTTAAATCACCCTTATGGTGAAATAAACGTATACAAAATACCAAAATTGCAGCCACAAGTACCCAATTACATGCCTCTCAAAAGATAACTTAGACCTAGGGTTTGGTTCAGTTTACAATCCATAAGAAGGCCTTTAACAACTTGCCACTCGAATCCAATCGGCACTACGACGACTAACTTCTACGACTGGGTACTTCGAATCGTATCCTTCAACCACTCAGCCTACTCTTCGTCAGTTGGCGGGTTGCTGGTGGTGTACCAAACACGCTCCTCAGGGTCCTCTTCCTCTTCTTCTCTTGCAGCAGCTTCATTGGTGGGAACTGAAGCGGCTGGTGTGGAGGTATCTTCTTGTGAGGGCCTTGGAGTGAAGAGCCGAAGGTACTGTCGGGAGGTCATCCTTTTACGTGGCTTGACTCCGGAACTCTGAGGTTGAGTTGCCTCACCAGGTGGAGTTGGGGTCGGCTCTTGTACGGGAACAAAGGGGCTCTCGCCGCAAGACTCATCTTCATTTGCTACATGATACCTTCGACGCAACTCATAGCGAAGCTTGCGGTTAACTCTTGTTAGTCGTTCCACCTCTTGAGTGGCCTTTCCATAGTCCCGATACAACCTATCATGCATTACTTCCGCAGAGACAATGTGATTGGCCGTCTCCATCTCAGTCTCATCTTCTTCTTCGTCGTCACTTGGTGCTGGCACCGAAATGCTGGCGCCTCCATCAGTAACCTGGGGAATAAGACGGAAGGGGGAGAATAGGAAGATCTCATCGAAGTGATGTCGTAGGTGGAGAACTGCTTTTCTTGAGGCCTCCAGTCGGGCATCCGCATCACTTGGTCTGGGTGCTGTAAAGGTCTGATCCAGATCCGAAAACTCTCACTGTGACCCATCCCATCCAAAAATGAGTCTCCCCGTGAACTTTGTAGGTCTTGGCATGGAAAGCAGGGAGGTCTTCCTGGGGCACGCCAAGGTATTCCAACATTCTCCATAACAGGGTAGCCCAACCTCCTAGCTGATGTGGGTCGGTCACAATGTTATACACCATCCTATACAAGTTTAGAGTTAGAGAGGATAAAGTTAGCCACACAAAGAAAACAAATGCAATAGAGGAGAATTTCAGAACTAAGAGCGATGAGGGTAAGGAATAAAAGCAATCTACTTATTAATTTTCAACATAGGGTTTACTTTTTTAAATAGTTTTGCTGGCCTGTCGACGAGGCGCAGCGGAAGCTCCTATCTAACGACCACCTGCAATTGGCTTCCTACGGTCAGCTCGGCTCTGATACCAAGCTGTCACGGACCCGGAATTGCATATGATTAGGGGAACGCGAAGTCGCCAAGGGCCGAAGGACTCGCCCGCCTGGTGGCACGGTACCTGCGCCGTACGCACCAAGACAGAGCGATCCGACACCCGCCACGTGCGAGCCGGCCGGAAGCGACCAATTTTCCCAAAACCACATACGATTCCGTAATCCGGTGAAGAGTCAGAGTCGTTCCCGAATCCTACCACGACAAACAAGGTCGGAGGAGCCCGGCAGTTCTACCCACACCCTAACCTAGCCCGGAGGCTAGTGGGTCGCTCGAAAGCCCGGTAGAACACGCCCACACCCTGCCTGGCCGGCACAGCATCTCAGCCAGCGGGTCACTCAACCAACACCTGCTCGACTTAGTAGAACAAGGTACGGCTTCGACTCTTCACGGCATACCCAAAACGCTTCATATCATACACGCAGTGCGTAAGGGCAGCCTGGAATTAACAACTCGGATATCATAACAAAGCTCTACAAATACGATATTAATATTAACTGCCCACGATGGGACAACACCTTACATTATCCAGTCATGACTGAAAGCATATCCGAGTACGGAGAAATTAAACGACAGCGGAAACAAGTGGATGAGTCCCACAGCGGCTTAGCGACCGCTGAACAAAAGCTACAACTATCCCAACAATCGAACACAACCGAGGAAACGCAAGTTCAAGCATCATCGAAATAATCTTCCACCACCGGCTCACCTGCAAGCTCCAGGGTAACCTGGGTGAGTACGAACGTACTCGCAAGACTTATCCGTGCTTGATTAAATGTCCTACTCATACTAGTACAACATTAATTAAACATGAATGCTTCTCAGAGTAACAATATACAACTTAAGAACATAACATTAATAAGGTGAAGTAAGGACAGACTAAACAACAGGTTAACTCAGGACACAACATATCACAGCTAATTTACCACGAGATCAAGTTATCGAATCCAAATCCATTTGGGGCAACCCATGAGTTCAATCCAAATCAATCCATCAAACCTCATCCAATTCGATTAGGGCAGCCCCTAACTCCAATCCAAATTAATCCAATCCTCAAAGGTTCATTTTAATCTCTCGAACCACTACCGACAACTCAACCCCTGCAGGCATAGTGAGTGCATAACAGTTTGGAGGTAGCGAGCCTCCGAAGTGCATGCCCACCCCCAACTATCCTCAGTGTTGGTTCTCGCTAGCGTCCACGTGTGATAAGGGATGGTGACACGCTGAAGATAGGGTTGGTGTGGCGACTAAATCTCTACTTACTCCCGCGTCGCCATCAAACTACGATGAACACCAACCGTACCCATTGTGCACGCCCTCGGCTCTCACAACTCACTTAACCATTTAGTTGAAGAGCTATCAGATGTTCTCGACGTAAGACACATCCTACACATGCTAGTGTACGCAACTTGCGACAATTCACAGATAAACATTCATACACATAGCACATATAACAAGGGCATACACAAGAGTACGGAAGGTAAAGATGCAACAAGCTCTGCTTGCCTGATTCTGGTTGTTCCTGTTCTTGCGAAGGGTCGTAAGCCGGGTGGTCACCCTCGCCTTCGGGCTCTGTTGTAAATAACGCGATCACCGGAAAGGAAACGATAAAGAAATAAGAAGACGGCATGTATGCATGTATGAATGATGTGAGCTACATGAGACTAGATGTGTAGTGGGTGTCGAAGAGTCGGAAGGATCTTCATGGGTTCATATTAGGTCATCGGAGACATGTGACATCTAGGATGCATGCATGCGATTTAAAATGCTCCGATGAGTTAGGGTTGCGTCTTTAGTGGTGAAACACTACAAAAATGTGCAATAAGTCAATATTAAGTTGGGTTATGCATTAGGAGTTTGGAATACCTGAAATCGTACGAATCGGAGATTAACTCGCAAGGCTAGGGTTTTATGGGGTTACGACGACGGAAGGGGCTATCGACATGTAATCTTTCATGCATATGCCATTACTGGAAATCTAGTGGTTCCTAATCGTAGGAATTAGCTCAAGGTTTCCAGAAAGGTCTAACTCGTCGAAATCGGAGTTGGGGTGGCGAAGCTAGGGTTAACGGACTCTCGGACGTAGTAGACTTCCACCCTAAATATCACTCTGTGCATGTAACCAAAATAAATTTTTGATTCAGCCATCTTGTAGAGTTTTTCATGAGGTTTCCAAATATATAAAAATATTTCAATTTGGAGTTGTGGTTCAAAAGATATGGCCATTTGAATTTTAGTGCAAAGTCTGCCCTAACAAACCCTAACCCTAATTGCTAGGTACACCCGAAGCCTACCCCGCTCAGATCTGAAATCCTACGCACACCCGACCTCAGTTCACCCCAAATCTCCAACACATAAACCCACCCCGATGACAGGTGGGGCCAACCGAGTACCCTGTGGCCCAATCAGAAGGGGCCACGCGGTCTCTTCCCTCTCTCTCTCTTTCCTCACTCTCTCACCCGCACCCACCCCTCTCTCTCTCCTGTACCGGGGCCGGCGGCGAGCTCTCAGGCGGCGGTGCTTCGCCGGAGACTCACCGGAGCGAGGCGCTAGGGCACGGGGTAGCTCGGGGTGCAGCAAAAAGGATCCGGAGCTCACCCCGGGGTTGATTCGGTTGCTCGGGAGGGCAGGGGAGGTCGGACACGGCCTGGCGACGGATACCGGCGGCGAGGGGCGTCGGGGTCCGGTGAGGAGGTGCTTCCGGGCGCCGAGCTGCAAGGAGGAGAACACGGGGGGGTTAAGGGAGATGAGTGGAAGCTCCGGGCGTAGAAAAGGGGAGAGAAGGACCACTGGAACCGGAGTAGGAGCTCACCGGGGAAGATGGCCGGTTGCGGGGAAGAAGACGGCGGCGGGGCTCTCGGGAGCTGCTCTGAGAAAATGGGAGAGGTTAGGGTGTTGAGGAGGACCGGGGCTAGCTAGTGGGCTGAGAATTGGAGGGAGAAACGGGCCGGTGCTGCGCCGATTGCTCACCGGAGTTGGATCGGCGACGGGGAAGAAGGGCTCGGGAGCTCCGACAGTGGCCTAGGGTTTGGGGAGATGGGGACTGCGAGGAGAAGGGAGGAGAGGGCCGGTCGGGAGGAGGCTTTAAAGGGCGGCGCGGGCTGTCGGAAGCGGACCAGGGGCGCGGGGCACCGCCCACCGGAGCCAGCGAGCGGCGGCGACGTGGAACGAGTGGCCCGACAGGCGGGGCCGGGCGCGGGATGGAGAGAAGGGGGAGGCTGACAGAGGGGGCCCGGTGGCAGTGGGAGGAGGCGCGCGCGCGGGAGGGCCGAGCGGGCTGAGGTAGCTGGGCCGACCGAGGGGAGGTTCCGACCCAGAGGGAGTTAGGGTTCTTTTTGATTTTTTTTTATATTTTCCAGTTTTATTCCCCACGACATTTTATGTATGAATCTTTGTCCAATTGTTTTGAAATTTTTACAGAGGCTCTAATATATTATTTGGGAGCTGCTGTAGAAGTTTGAGCCACTTTGGGGTCCATTTAAATGAGGGTCTAGTTCAAATTGGGGTTTGAGCTAATTCCAAGGTTTGAACTGCGACTAGGGTTTGGAGTTCTCCAAAATTTCTAAGATTTTTCCTGGGGCTAATGTATATCATTTCATGTTTATTCCCAAGGTTTGAGGCATTTTCATCCACTCTAGCTTGTCTAGTTTCTAACCCTAGTTTCTCGGACTTTAGGGTTTGCCCTCGGCAACCCAAGGCTAACCCTAAATTAGGGAGTTTGAGGAGTTGCACCCCTGGGAAAACTACTCTGTCATCAAAACCCTAATTTGGCACCGTTAGGGTTTTAGGGTTAGGGACGGAGATTCGTTGAAGGGTTCGATGGCTTCCACCACCCTTAACGATGATTTTGTTAATTCGAATACTTCAAATAAGTTGATTGGTGTTTTGACCTTGTTATTTGAAATACTTCAAATAAATTGATTGGTGTTTGTATAAATATCCACCGAGGATGAGATATTAACATATTCTATAAAGTAAAGTTGATATACAACTAAGTTTGAATAAGGTGTGGTTGATGATAATGCCATGTATGCATGAGTGCAGAGCAATACCTATTTATCGTAAAGTGGGTATTACACATGGTGTATCCGAATTGCTCGTCGTACCCACTTCCTATACGCCCAGAGGACAATGTCACCACACTGGGGCAGGCCATCCACACATTCATCCAGTGGCCAAAGAAGTACATCTCCTTAGTTGCCCCTCCACCGCCTCCACGCCTGATCTCCAATACACGACGGGAGGTCTTCTCATTTCGTGCTCCTCCCCCAAAGGTGAAATCCGCTTTGGTACAATCTCAGTAAGAGTTATCAAGGAAATCTACTAAGCAGGCCACCAAATCGGCACCTCTCACTAAGGGCAAGGGCAAAAGTACGAAAAAGTCCAAAGGCAAGGGCAAAGATGTAGAAGAACCTGAGATAACGACGTATGAGAAGGGGAAGCCGTTAGTGACACAATCAGAATTAGAGCGACTTGGTTGGGCATCTCAGATTGTGCACGATTTTTACATGAAGAGGATCAATGAGGAGAAGCATATTCTGGACAATACAACACCAGGTTCAAGCGGCAACATTTCCTCCACGTAGGTGGAACCTTCATCGTTCCCTTCGAGGAGTTATCCCAACTCTTCCGTCACGACACCCTTGATATCGACCTACTAAGATGCTGGACACTATAAATGTTCTGAATTAGGGTATATGCTAAATGAACTGGCTGCCTCATTGATACACTTTTTCAATAACATTACTCTTATGTGTAGACATATGATCCAAGAAGCTAGGAAAGACAATCCGAATATCAGATTCCTCGATCCACAATTGGTTGTTTGCACGCTCATCAAATACCAACTGGAAGAGGTCGAGGAGTACCTTACGCAGGCCATGCTCCTTCTCTGTACTAAGTACCTCATTCTTATGCCCTACAACTACGGATTCCACTGGATGCTTGTTTGTATCAATCCACAATGTCAACAAGTCGTGTAGTTCGACTCCAAGAACTACCCACCAGATAATTACGCAGATCTAACGAAGGTGATCAATGGGGTGTTAGCGAAGTACGTTTCAAAGGGGGATCGTACAAACAGAAAAGCCCGAACCGACCCACCGGTTTCATTTTTCGGTAATAATTCCTCCGTCGCCCATGGATAATGGTCTCACAGTTGTAATATGTATTCCGTACAACTAAATTACAAATTTCTGCAGTGCCACAAGCAGCCGTCCGGCAACAATCAATGTGGGTACTATGCGGCCCAATATATGGTGGAAATCGTTGGTTCTAGTGTGACATTATGCCTAACATTTTTTTAATTTTCTTCTATAGATGTTTAAGTTTCCTACAGCTTTGCTCGACATTGAGATTGTCCGGTATATCCAAAGATGGCTCATAGGGTTCATACATTTGCATATCATAAAGGAGACTGTAGAATTCTATGATCCCGAGAACTTTGTACCTCAACCAGTTAGTCAAAATAGCTGATGTGAATGACTTGTCCTTTGCTTTAGTTAGTCAAAACGGTGAATTACTTATTGCTTCATATATCTATCTTATGGTTGAGAATGGTAATTACAAATGCTTGTGTGCTGTGGTTTTATTTATATATATAGTGCTTGTATGCTGTATGAACTGTATGCTGTGATCAATTACTATCATTATATATACTTTTCATGTTTCAGGGCAGGCCAAAACAGAGGTTTTGCAAGGGGTGTGGGATTAACAATACAGACGGCTCTAGAAAAAACCATCTGTAAAAACTAGTTTCACTGCTCGGTAATGCCTTAGTACAGACGGTTCAAAACCGCAATAATCATTTTTATAGACGGCTACAGCAATTAACCATTTGTGATACTGCTTTTGTACAGACGGTTCTGGTTTCAGACCTGTTCTACATACGGACCGTCTGTACAAATGCGTTTGTACAGACGGTTCGTTAACCGTCTATACAGGTCACAATTTGTACATACACTTTAGTACAGATGGTTCAAAAAAGTGTCCCGCACGTGGGTTGTGAACCATCTGTATAAATGAATTTTATAGCAGTGACATATACATATGTAGCTGGATATATACGAGGCATCCGTGAGAGTGGGGATTTTTGGCACTCATAGCCGGTCGTATGCTTCCAGTAGAGAACATTTCTAGTGATATCAAGATTTAGATGATACTATGATATCAACTTAAAAAATAGTGTAAATAATCATGAAAAATTCTAATAATATTTCACAACATTGATATAAACGGATCTATCATATTCGCAAAATTTCAACTCCATATTCATTTTACACTTTGAGAAACGAAAGAAAAGACAAAATCTATCAAAAAAGAAATCCAAAATAAAAGGAAAAAAAGATAGGCACTATTCACGAGAATTTGTCTTTTTTGTTTTCCTTGATATACATATCATTTTTGGTTGAATTTTTGCAGGGCAGTTCATCATATCATACCCATCTTACTAAATTTTTCTAGATTCTTTTATGACCAATTAAACTATATATGTTTTTACATTGGTATCACGATATCATTCAAACTTGGTATCACTAGATATGTTACTACCAGTAGTAACAAGAGAGTAACAATGTACGCTTGCACATTTTGATTTTTAAAAGAAAAATTACAATTGTATATCATGTAAAAGTATGTTAGCCAATGTTTATACAAAAATATGCTTTTTTGTGATCTCTACAAGAAAGACGAGAGCTTATGCCAAAATATAGCAATCATGTATGCACAAGTTTGTCTATTTTGTAGAGATGATAAATGAGTACATTTTCACACAAATATTTGCTAATACTCATATTTTATGCAATACTAGTAAGGTATCCATGCGTTGCAATAGGACAAAAGAGAGATGTCTAAAGACATTGATAAAAAGGTCACTCTATCTTGTGAACAGGCATGTCAAAAGTGATATACGTGCGGTTTCTACAATAATCGCCGCGTTTTTCTCTCACTTCCTTCTCTCTTTGACGATTACATATGTTTCTTCCTTCCTTTCTCTTCGTCATCCACTCTTGTTTCTTTGTTTTGTTGTTATCCTAATCCAATCACCGTCGCTCCACCGTTATATGCATGCGTTCTCTAAATTCGATCTTTGCCATGTTTCCTATCACCTCTAGCTATAACATTCTAAAATTAATTAAAGAAAGGTCGGAGTTATTAAAAATCAAGGTTGACTGAAAACCCGAGACGAATGGATAAATTTGAATTTTTAAATCATGAGTTGAATGGAAGATTCGAGACCGTGATTGTGTTCCGCTCATCGAATCTATCGAGATAGATTATAAGTTTGTTCAAATTGGAGTCTGAATGAATTTTGGAGAGTCCAATCCATATAGGCTGTCGGATTTCACTTATCTCCTAATCCAACTCAATTTTGGAAAAAGAAAACAATAAAACCTAGCCAAACCCGTGCTCTCTCTCCTCTCATCTCACCCTCTCTCCAAGCTGCTGCAGCCCCTTTCCGCGCCACTACCATTGTGCGCCTCCGCCGGTAGAGGTATAACTATACCTACGCCTTTTCTGATAGAGATTCTCGACAAAATCTGGGTGACTTACCTTTTCTGATCTCTCGCTGTTATTTTTTATCTTTAATTCCATATATGCAAATCAAGTAAACGAATACTCTATGGATATCTACAAAAAACTTTCAACAACTTTGCAGCATGAACCTCGAATTTGTCCAAAATCCCAAAATTCCCTTTCTTTTCCTTCTCCGTCCTCTTCTCCTCCTCCTCCTCCTCCTCCTCCTCCTCCTCCTCCTTCCCCTCCTTTCCTTCCCTTCTCTTCTCCTTCCCCAACCGAGCTCCTCTTCCTCCCCATGGCCGGCGGCTAGGGCAGCCTCGCTAGAAGGGGAGGCGGTGACCGGTGACGGTGCACGGCGGTCGTAGTGTTGCAAGGGACGATGGCGGCTTCTTCCTCCTTACTCCTCCTCCTCCTTCTCCTTCTCCTTCCTCTTCTCCTCCTCCTTCCCCTTCTTCCCTTCCCTTCTCTTCTTCTTCCCCCAACCAAGCTCCTTTTCATCCATAACACAAACTACCCTACATAAACTCTATGTAGAACTAATCCCACCATATAACTACACGAGGGCCACATGGCTATTCTATACTAACGGGTCGGGGTATTGAAGAAACACAATTCAAGAGATAGAAGCTGCAAATCAAGAATAAAGGCAAAAATAAACAACCAATGGCCGTTTGAGGTCTCCTTCAATTCAGAGGAGATAGAAGCTGACCTTTTGTCGTGTCTTGTATATGCATATATACTGCTGTTAGCAAAATAAAATCCAGCTAGCAGTACAAAGGATGACAAATAAAACGCATTTACAGTAAAACCTAAATAAAGATTACACTTTTCTAAAATACCACTTCGCTGACACATGCAAACCATCATATCCTCCTTATTTGAAAAGACAAAAGAAAGCTTCAACCATTGTGCATCCCGCACTATAGCAAAGCAAACAAAATAACACTTTCAAATTTTCGAAGGGCGAAGTCAAAAATAAAAAGTGACATTGCAGTTTATACCTTTAGAAGCGCATATTTTTGGGACATCATATGAGCTCAATTTTTGTCACGTTGTTTAGCAGAGAACAGAAGGAAATATTGAAATGAAAGTTTACTCATTCAATCCAACCTCCAACCTACATCAATCTATGTCACATATACTCCTTGTTTCTCTTATAAAACATGTAACAAACTAACTACATATCTGAATTAATACTTTTAACTTCAGGGACATTAGTAACCTAGAATTCCATCTGCTTGAATTAACAGAACCATATAGACAACAAATTACATATCTGAATTAGTATGTGCATACAAAAAGGATCTTGATTCTCCTGGGAAAATGATTGAGCATGGTGTAAGCAAAGTCCACCTTGTTTCCAACATCTCCAATGACCTGAGTCTTGCATCCTTCCACATTGCAAAGAACTCCATCATATGCTGCCACGCAATTGGACTGCAAGAAACGGAGTTTGGAAACAAGTAAAGAACTTGAAGACTGTACATTCCATTGAAAAATCTAATTTAAACCAATTCAACAACAGGTAGTTATCCAATGATGGATGACTTTTTTGAGCCATAGAGGGAGGAGGTTGTGAGGGTGTTAGAAGGCACCGATGGAGTATAGGAATGGCCCAAGAAAGTAGTCGATGGTAGGGGCAGTCTCCTCAACACCAACGAGGCAAAGATTAAGGCTGTGCCTACCTCACGCCCTTGTGGACTTCCTTTTTTCTGTCATATCGACTTTTCATAGAAGAATCAAATCTAGAATTAACAAAGACCAGGAGCTAATTTGTATAATAAAGAAAACTGATTGCAAAAGAAAATTGTTTTAGTTGTGGTTGCTAAATTTCTCACAGATATATAATACAGTAAAGGGACCAATATACGCAACATGGACTGTAAATCATACATAAACTGTACTTGATACAATCCTCTGATGTAAACATTTGTATATCTTGCAGAAAGAACATATTTTGCAATTTATATGATACTACCATATCTTACTGCTTATGAAGTTTTATGTAGTGTAACCTGTGTCCACTCAACAACTTTAACATAATAAAGTTACGTAAAATGTTTTACCGGATGGATAATTAAAACAAGAAAGCAAAACTGCAAAACTGTAGAACTTACCATTAGCTGTGAAGGGGATGGACATTGGAGAAGTTCTGCATTTAATCGTTTAGATTTTGCTTCATTAAATTGCTTCAATAATCACTGTCTCAAAACTAGACTTAACATATGAGCAAACACTGACATCAAAGATGCCTTGGGTTTTCTCAGTCTTCTTATCGAAAATATAAATCAGAAGGAATACCCTCAATTCCTTTCTCAAATCTTAACTAAAGAGCCCTTCAAAAGCGCAATGGCAGATTTCGAAATGTATATTGTTTTGCCAGCTTGAATCACCTAAGAAACTACCAACAAGTTATTCCGTGGATAATGAGCAAGAATTCTAGGGCCATGTTAGTGAGACAATGAGGTGGCAAAACCTGAAAATGCCAAAAAATGGAGTTGAAAATCCTCAAGATTAAGTTCACCTATAGTATAAGCAAGCATGCATGAGGAAACCACAACAGAATTATCGCCTAAGCTCAACAAAATTAGGAAGGGGACAATGACACTGAGTGCATGTTATTCTGCATTTGGTCAGAATTTGAGAAAAAGTCCTATATCATTTTTTCTGTCATAAGAAACAATTTTGAGATACCTTTGTACCAGTGTTACACATTCTACTGGTGTCCACTTTAGTTTGAATAGTCTTAACTCTTTTTTTTTGAAAGGTAGTCTTAACTCTTTTTATATGAATAGAGACTCAAATAGAAAATATCCTCCACTCATTTACCAAAAGATATTTCAATAGTGTAGTGATTGGTTGTAGAATGCATATTTATTTGTCAGCTTGAAGCTCCTAAAAAATATCTAAACTGTGGATAATAAGCAGTGATTCTAGAGGGTAATACACGTGGCTTGGTCTACCTAGATGTATACTGAACATCAGGAGGCATAATTAATGTTTGGAACCAACATTTTTGACGCTATTGATGAGACGGTGATGAGACGGTGACCCAATCTTTCGATGAGATAAAGATAGCTGTCGATTTGGTGGAGGTTAACCTTGACGATCCGATTATACCGTACGTAACGATACATCTTAGCAATCGTTAAACCAATCTCTGATGGTATTTGACCTTGTCGTAAGCACGATCAATCTAAACAACGAAGTCTGAGTTCCTACAAGCAACCGAAGAAACAACAAGAGCTATGATAAATAGCAATATGAAATTATGTACATGTTTTCTTTAACTACTACAAAAAAGTCACCCTGGACCCTACCATCACTGACAGGTAAGAAATATCCGTCAGTGATGAAAACCATCAATGACGGGTTTTCATGAAAATATCATCACAGACGGGCAAAATAAATACCTGTCAGTGATGTCGAGCATATCACTGACGGATAATAAAAAGACCCGTCTGAGATGTGAATCCCACCAACTCGAAAAATTCAGAATTCAAAATTTTGTCATCACGGATGGGTTATTTTCTCACCCGTCACTGATGAGTTTCACTCATCACTGATGGGTTGAAAAGAGACCCGTCCGTGATGTGAACCCCACCAACTCAAAAATTTCAGAACCTGAAATTTTGTCAGCACGGACGGGTTGTTTTCTTACCCATCACTGATGATTTCCACTCATCACTAACGGGTTGAAACGAGACCCGTCCGTGATGTGAACCCCACCAACTCGAAAATTTCAGAACCTGAAATTTTGTCATCACGGATGGGTTGTTTTCTCACCCATCACTGATGATTTCCACTCATCACTGACGGGTTGAAAAGAGACCCGTCCGTGATGTGAATCCTACCAACTCCAAAATTTCAAAACCTAAAATTTTGTCATCACGGACGGGTCGTTTCCTCGCCCGTCACTGATGAGTGTGACTCATCAATGATGGGTTAAAAAGAGACCCATCCGTGACGTGAATCCCGCCAACTCTGAAATTTCAAAACCCAAAATTTTAGAACCCCGCCGTGGGTATATAATACACCTCAGTACAGTGCACTCCACTCTACTCCACTCAAATCTCAAATCCAGATCCATATTTTTCTCCATCTCCCTTCCACCTTCCTCTCCTTCCTCAAGAACCCTCCTCAAGCATCCCACCGCCGGATCCTCCTCCCCACTGCCGGCCCCTCCTCCTCTCCAACTCCATGGAGTCACGGTGAGCACCCCATCTTCCTTCTCCTTTTCCACCCTCCTCTCCTCCCTTCCACCCTTCTCTTCCTCTCATCCTTCCCGTCCAAATCCACCACAAGAGTAGCATGTCCTCTTCACGTACTAGTGCCTAAATTTTTTATTTTTTAAACTTTTTCTCTTATTTTTTGTAGCACTTCTACTCCCTCACGGTTCAGAATCCACAAAAATTACTGCATTTGGAGCTCGGGAAGAAGTTCAACAGAGGGTTCGGTAACGGTGATTATTCGTTCGGGGCAAAAGTCAGTCTTAGAGGCCGAATTTGGAGTGAAATTTTTTTATTTTTAAAATTTTTTCTCGTATTTTTCTAGCAGCTCTACTCCCTCACGGTTTAGAATCTGCAAAGATTACTACATTTGGAGCTTGGGAAGAAGTTCAATGGAGGGACAGAAGAGGTGATGCTTCGTTCGGAGGGGAAAAGTCAGTCTTAGAGGCCAAATTTAGAGGTGAAAAATTGTACAGGTCTAAAGACAAGTAGATTTTTTAGATGCGCCTCGTTGATACAGTCATTTTGATTGGTTGTGGACCCAAAACGGACACCGTATACAAAAGTTATAGCTGTTTTAGTGGAACCCTACCCGTTAGTGCCCGGGTAGAGCTTTTTTTTGCGCCTCTAAAAACGTCATCACTGACGGGTTAAATATTTACCTGTCCGTGATGACTCTCATCACTGACGAGTTAAATATTTACCTGTCCGTGATGGTAGAGTCATCACTGACGGGTACTTTTCTACCCGTCCGAGATGACTTTTCGTCACCTGTGAAAACGTCATCACTACCATCACGGATGGGTAAATTTTTAATCCGTCAGTGATGATCTTTATCAGTCATGGGTAAATTACCCGTCACTGATAATACGAGTCATTACTGACCTTTAGTTGCTGACGGGCCAAAAACCCGTCACTGATGTGGGTTTTTGGCCCGTCAGTATTGACATGTTCTGTAGTAGTGTTTGCTCTCTGAATTTCAGCACTAACTTGTGATTCGAAAACATAAGTAGCATGGTCATCAACTAGTTGTGGCATGGATTTAAGTGAAGTATTATCACACAATTCTTCTTTTTCACAGGGAGCATCAAGTAATTCATCACAAATAGTATTCTCAACTTGTGGCAAAGGCAAAGTAACAATTGGTTCCGCTCTAGGTTGCTCTAAAATAGCATGTGCAGTGGACAAGGTTAGTGCATTCAACTCAACACATGGTGCATGTAATTCATCAAGACTGATATCAATGACATGTGGAGTACAAGAATTGGTAGGTTTATTATTACCTTGTAGGTTCAACTCTTGTGTGGTAGGTACCGGTGGTGAAGATGGGTCACAAACTCGAAACGGCGCGACATTTGCAACAATGGTGAAAGTATTAGAAGCAACTCTTGTTGTGGAGAAGCATACTGTGCGCCTACTCGTCTCATGGAGTTGCCTCGTTATCTTCTGTTCAGCTTTACAAGCGAGATAGAACAAATGATTGATAGAATAATAATCCTTATGCACAAGTATATCCTGAATTTTATGGGTTAAGCCTCTCACAAATCTGTTCATGGTAGCTTCCTCACTTTCATACACATCACAATGGAACAAATAAGATTGTAGTTCTAGATAGTATTCCTCCACGGTGTTACTACCTTGTCCTAAATATTGCAAGTCATTCAACCACTTACGAGTAGTGTATGAAGACACAAATCTAGCTCGCATAATTCCTTGATGTTAGACCATGAGCTAGGTATGTTCGAATGTTTAAGTTTATAGTCATAATCCCACCAAAGTGATGCCCACTGCTTGAACGCACGAGTGACAACCTCTACTTGAACATGCTTGAGAATATAGTAATAAGCAAACATTTGATTTACCTCTATTTCCCAATTGAGGTAAGCTTCAGGATCACTAGTTCCCGCAAAAGGTGGAAGAGCAAACATTTTCGTACCATGTGTATTTTGTTATTGTGCCTTTCAGGACGGTTGTCATACTTGTCGTGGTGTTGATGAAGGGGCATTTGTCTCAGGATATGGTACATCTTTCACTATGGATGTAGCCCAAGAATTGATTACTCCATAACCTGTCATTGTCAGTAGAAGACAAGGAAACAAATCACAAGTATATGTTCCTACCAACTATTAGAATTTGGCTGTGGGGTGGAAGGAATCTCAACAATTCTATAGCAAATACCAAACTCTTACTAGTTCTTACCATCTTGCAGTGGTTGTCAGCCTTTGGTAGTGTCAAAGTTGATCAAAAGATTAATATAGTGATTACCAAGGTGATCGAATAAAGTATAGTATAGAAAGGTGGCGCTTGGTTAGCAAGTGATCAAAGTATGGTTTCAAGTAATAAGCAAGTGATCGAAGTAGCAATGCAAAGTTGAAAATATGCTCGGTAATACTAGTCCTATTTCGTAGACTTAGACTAGAACGAGCAAAATTTAATCAAGCCTAGATACTAGAAAAATGGAGGCAAAATATCACAAGCTCAAGAAGCAATGCAATGCAAGAATTCTTTTGAGACTTTTTTTTTATCAGTGTCCTTCTTTGTGGCTTCTTATTATTTTCCTTTTTTATTTTTATTTTTTGAATCTCAAAGAAATTCAAAACAGAGCAAGAGTTAACGAAGAAAAAAGTTATCAGCTACCTGCCACAAGTCTGCCACGGTAGCAAAACAGGCAGAATTTCCTAGCACGGCAAGTGTACAAAACCACCCCTGGTTTATTTTTTGACTATATCTCCCAAACTGCTGGGCCAAATCGGTTGAAATTTTTATGGTAGGCTCCTGAGAATATTCTTGATTTTATAGAATTTTTTTAGATGTTTTGGAGCAATTTGAAATTTTGAATCTGGAAGGCCTTTGAATTCGAACATAATTTGGACCTGAATTAAATTTGGAGTTCTTGTTTGAAAGCAAGGAGAAAACCAATCTCTGATTGTTATTGACCTTGCCGTAGGCACGATCAACCTGAACAATAAAGTTTGAGTTCCTACAAGCAACCGAAGAACCAGCAATAACTATGATAAATAGCAGTCTGAAATATACTAGTTTTAAATAGGCACAAGAGTTAGAAGAAAATGTATTGGGATTCCACTAGCGATCTAAATAAAGCGGTAGTCCTACATGACTTGTAGATGCGATAATGTAGTAGTAGCTATACAACTTAATGAAACTCAAAACTTAAAGAGAGAATCCTAGGGGGTATATAAAAAGAAGAGATCAAGCCGGACAGGTTGGAAAGATCACGAGATAAGCAATCCAAAGAGTCCATATGCCTGAGATAAAGAAGTTTGAAGTCAGGGCTGTCTTAGTAATCCGAATCAGAGTCTACATCTTGTGGGTCTTCTTGGACCAAAAGTGACATGGAAAACTTCTTATGCAACACCAATTCATGTGGGACATGGTCATAGTAACATGAACTTCACTCCCTCCTCCTCTCAAGATCTTGAATTTGAATCCTCGTATATTCTTGAAGACCTTCACGGACCTTATTTTCTTCTTTATGGCTTGAGCAGCAGCTATAGTTTAAGTAGTGGAAGTAGAGGTGGCAGCGGTTGTATCCATGGGGTCATGTCCTCATCAGTTGTAAACTACTCTAAAGGATTGGAGTAGCTTGTTTATGGTTGGTCTAGTCAGATGTTGATTAAAAGCAAAAAGGCATGATACTACCAAATAATAAATTGTGATTCACTATCTTCTCCCTACACAACTGAATAAAAAATGGATAACACACGCGTATGTTATAAGATTTCATTTGAACCGTCCCTCACAAGTCAGAATGCAGTAAAAAAATGCTGGTTGTCTCAGCGAGACACTATCCAAATACAAAAAACTTAGTCAAAACTCAACAAACATATCCTGACCAATTTTAGCTCACTATTAATAATAGTGCATTAGTCACCATTTATCATGCTCTCAAGAACTTTTAAGTACCTACATAAATATACATGGCATAAGCCTTTATGTTGTATTGCATGTTTTAGGTACCCTGAGTAGTATATTAATTGGTGCCAAGGCTAAGTAAAACAGAATTTGACCTCCACACTGTGTTGCACTGATAGGAAAAAATGCTACTCCCTCCATCCAGAAATGTAAGGCGTGCATGGAATTTAAGGTTCAACTTTGACCAATAATTAAGCCAATAATATTGAATTATATAATATAAAAGTGATACCATTTGAAAATACGTTTGAATATGAATCCAATGGTACCACTACTATGTCATATAATTTAATAATATTCGTTTAATTATTGGTCAAAATTAGACCTTAAATTCTGTGCACGCCTTACATTTATGGACGGAGGGAGTAACATATACATTGTGCATTTAGGAGGTAGGACTTTATGTACAAGTCTTACTGTCATAGCACTTGCCTCTGCAGAATGGACATGCTTGGTACTTCATCTAACATGATGAAGGCATACACGTCTGATGATGACATGGCACCCGGGTATCGTCAAGAAGGACAAAGCTGGCCCTCCGGACACAGGGTGGGCTGGGCCGACTACTCGGAGTCTGACTTCTACACGGGGGTGCTTCATCAACTTGGAGTACAAGACATAAACCTGTACGTACCCGATATCACAGGATTCTAGTTGTAATTAGTTAGAAGATCAATCTGTAAACCAATCTGGACTCTTGTAACTCTGCCCCCGCCGACTATATAAGGCAGGGTACGGATCCCCCGATCGGTAAGACTAGAAGCTTTCATAGAGACTTAGATACTCAAACCCTAGCAACCTAGAGATCTACTCTCAAGGTCTTGCGGCACTCGGAACACGAGCAATATCATCCACCAAACACAGGACGTAGGGTATTACCTCCTCCTGAGGGCCTAAACCTGTCTAAACTCTGTGTCCCATGTGCACCCATCTAGATCTGCTACGTGTACGCTGCCCCATATTCATTATTGCTGGATCAAAACACCGACAGTTGGCGCGCCAGGTAGGGGAAGTGCGCATAGATCCACTTGAACAGATCCAGATGGGTTTCTCCAATGACAACGGTGACTTCACTCCAAGCCGATCCGTAAGGTTCAGTCCCCTGGGTTCTATCGCCAATCCAGGACAGGTTTTCCATTTTGGAAGACTGGACTTCATCGCCGACAAGATCGGCAAACTTAAACCTCTACGACTCGGCTTCCAGCTGGTCAATGGAGGCTTCATCGCTTTCCTCATTGGAACTCTCCTCCGAGTCGGCGGCCCTGGTGACCGTCTCGGAGGATGAGGTCACGCGACAATCAGATCCACTGCTTGAACATGTGTTTTCACCCGTCGAGTAGGGATCCCGACTGGTTGGCGCAATTGATTCTCTCTTGCCCATCCTCGACTATGACTCAGATGGCTTCGAGAGCTCGGGAAGCCATCACCCTTCTTAGGAGGTCTTCATGGCTGGCTTGGCGGCGCGGGCAAACGACGGTGGCCAGACGATACCTATCGTCGATCAGACCTCCGATCAGCTAGAAGCCACCCGGCTCTGTCTTCTCGCCAAGGAGGAGATGCTGGCCGAGCAATAGACCGTGCTCGCTCGCCAGCATGAGGAGCGACAACGCAACGAGGACATGCGGAATCGAGGATGCTAAGTCAATAACGCACTCTGCATGCGCGAAAGGGATGGTGTCCCGATATTTTCACTTCCCAGTCACAACCTCGTCACCGCCACGGTGGCAGCACATGCCATCAATATCCCCAAGGGCACCCTGGGGCACGACGATCTCCGACGGCTCCGAATCCTGATGGAAGAGGCAGCTCTCCAGCAGGCCGAGATCTCCGAGGTCCGCGCAGCTTCTCCTGCGAGCACCCACAGCCGGCGCTCTTCCCTACCAACGAATTCGCATGCCACCGAAGGTCGCCATGCCAACCTCGAGCCTCATCGCCCCGCTGGGCCGGTTCATAACCGACTTGGACCGGACTGTGATGTACGGGTCACTCTTGAGGCAAGACACTGGGCTCATCGTGGCACGGGGAAGAATAATCACCCCGCCGGGTCGGTACATAGCCGACTCGGACCCGACCGTGACGTGCGGAACACCCTCGAGGCCGGACGCAACGCCCGTCGGGACGCAGGGAGAGACAACTGTGATGGCCACTACGGCGACAGTGGCGGTTGCCACGCTATTAGTCAGCGTTGCTCTCCGACTTCTCTGGTATGGCCTATGCATGCCCAAAGGCATTCGGTCCTCGCATCCGTATCATCTTCCCACCATGATTTCGAGGCACCGGCATCGACAAGTATACAGGTGAGACTCGGCCAGACATCTGGCTGGCCGATTATCACAAAGCGTGCAGGACTAATGGAGGCAATGACTATGTCACGATCCATTACTTACCCCTGTTCTTAGCCGACTCGACCCGAGCTCGGCTCACCAGCCTGCCTCAGGGCAGCATCCAGACCTGGGCTGATCTTGAGACCCTCTTCGTGAACAACTTCCAGGGCACCTACAATAGACCTGGGAATGCGTAAGATCTCCACAGTTGTACCCAAGAAACAGGCGAAACCCTCAGAGAGTACATCCAACGTTTCTCCAAAAAGAAGAACTCTTTGCCGGAAGTCCGGGAGGGTGATGTCATCACCACTTTCTCCAAGGGTGTTCAGAGCACGGACCTCATCCACAAGATCGCACGTAAAGATCCCCAGACTACGCGTGAACTCTTCGATATCGCAAACAACTTCACGACTGGTGAAGAAGTTGTTCGCAGTGCGACCAAAGACAACAAGGGGAAGGGCAAGGCTTCCGAGTCCCCCAAAGTGAAGGATCGTCTCGGGTCACCCAGGAAGAAACACCGGAAGCGCAAAAGTGGAGACCTCATCACCGCTGCTGAGCATGCTCCGCAACATCATCCTCAGCGCGGTAACGCCACTTTTGAGGAAATGACGAGCCAGCCATGTCACTTCCATGGACCAAAGTCAAATCATCTCACGCGCGACTGCAATTTCTTAAAGAATCTGAACAAGCCTTCTGCCCCCAGCTGGAACAAAAAGGAGCCTCCTCCGGATGAGGGCGACGAATTCCCAAAAGAGATGGCGTGCCTCATGATCTTCGATGGTCCGAATGGCTACGAGTCCAAGCGTCACCAAAAGCTCACGGACCGTGAAGTCAACACGATCGAACCGGCTGTGCCAAGGTACCTCTGATGGTCCGAGTCGGTAATATCCTTCGATCGCTTGGATCACCCGACTACATACCTCACCCCGGACGGTTCCCTTTGGTGGTGGACCCAATTATTTGCGGCGTCCATGTCACCAAGGTCCTCATGGATGGAGAGAGTGGTTTGAACATCCTCTACGTCAAGACTCTAGGTGACATGAAGGTCCCTTGCTCAGAGGTCACGCCCACCAGTGCACCCTTCCACGGGGTTGTGCCCGGCAAGCTGACAAGGCCACTCGGGCAGATCGTGTTGGCGGTCACTTTCGGTACACCCGACAACTTCCATACCGAGACCCTCACTTTCGAGGTCGTTGACTTCCCAGGCTCATATCATGCTATCCTGGGGCGTCCCTGCTACGCCAAATTCATGGCCATTCTCAACCATGTCTACCTGAAGCTCAAAATGTTGGGTCCCCATGGGATAATAACAGTGCAAAGCAACTTCCAGCATGCCTACGCTTGTGACTTGGAAAACTGTAACCTCGCCGTGGCCCAGATCATAGCAGTCGAACTTCACAATCTCAAGTCAGTTGTGGTAGAGGAAGCACCCCCGACTAAAAAGACTTCAGCATCGACATCATTCTAGTCGGTGCGAGACACCAAGGCGGTCCAGATCGATCCAGAAGATTCTTCCAAGAAGATGCAGATCGGGACTACACTCGGTGACAACTAGGAAGACGTGCTTGTCAGCTTTCTCTGTGACAATCGGGACATCTTTGCATGGATGTCCTCAGACATGCGTCGAGTCCCGAGAGAGGCTGCCGAGCACTCTCTGAACGTTCGGCCGAATGCCAAACCGGTCAAGCAGCGCCTGTGGCATTTTGTTGAGGATAGGCGTAGGACAATAGGAGAAGAGATAGCCAAGCTTCTATCAACTGGTTTTATTAAAGAAGTGTACCATTCCGACTGGTTAGCGAACCTAGTTCTTGTTCGCAAAAAGAATGGAAAATGGAGGATGTGCGTTGACTACACCAGCCTCAACAAAGCATGTCCCAAAGATCCCTTCACACTACCTCGCATTGACCAGGTGATTGACTCCACCGCTGGCTGCAAAATTTTGTGTTTTCTCGATGCCTACTCGGGCTACCATCAGATCAAGATGAAGGAGGATGACGAGATCAAGACATCATTCATCATTTTATTCAGGGCTTTCTGCTACGTCTCCATGCCTTTCGGTTTGAAGAATGCCGGCGCTACATACCAACAATGTATACAGCGCTGCCTCTAGGGGCAGATCGGAAGGAACGTGCAGGCCTGCATCGATGACATCGTGATCAAATTTGAGAAGAAAAAAGATCACTTGACTGACTTGGGGGAGACATTCTCTAACCTTAGGCGATTCAACATGAAGCTCAACCCGGAGAAATGTGTTTTCGGAATCCCTTCGGGATAGTTACTCGGCTTCATCATTTCCGAACGAGGGATCGAGGTTAACCCAGAAAAGATCGAGGCCATCGTCAAGATGGGACCACAAAAAAACCTCAAGGATATCCAAAGGCTAACCGGGTGCATGGCCGTCCTCAGCCGATTCATCTCTCAACTCGCCGAAAAGGCCCTGCCTCTCTACAAGCTCCTGAAGAAGTCAGACACCTTCACATGGACGTCTGAAGCCTAGGACACCCTCGATGGGCTGAAGAAGCTCCTGACCATGTCCCTGGTGCTGGTTTCCCCGATGCCCAATGAACCGTTGCTCCTCTATATTGCAGCAACTACCCAGGTGGCTAGCACTGTCTTGGTCGTGGAGCGCTCCGAGCCGGGCCACATACAGAAAGTTCAGCAGCCAATCTACTTCATCAGTGAAGTACTTTCCGAGTCCAAGGCGCGGTACCCATAGATATAGAAGATCATTTATGCGGTGTTCATAACTTCTCGGAAGCTGGTCCATTACTTCCAAGGACACCCGATTTCGGTGGTCAGTTCCTTTCCGATCGCTGACGTCATCAACAATCGCGATGCCACTGGAAGGGTTGCTAAGTGGGCAATAGAACTCATGGCATTCAGCATAATTTATACTGCCCGCACGGCCATCAAGTCCCAAGCTCTTGCTGATTTCATGGCCGAGTGGACGGAAATCCAATCCCCACCCTCTGTCGTCGACCTCGAACATTGGACACTCTACTTCGACGGTTCACTAATGCTTCAAGGCGCGGGGGCTGGCATCATACTCATCTCTCCGAAAGGGGAACGCTTCAAGTACGTGCTATAGATTCACTTTCTGGCGTCCAACAACGTCGCCGAGTATGAAGCCTTACTGCATGGGCTATGCATTGCGACCTCACTCGGAATCCGTCAGCTCCTTGCCCGTGGAGATTCCAAACTGGTGGTCAGGCAAGTCATAAAGGCATGGTCGTGCAGAGACCCCATCATGGAAGCCTACTGCCAAGAGGTGCGCAAGCTCGAAGAGAAGTTCGACGGCCTCGAGCTCACGCACATCCTCTGCCGAGACAACAAGGCAGCGGATACACTTGCCAAACTGGGGTCCAATCGGGACGTCATTTCGGCTGGGATTTTCCTCCAAGAATTGCATACGCCCTCCATCAAGGTAGAGACGGCGTCTGAGATCGAAGAACCACACCCCGAGGGGTCTGATAGCATTCAATAGACTGCACAAGAAGTTTTGGTCATCACTCCCGATTGGATGATGCCTTTCCTCGATTACATCCTTTGGGGCACGCTCCCACAGGATCAGACCGAGGCACGGTGACTTGTGAGGCGTGCCAAGGCCTACGTTGTAATCAACGATGACCTTTACGAGAAGAGCACATCTGGAATTCTTTAGCAGTGCATATCTCAAGACCAGGGGAAGCAGCTACTGCACGACATTTACTCGGGAATCTGTGAGCACCATGCGGTGCCAAGGTCGATAGTCGGGAAAGCTTTTCGACAAGGTTTCTACTAGCCGACCACCGTCTCAGATGCTGAACACATTGTGCGCACCTGTGAGGGATGCCAATACTTCGCCCGGCAGACATGCATGCCGGCTCAGGCACTCCAAACTATCCCAATCACGTGGCCCTTTGCTGTTTTGGGTCTGGACATAGTTGGTCCCCTCAAGAAGGCTCCTGGGGGCTACACCCATCTCTTCGTCACCATTGACAAGTTCACCAAGTGGATTGAAGCCAAGCTAGTCACCACGATCACGGTAGAACAGGCCGTCGACTTCTTCCGAGACATTGTGCACCATTTCAGCGTCTGCAATAGCATCATAACAGACAATAGCACTCAGTTCACCGGTGGTGCTTTCCTTCATTTCTGCGACAAATACAATATTGGCCTCAACTTCGCCGTAGTGGCACACCCACGCACAAATGGGCAGGTTGAGCGCGCTAATGGTCTGATTATGCAAGACATCAAACCTCAGATCTTCTAAAGAAGTTTGCGAGTAAATGGGCAATAGAGTTGCCTTCAGTACTCTGGAGCCTGCGGACTACACCCAACCGGTCAACTGGTTACACTCCTTTCTTTATGGTATACGGAGCCGAGGCCATATTGCCGACTGATCTGGATCACGGATCCCCGCGCATCCACGCTTACAATAAGGACCAGTCGGAGAAAGCACGACAAGACGCTATTGATCAGCTTGAAGAGGCATGCGAAATTACTTTCCTTTGGTCAGCCAAGTATCAACAGGGTTTATGGCGCAATCACAGCCGGCACATACGCGGGTGCACGTTCAACGTTGGCGACTTGGTCCTGCGCCGACTCTAGTCCAACAAGGACAAGCACAAGCTCTCCCCACCGTGGGAAGGCCCGTACGTTGTCGCTGAAGTGCTGCGCCCGGGGGCTTACCGGTGAACATCGGCAACGTCATCACCAACGCCTGGAACACTAAACAGCTACGTTGCTTCTATGCTTAAGTTTTGTACTTTTCTACTTTAAGTATGAATACTGTTGGAAATATGCCCTAGAGGCAATAATAAAGTTGTTATTATTCTATTTTCATGTTCATGATTAAGTTTATGTTCTATGCTGGAATTGCATTGGTTCTTGAATATGAGATTCAGAGGAAAACCTAATTGCATGTGTGGAATAATAAACACTATTCAAATCCCTAGTCAGGCCTCTAGACTAGCTCATGTATTGTTGATGGTCTTGTTTTCTTGATCATGGGCATTGTTAATGTAACAAGGATGTCGGCAATAATGGGAACACATTGTTAGGGTAACAATGGTGTTGGATAGACCCCATTATGAGATACTGCGAGATCACTTCGTCAATATGTTGTCAGTATCTTCTTATTATGTGTTAACGTTTACTTGCGTCCTTAGACCATGAGAATATCATAGACCCGGATACCGGATGGTTGCTTTGGGGTCATCAAACGTTACTCTGTAACTGGGTAATTATAAAGGTGACTTTCAGGTACACCAGAAAGTATATCGTGGTTCTAGATATCTCAAGACTGGGATTTACCCATCCGGCGATGGAGAGATACACTCTGGGCCCACTTGGTATTACGGTGTCCAGCATCGCCTGGCCAGGTATTGTGACTAAAAGGTTAGTCACGGGGATACCGAAATACGGAAACGAGAAAAGAGTACAAACCGGTAACGAGGATAACTAGGTATGGTGATCAAGGAGTTGATCACAGGGATACCGTCAAAGTCTCGCCTAGGGTGTGTAACGTATCGTGAGGCAAAAGGATGATATGCGGTAATACGAGGTTCGCTCGATAAAGATCTTCGATGATATGTGGGAATCGTTATGGGTGTCCAGATCCCGCTGACGATTATTGACCGGAAAGTGTTCCGGACATGTCCACATATACTCGAACCTATAGGGTCACACGCTTAACGTTTTAGCGACATTTAGGAATGCTACGATTTATGGAGAACGAGAGAGAAGGGTTTCGAAAGTGTTTCGGATGATCTCGAAAGTGTTCCGGGAGGTCCCGGATGGTTTCTGGTGATGTCCGGAAGTGTTCCGGAAAGTTCTAGAAGGTTCTAGAAGGTTCTAGAAATTCTAGAAGGTTCCGGAAGTTTTAGAAGGTTCTAGAAGGTTCTGGTGGTGTTGGACTCCAACTCCAACAGGGTGTCCCTGCTGGAATAGGACTCCACCTGCCTAGGGAGAGCTGCCCCAACCCCTATAAATAGAGGGGTAGGGCACCTCAAAGGGTATCCCGAGCAGCCCCAGAGGCAGCCCCAGAAGCAGCCCTAAACCCTAGGCCGGCCATCTCTAGATTGGCCACAGCCTTCTTTTTCTCTCTCTTCTAGATTGGATCTAGTACAGCTGCCGGCGCGCTGCTGCTTCTCCTTCTCGTAGATCCCCGCTGTTCTTGTGTGCTGGTCCACACATTACCGCGGTGTCGCTGATCCGGTACGCGTGGATACCTCGGAGACGTCGTATACTTCGGCGTTCGATCGGGCGAACTATTCGCGAGGAGATCACTCTCGCGGCTGGGAGGTATAACCTAGCTGCGGGCAAAGTCCTGACGCCAGTCGTACAAGTGACTTCCCAGCTCACACCAAGCCTTCAGTTCTTTCATATCTTTCCAATGCTTGTTCTTTGACCGGACCCAGCAGTCCGTATGGGCACAGGTGTAGTACCCACATGTCACGCTATTTTTTGGCTAAATTTTGGAAGGGAAGGTGTAATGGTGTAACATTCTTGTCGCTTTTGAAGGTATTTTACTATGTCCCGTGAACTTGGCTTTGAAATAAGCTGTATCCAAAATATTAGTGATATTGCTGAAGTCCGATCTCTTGGTCTCGTCGGAGTCAAGGTAAAATGCCTTGGCCCAGCATGGAATGATCACAATGAGGACCCAGTGGTCACTGCGTAAATGTGAACAAATGGACGTAACCAGGCGAAGATACGTGCGTAAAAAACAAAAAAATTCCCACGGTGCTAAGTTAAAGGACTTATGGAGGATTGTAGGGGGCTAGTATGTAGTCCTTGTCCTTATGAACGATGAATGCATGCGTAAGGTATTCTTCCAGAAAGACTCGACCGTCTGGGGTCGCAGCACAGCCTTCATTCATGCATATCGGACCGATTATTCCAATATTGGAGTTGCGTAGACGTCTGCATTCTTGGGCTTGGTAGAGAGCCCATAGCCTAACCATCGTGGTGTCGAGCCTATAGAGGTTGTACATGTTGAAGAGGTCTTCAAAGTTGATGTCAAAGGTGTCCTGGTCGTTCTCCATGAAGAAATTGTAATCTCTTGGCACCTTGACCTTCCAATATTGACAAAATGTTTGCGGATCTCTAGACATCTTTAGGTAATCTTCATGCAGTGCCTTCATGTCCTCCGAAAGATTGTCCAACTCATCCTGCGGGAGCAAGTCTTGACTTGGATAGAAAACCTCTCGCTAGAGACCCATGCTCTGTGTAGATAACTTGGATGATGATGCTGAGAAGGATAAGGATTTCTTCATCTGCTTTTGCTCCTTTCTTTCCTTCTCGCCGGTGCCGGCCTGTCTCTCTTTACTTTTCTTCCTCCTGTGTAGCGGCTCAGGGCTCTTGCCTGCCGCCATCGCTGCTTCCAGTGTTCCGGCTAGTGTGGTGGGAGAGATAATCTTCCCTCTGGGTTGATCCAGCGGGTCGCCATGAGCCTTGGAGCGCCTTTCTGGTGGATCATTGTTGGGTTCCTCTGGTGCCTCCAGGGACTGCAAAACCGGCTCCATGTACTGGTCCCCGACAAGATGGTCTTCTAGGTCTTTAAACGACAAAGTTGTTTGGCTGAGGCCCAACGGAGTCATTCGACTGATGGAGAGGGGTTGTTGGACGAGGGGGCCGTGCGAGGAGAGGCCACCGCAGATAAAATAATTTGGCTCTTCGGCCACTGGATGAAGTAGTTCTTGCACTGCCCTAGCTTGGTCAGTTCCACTTCAGGGGGGACAGGGACTAACACATCACTGTAGTCGTTGAAGACGAGGTCCACCTGCACCTTCGCGTGGTGCTCCCACATAGGAACACAGTGCATGATTGCCCCCTCCAGCATTGGGAAAACCTGGCCGTGCGCAACCTTGACCTTCATGCCAGGAATTTGCACCGTGAGTGTGCATCTAGTGGCTTCCTGCGAAATAGAGGATAGATGTGCCATCCTCATTGGAGTCAAGATAATAAAATCATGATTTACTATAATGACTCGTTTAGTGGACGAAACTTACAGTGATGCTGTCGACGGGGTTCAGCGAGTCGGGGCCACCGTCCGAGGTGGATGCACAGCTACTCCATCCAGACGGCTGGTTATCGGGAAGCATGGTCGGACGGCCTTGCGCTGTGAGCACTTGCATACATACCCACGTCTGCTCGGCAATCTCCCACATTTGCTCCCACAAATTTTCCATATACTCCTGACTGTCTCTCCTTGGGCGGCGGCGACCCTCGGGGTTTCGGGGAAATACTTTGTCCCATTTAACGCCATCCCCGATGCCTACTACACGGCCCCGATGCTCCGGTTTCTGTCGAGCCTTCGCCAGATCATCGTTCCACCTTGGGCCGCTCGTGACGGAGTCCTGTGAGCTTCCAGGCTGCTGGCTCAGGTCTGTCTGCAAGTTATATTACTTGATGAGAAGATATCGTATTCGGATGCAACGTAATTAAGTAAGAAAAGACACGGAGTTGAGATGTTACCAGCCGGTTGGCCACCTCCTGGAGTTCCTCAAACTCTATAATTGGTGACCCCGTCACAGGGTCAGAGCTTGTGTGCACCCTCATGTACTCCCTGGCGCGTGGCTCCCTGAGATGCGCGAAAGGAGGTGCTTTCCCAGCCGCGGCTAGTTTGGCGTCCTCTCTGGCCCACTTTGGTCTCTTCCCTAGGTATCCACGACTGCCGAGCTTGTGGTCTAATGTGTTCTTGGAGTGAAGCTCCTTCCCTAGCGACTCTTCTCCTGGAATTCTGGACTCCTTATTTGAACAACGAATTGCTCCCAGTGTTCATTTTGTATCTTCGACCATCTTTTACTAATTTTAGTATCCCAATCGTCATCCAGGACTTTCTATGCGTTGTATCGCCAAGTCTTCAGAGCCCTAGCCATGATGCGAAGGGCTTGCGCTTCGACTCTATCCTTGTCGGCGGCAGGAATCTAGTACTTGTCCCACAGTTTCTTCAAGAGAGCATCTCTGGTCGACTTAGTCAAATGGCTGAACTCTTTGCATGTGATCTTAACTTGTTCACGGACTATGCACCCGCAGGCGTTGCTGAAGGTCTGGGCGGCCTTATGTGGACTCGCTAGAACATCTTTGACGTCGTCGACTCAAGTGATGATATACGTCTTGTCTGGCAACTGGTTACCTTTTCTCCTTTTCTGAGACCTGGTCGGGTCCGGAGGCGCTACTTCCTCCTCGGGCGCCTCGTCCTCTTCAGAACCTGACTCAAAGCCAGAATCATCGTTGGAGGAGCTGGAGTCCGAGGCAGGTTGCTCTTGGCCAGCTGTGATGGCCGCCTCGGGGGCATGTTCTTTGGCCGGCTTGGGGGCAGGTTCCTTGGCCGGCTCGGGGGCAGGTTCCTTGGCTAGCTCGGAGGCAACTTGCTTGGGCGCCTCTAGGGTTGGGGTGTCGATCGGTGCCGCCACATTGAGGGGGGTCGTGGTGTCATTAACGGGCTCTAGTTCTCGGGTCGGCGACCCAGCGGGAGGAGTATTGGTGGCCATTTTAGAACTGAGATGAATTCTTTGTGCTCTGTTTATTTGTTAATATCATTATTCTCAACTATTTTGGCACGTAATTAATGAAGAGAATAAATTTCAAACATAATAGCAATTATCAGTCATTCGCTTATGTCTTAGTAGTGACTAATGTATTAGTATGATAATTAGTGGTTAAGCATGATTATTAACTCAACATTAGTTAATCATACTTAATTCTGTTAATTAATGCTTGTGCATCCAGCACCTAATCATTGAGTAAACAAGAAACACATTCCATTAAACACTTAGGATCATCAAACATGAAAATGGGTAGAACTTGTCATATCAATTAATATATGCTTCGCTTGTCCTGTAAAACCCATAACACAATCATCTAGAGCATTCACTAGTGAAATATCTTCCATTGGAACTACGACGTGACCCAAAAGTAGGTACTGAATTCTAGAAGAAGGTGGCCAACACGGCTTAGTTTTTTTCCTTTTTCTTTTTGTGGATTCACACATCAGGAAGGATCCAACCAAAAGGTCAACAGGAACATCACAAGAGAGATAAATATTAGACAATGAGTTTGTTCAAAAATTTGAGTCTGTTAATAGCCATCTGCTCCACAGCTGTGTTTTCTCAGGACACTGAAAGAGCACAGACAATTTCAGCAAACTGATCCACATGGTGCAGCAACCATTCACTTCCCTAAAAATACTAAAAATTGTCTGAAATCCTTTTCTCTATTGATGATGTATGCAAATTGGCTTCAAAACATTGCAAACACATTGCTTGCTAAGGGAAGAATTTTGGTACTCTACCACCACTAGTTGCTTTCCAATTCAATAAATTGTGAACTGACAATTGCTGCACGTCCTAGGATACTGCATTTGAAACATTTCATCATCTACATCTAGCCTCGATCCTAAGGTAAATGCAGGATGCATCCCTGCCCAGCATGCAATAGCAGATGTCTCTACATAAAGTTGAAACAATAATCATGACAATAATCTAGCCAGTCTTCAGCGCGCTTCATACTGAACAACTGTTTAATTAGAAATTGCACAATGAGCGAAGAGTTGCAAACGAAATTCACTTCGAACTGAGCAATTCAAAAACTAATCTCTAGTAGCATCATCAAGCATACATCTTTCTATTAGACTTGGGCAACCATGAGAGCTGATTTTGAACTTTTGCTTAGCTACAATTTTTAGTTTTAGCTGGTTCCTATCTGCTATCACTGCATTTGTCAAAACCATAAAGGACGGAGGGATCATGCAAATTGTCACAAGAAATACACCAAGCAATCCTAAGCAACATACTGAAATGTGACCTAAACAAGTGATACATTTTTCATGGGAAAAAACAAAGGAATGTCTGACAATGAGTTCCCACCTTTGATCCTAAACAACCAACCTATTTTTTGCAACCTATAATTTCAACAACAAACATCACTAGGCCTCACCAAAGTCCCAAGATCATGATCCTACCCCTGAATGTTTGATTCCCCAATCTCCACCCTCTCAATAAACAAATAATGTGTTGCTTACACTACATTTGCCCTATCCCAATCACCCTCAAGACAGTACAGCACCCTCCTCCATTCCACAGAGAAAGATAACGCAGGCGGCATCCCTAGATGAGAATGGGGAATGAGGAAGGAGAGAAGGGGATTGGGGGAAAACTTACCGGGGTGTCAGGTCCGGAGGGGACGGCGGAGGGGGCGGCGGGGGTGTCGGGGCCGGAGGGGGCGGCAGAGGGGGCGGTAGGGGCGTCAAGGCCGGAGGGGGCGGTTGGAAGGGAGGGCGGCAGCGCGACACCGGACGGCGGAGGGGGGCGTCGAGGCCGGAGGAGACGGCGGAGGGGGTGGAGGGGGCGGCGGAGAGGGCGGCGGGGGCGTCGGGGCCGGAGGGGGCGGCGAAGCAACCTGGCTGCGTCGGGGCACCGTAGGGTCTCGCTGCTGGTACGAATGAACGCGCGGGACTTGGTGAAATTTTCGCCAAGTCCCGCGCGTGGCTTATATACGATGTGGCTTACCACTGACGGGCGCCCAGCTTTGGCCCGTCAGTGAAGATGCACCCGTCAGTGGAGGGGTATCTCCACTGACGGGCCCCTAACGACGCCCGTCAGTGGAGGGGGGGTGTTTCATTAGGGTTAGGGTGGGTTACCACTGACGGGCTCCTGGTTTCCACCCGTCAGTGGAGGGTGGGTTTTGTTTAGTTTTAGGTTTTAGGATTTGGGTTATGTTAGGGTTAGGGTTTTTTGGTTTTTAGCTTAGGGTTTTTGGGTTAGGGTTTTTGCGTTATTTTTTAGGGTTATGTCATCTTTTAGCGCGGGTTAGGGTTTGTCATTTAGCGTGAGTCAACAATATTACACATACACACGTACACACGTACGGTACATACAATATGAATCTGGATGTGTTGCACGTAGGACACTTGTACAGCTTCTTATGCTTCTCGCGGTAAATAAAGCAGTCATTCGGGCACGCATGGAACCTCTGCACGTCCAATCCAAGAGGGCAGACAACCTTCTTGGTTTCATCAATGCTCATAGGCAACAAGTTGTTTTTCAGAAAAACTTTTGCAAGATAAGCCAATGTCTCAACGAAGCCTTCGTCCGGACAATTATGGGCTGCCTTGATCCTTAGAAGTTCCAGCGTGACCGACAGACGCGTGTGCTCTGGATCGGAACCGGTATACAACGGGGTTTGCAAGTCTTCAACTAGTCTCGTGAACTTAGCAGCCTCTCTTTCATCCTCAGGATCTATCACCACCTGCTCCACCATGTGAACGTCGTGCACCATATTGGCCAAATTGTTCCCCGTTTCTTCTTCGGCGTCAGGTTCGAAACTCCCCTCGTCTTCCTCGTCCCCTCCGTGTTCGGCATCTTGTTGTAACTCTTGATCTTCCTCCTCCTCACCGTGGCATATCCAACGTGTATAACCTGACATGAAACCCTTAAGCGCCAGGTGTACCATCACCCTCCCTCTCGTATCGAACATTACCAAATTTTTGCAATCTCGACATGGACAACAAATCTTCGTGCCACCTTTTCTCCTCATATCTCGCCCGGCGACATCAAGAAACTCATTCAAAGCCATAGCCCAACTCTCTGTTGTCGAACCCCAGAATCCATAACAGAGAGTCTTAAGTGAAACCACCCGCTAAGTCAGAACGTCAACCCCGACCTCAACCCCTGGGTATCCATCCCAAGAGGAGTGGAGTGACATGGCTCCAAATAGCCCGAGACGTCAACCCTGAACTTTCTCCGGCAAACTAACGCACAGATCAAGTAGGGTGATATGGTCTCCCCACTCTTTTTTTACTGAGCCGGAACGTCAATCCCAAACTCGTCCTGGCAAATTAATGCTCAGCTGGAGTAGGATGATATAGTTCCCAATCTCTAGTTGCAGAGTCACTTCACAGGGGTGATTAAACCTAATAACTCTATGATATAAACTCTGAGATTCTACCCACAACATGTGCTTCATCAACATACACACATGGCACGTGAGCAGGCGAAAACAACCAGATTTCACAGCAGTAACTCTACGACTGAAACTGCAATATTATAAGTTCTTGAAACTTAACAACTTATATTCATAAAAAGGATCCGAAGATCCAACTACACAGCGGAAGAGTAATTAAGGCTACGAAGCCGAAATGGTAAGGCCAAAAGTGGTAGCAGAACAAACCAAGCTGCCAAACCCCTGGGGCAGGATCACTGCCTGGGATTTCCAGCGACTATTCGTTGTGGGCGTCGATCTCTAGGTAGAAACCACCCTCGGGAGGGGTAGCTTCCTCTACAACAAAAATATCAACGATAGCAGGGTGAGTACAAAATTGTACTTAGCAAGACTTACAGAGCGGAAAATTAATAATAGCTGTGACAGGTATCCATAAAGGGATAATTGTGGACTATTTTGCGAAAAGCAAATTTTACCTTTGTCAACAGAAGTAAGTAGATGAAAATTCGACTACCAGAATACTTTTCAAAGGTGACGAGTCGAACACTTCACGACATTCCTTACTGCAGATCACCACACCTTAACTTCCCCGATTCTTCCTCGACCACCCTGGGAGGAAGCAATCGCTAACACCGTGGCCTTAGAGTTGGCAAGTTTTAGAATTGGTTGTAGTTGTCTAATTCGATGCGGATTCTTACCAAGCTATCCATAACCGCAGACATGGCTGTGCAACAGTTTTAACCCTGCAGGGGGGTACATCTTTACCTACACGTATCGATCGACTCTTAGTGCTATCATGTACACACTTCACGAGGTGTGCTAGCAGAGGGTGATCGAACACGACCTTTACAATGCTTTCGACCTAGGTATGAGCCACCCTTACGGGCCAATCCATGTACATCAGTCCGACCGTAACTACGACACGGTCCCATAAGTTGTAGCAGGTGCTATATCCCCGGCCTCGAACCGTGTGTACCCCTTACACCTATATTGAAGCACCACACCACATTCCTTTTTCACGCACACGGCAAATGGAAACGGCGAATTATGCAGCTCATACTCTAAGTCTAGGGAAATTATTTAGTCGTGGGTGGCCCCATAATCCACTAGTGTAGAAGTACGCAAATCTTGGTTCGAAAGGACACCGGGATCCGGTCCTTGTGGGAAAATGAGAGAACCCACCATGCTCCCAGCCATGGCCTCTCGTCTAACCCAATGATTATTAGTCAAGTTCATTAAACACTTCCCGGTGAACACCCACCTACCACGTAACCCATCCAAAGGTGTTAAATTGTCTGCCATCCAAGAAATTATGACTTCTACATGTCTAAGCATGTCTAAGCAATAATAACCTAGTAAGCAGTATAAAGGAGCACACTATGCTACTCTAGATAGGTTGGGATGGTGGTGGAGCTGATTGAGCGACAAAGTAAGTTTTATTCATCGGAATAGGGTTCTGCTTAGCGGAAAAATAGCATTTGAACGCATGTGATAATGAATTTAAAAACAACTAATACTTTGCAAATAGTAGGTGTTTGCAATGTGACCAAAGGGGCTGCTTGCCTTGTTGCACTACAACTGAAACCCTGCTCGTGATCGATACTATCTCCTTCGGGACCTTCCGGCTCTATCGGAGAAGAACGAAAACACCAAAAAAGGGCATAATCGTAAATATCAAAATGCTGAACATCGGCATGAGATGAAATGTATGCCATGACATAGGGGATGCAAAAAGAAGACTAATGCAAGTGGAATCAATTTAATCGGAGTCCGGATGCATAAAATATCGCGATCCGAAAATTCTCGGGCTAATCGGAAACCCTAATTTGAGTTTTTAGCCAATTATGTTTTCCCTAGCATGCAAACATGTATGGAAATGATATTTTTGAATAGCTCTCATTTTTCTAAACATTTTGATATATTATTTGCATTTTTCTGATTTAAAATGGATTTTCTATGAATTTCCTAAGGTTTATTCCATTTTAAAATCTTTGTTGTATTTTTCTCAGTAAAAATAATGTTTAAATTAATTCAAATAGCAACTGAGGCTGACAGGTGGGCCCTACTGGTCAACTTTGACCAGGTTTGACTGAGTCAATGACAAGTGGGGCCCACTTGTCATCCTTTTCCTTTTTCTTAAATCTTTATTTTAATTCCTGCCTGGTGGGACCTACATGTCATAGAGATAGAATAAATAAGTGTATTAATTACACTGTTAGCCATAATTGGGGCCATTAGTATGTCGGATTAGGCTTTAATAACCGTCATTAGTGATTAATTATAGTACTTAATTGGTCAGAACAGTGATTGCCGGCATTAAGTACTTCATTAAATACACTCAGCAGTTAGGGCTGTTATTAATGTGTCTTAGCGACGTATTACTGGGCGTTAATGCCCTTAATTTTTCCAGCCGGGGCTCTACCCGGCTCGGTGGGCTGCCCGGTGCGGTGCCGCCGGGGCGAGGCCGGGGAGAGGGGAGGCGACGGCGGCGGCTTACCGGAGGTGGCGGGCTCCGGTGAGGCGGGGGAGGCGGCTGGCTCGAGCTCGGCGGCTCTGGACCGAGGCAGTGGAGAGGCGGGCGGAGCTCGGTGGAGAGAGGCGGCGCCGAAGGGCGGAGGGCTCGGAGGCGGAACGGCGGAGCAAGGGGCTCGGCGGGAGGGGTGGCCGGCGAAGGGGCTCTGGCGGAGCGGCGACGAGAGGGGGGAAAGGCAACGCGGCGGGGAGCTCGGAAGCGGAGCGGCGGCCGGACGGCCTTGGGTGCACCGGGGCGGAGGGAAGCGGTGGGGCCGGGGCGCTTGAGCCGGGGCAGCACCGAGGTGGGTGGAGCGGCAGGTGGCTCGGCGGTGGGGCACCGAGGCGAGGCGGCTTGGCGAGCAAGGTGGCAACGGTGGTGAGGAGCTCAGTGGCTCGATGATGGGACGGCCGGGACGGAGCGGAGAGAGCAAACCGAGAGAGAGAACCGGGGGAGGAGAATTAGCTAGGGAAGGAGGCGGCGCGGCGCCCTGCGCATGCTGGCCACGTCAAGCAGCTGCGTGGCCGGGGGGAGGCGACGTGCACTGGCGGCGGGGTTGAGGAGATAAGGGAGATAGGAGGTAGCTTGCAGGAGAAGGAGAAGGGGACGAGTGGGTCAGGTGGGCCGGGCGGCGGGGAAAAGAAGATGGGCCGGGAAGGCCCATTCCGGGGAGGAGGAGATTAGAATAGGATTTTTATTTTTAATTTTTCTATTTTTAATTTTTGTTTTGCCGATTTAAACAATTCAAAGCCCTTCCCTTTTTAATTCCAAAATTTGATGCAAATTTACTCATGCTCATGCCATGATGCGCATTAAAACTAGTTAAAATTTAGGGATATTACATCTGTCGCCCGGTTGTCATACATCCAACTGGGATCCATCGATCGATCCCTACGACATGAAACTAATCAGTTCGATGGCCGGCAATCACAACAAATACATATACAAGATGAAAAGAACACTTTTGTATCTCATTCATCCAAAGAGAGCATTATTACCGAGCGCTAGCGATCTTTTTGGCGACAGAATGGAACTCCGGAGAGGAAAGAGAGATCTATGGAGAGAGTGAGAGGAGGAGGGAGAGATGAGAGATCTTGTTGGGTTGGAGAGAGAGATCTAGAAATAGGTGAAGAAATGGGAGGGTTTGGGAAGGAAAAGAGATCTAGATCTAGAGAGATCTTGTTGAGTTTAGGGAGGAAGAAAGGAGGGAGAGGAGGAGGGTTGGGCAGAGGGGAGTGTTTGTGGGGGGGCGGCGGCAGCATATCGGGCGGCGACAGCGCTCGCTGCTGGCCAGTGGGCGCACGAGCCCTGGCCAGCAGCGAGCGACGCCTCTGGTTTTATATAACCAGGTTACCACTGACGGTCGCATATAAAGCGACCGTCAGTGGTTCTGTGCACCAGTTCTTCAACTCTGTGTACCTAACATCGCTGATGGACAGGCATGGTGCCCGTCAGTGAAGACTTTCTCTCCACTGACGGGCACTTAAGTACGGCCCGTCAGTGAAAAGTACACGTCATCTATGGCACCGTTGGTCCTTCTCCACTGACGGGCTACTTAGTTGCCCGTCAGTGGAGGTCCTCATGTCCAGCCAGGCTACCTTCTCCGCTGACAAGCTTCTAGGCATCTGTCAGCGGAGTGCCCCTCCAACGACGGTCAAATGTGTGCCCGTCGGTGGAGGTCGTTCAGCAGAGGGCCAAAACTGCAGTAGTGAGAGCACACACAAAGAGCTAACTTACACACGAACTAATCTTTACGAGAGAGATTAGCAAACACAAAACAAATTGACCACTACATGCATAAACAAATTAAACTCGGCCTTCCCGAGTCCTTACAGTGCATATGGAATGGTTCAAGTGTTTTACGCCTACTTTTACAGATCAACACTATCGGCGAGGGTGTTCGCCGCTGACTGGACCTCCTCCATTTGCGTGGCAAACTCTTCGTCGGTGGTATCGGAGGCAAGTCCCTCCCCGATCGCTCTTACATCGATCAATGGGTAGTGGGACTTCGCCACTGCGAGCGCCAATTGGGTCCCAGACCGCGATGACTCCATTCATAACGTCTTTGCCTGATCGGGCACTTGCTGAAGGCGCTCCACGATCGCTTCCGTGCGAGCTGGAGTCGGGTCCGCCTCCCAAAGGGCATCGCAGGCCGTTAAAGCAGCCGCCTTCAACGACCCAGCTGTTAGATGCGCTTGTTCAAAGCGCGTCTGCAGCACTGCAACGATCACAAAATGGCGTCAGCAAACTACTCAATAGATTTCGATTGATCAGACAACGAGTCAGGGGCTTACCAGCGGTGGCATCCTGCGCTCCTTTCAATGAGGACTCGATGGCGGCCTTTTCCACCTCAAGCTACCGCATATGAGCCCTCACTGCCTTGAGCTCCTCCTTGAGCTTGGTGGTGGCTTCAAGTTCTTTCTTCAGCTGGGCGGCCTTGGCTTCAACAGCTACAGAAGACGCTAGAAATAGTCAGCACAGTAAAGGCAGAAGTGACCAGAGAAGTTTGCCTTCATTACCTTCAGCTCGGGCAGCCTCCCTACAGGCCTCCTACTTCACCGCCACAACCTCAGCCTCCCACGCGCGCACTTGCTCCTGTGTCGTGCTCAGGGTGCCCTTCAGGTTATCCCACTCAGCCTTGCGCTGGCTGAGTTGGTCGAAGGTGGGCAGTTGATCCTAGAGGAACTCGGTCTTGTCCCGAGACCTTTTGGTTAGCAGCTGCACAAATGCCAAAGCTAGTTAGCTACTCGGGAAAATTAATCAAAGACCCTCCGCTCAGTTTCATGAACCGAGTGGAGACTTCGGGGCTACACCCATTGGGTGCACTGATCGTGCCCCCAATATGAAATCTACAAGTTAGCAATGAACCTCCACCCGACTCTTCTAGTCGACCGGAGGCTCGGGGGCTATACCCAAAGGGTGCACTATTTGCGCACTCATGACACACAAAGTGAAGAAGGCACAAGGGTAGAAAACATACCCTCATCAACGGCTGAAGCTGGCCATCCACCAAGTAGGCGGTCTCCTTCGCGGCCTCGAGGTTTTTCTGCAAAGCCTTCACCAACTCTTGGAGCTGGGCTCTGAGCTGGCGGCGCCCATCGCGCCTTCCCACTCTTCCAGCTCCCGAACATCGTCGATCTCATGCAGAACCTCGTCCCACTTCGCGAGGTAAATCTGGTGAACCTGGAGCGGTTGGAACTCCACGTGGAAACCTGGCGGAGGCGGCGGCACGTGGCCAATGTCGATCTCCTCCACCGGCAGCACCGGGGTCCCCCTAGAGCACGGTGGGACGATCCGCGCCACCTCCTGACTGGGACCCACCGCCGGCTCAGCTGTAGTCGGGACCTGCGCTCCGGCGCTCGACTCCTCTGACTGCTGGGCAGGCAGCGGGGTGGGAGACGCACCGCCCTGTTGGGGAGACTGCTGCACTGAAGTGCTGGTGTCTCTCGGGGGTGAAGACGGCCGGGGGCCTGATCCTTGGGCACTCGGTTTGCCCTTCGGGATAGTCCCCGTAGTCCTCGGCCTACAAAAACAACCAAGATTATCGCTATTTACTACTATAGTGGGGTGACAAAAGGGCGCTTACTCGACAACATACCTGACGGATCTTGGCACTTTGAGGCATTTCTTTAGATCCGGGGCTCGCCATCCCGTTGCGGCTGTCGCTGGATCCGCCGGCATCGAGGAGCCTCCTTGCTCCTCGGTGGCCGCATATGCTGCTGGGGCAGGACGGGCAGAGGAGCTGCCCTGTCCCTCGAAAGCAGTGTCAGTAGTTCTTTTCCCCCTCCTCCGTATGAGGGGGACGTCATCCTCCTCTTCCTGATGGCCTTCTTCAGGCGCCATTGCAGTTGGCGGAGGGGCGCTAGGCTCCTCCACCACGGGTGTCCCTCCCCTCGACGACCCAACACTGGCGATAGATGGTCCGTCGCTCCCCTATGACAGCTGCACGCTGCTGGGGACGTCGGTGTACCGAGGTTGGTTCCAAACCTCGTTCTCCAGCAGAGACGCACTGGAACTAAATCCGAAGAAGTCCTACAAAGTCGAGGCACACAGACCGAGGATGACTTGACGACAGTACAAACTGCAAATAACGAAGTTTGAAGATTGGTCGCTCACCTGGCTCAGGGGTTGGCTAAGCTAAAAGGTGCCGGGTGTCCAGAAGTATCCAGGTTCGTGCCCTGGGCCACCAGCCTCCCTACCCAGCGCTGCACTTCCTCCTCCGAGAGCACGTTGGCCGACTCCTGGGTCACATCCAGTTGGTTGATGTACTCGTACATCGGATGCACCCTTAACTTCACGAGTTGGATCCATCGGCTGATGAAGGTCGACTCCAGTGACTCCAGTCTGGAGTACTCGCGTGAGGTGCCCCAAGAGGACTTCGACCCCGAGCTGATCCCAATTTTGTGGAAGTTCGGTCCAGCTCGGCTTGATCTCGGGAGGCTAGCCCTCGAACTCCAGAAGCGAGGGCTCGAGGTTGGAGCACTAGAACCAGTCTGAGTGCCATCCCTTGTTGGATGACTGGAAGGGGAGCTCCAAGTAGTTCTTGACAGTGCCGGACCTTAGCTGGAACCCAGAACCCCCCACCATGGCCGGGTTGTTCCGGCTCGGCTGCAGCTTGACGATGAAGAGCTGCTTCCACAGGGCTAAGTGTGGCTCTATTCTGAGGAAGCACTCGCACAGCGTGATAAAGCAGGCCACGTGCAGCATCTCGTTCGGGTTGAGGTTCTGCAGCTCCAGCCGTAGAAGTACAGCAGCCCACGCAGGAAGGGATGGGCTGGCACTGAGAACCCCCAGGAAAAGAATGAGGTGTGGACGATGACCTCACCGGTGTTCGGGGTGGGGAAGTCCTCCCCATCGGCGGTGCACCACTCGATTAATTCCTTCGGCGGTAACACCCCCGCCTCCACCATGGCCTGCAGCTTGGCCTCAGTCGCCGTGGATTTCACCCAAGGTGCCATCAGATCAGCTAGGAAGTCTTGCTCGCCGAATGCGGATAACGGCACCGAGCTCTCCACCTCCTCTCTGAACAAGCCCACCTCCTTGATGATGGTGGGCATCCAGCGGCGGCAGACCGGATCTAGGGTTTTGGGTCCTCAATCAAGATTTGGCTAGCTGAGGTGGGAACGCGAATGCACAGAGTGCTACATGGTGGTGAGGCGAATTCTATGCGGTGGCGAGACGGATGCAGAAGTGGCGGCAATTTGGTTTTGCTGCGTGGCGGCGCTCTCGATTCGGTGGGGCGCGGAGAAGACGCTGAGGCGACAAACTGTGAACTAAATGGGAGATGAGCAGTCTGCGTTGTTCCCTTGCCTTATAAAGCAAGACAGTCTGGGCAGCGCGACTCTTCCTCTTCCACAGCGTTACTCTTCTGCTTTCACGGCGCGACCCTTCCGATTCCTACGGCGTGACGTTTCCGTTTCCAGTGCCCGCTTGACCAGGGTTTCAACGGTTGGCCTTCCAAGGTTAACGGACGTTTGAATACACCCTAAATAAATAGCAACGGTAACGTGCCTTCAACGGGCCGCTAGTCGGTTACTGAATAATTCGGGAACCGAAACATTACGGTTTGCAGGGTTTCGATGGTTGACCTCCAGGGGTCCACAATCACTTGAATACACCCGAGTGAAGGGCGGCAGTAGTGCGCCTCCAGCGGGCCACTAGTTGGACTCCGAACAACTCAGACCGAAGTGCTACAGCCTGTGTTCCGGTTCTGACATGAATTCCGAGGGCAATTCCCCCAAACGGGCACTAGCTGAACCTGAGCCACTCAGGTAACCAGGTGCCACTCGGGAATTCAGTCGGGATTCATGGTATGCCCCCCGCTGGGTCGATAGCCGGTCTCCATCTGCTGGAAATGACCGGATACCACCAGGATTAACCCGTTATTAGCTCACCTGCCAAGATATTCCTGCCCTACAGGTGAATATTACTCGGCTTATTATTTTTATTCCACAGGAGTTCTACGAGTCCCTCACAAACTCCCACCAAGCAACAAGGAGGTGCGCTCAGGTGGTACCACTCAGGAAACTTGCCCAAGGGAGAAGGCAAAAAGCACTTGGTTTGGACGAAGACATTACCAAGACAAGTTGCAGCCAGATCGTGAAGGACTCGGGGGGCTACTGACGATGACATAGCACCCGGGTATCGTCAAGAAGGACAAAGTCGGCCCTCCGGACACAGGGTGGGCCTGGCCGACTACTCGGAGTCCGACTTCTACACGGGGGCGCTTTATCAACTTGGAGTACAAGACATAAACCTGTACCTACCCGATATCACGAGATTCTAGTTGTAACCAATTAGAAGATCAATCTGTAAACCGATCTAGACTCTTGTAACTCTGCCCCCGTCTTTTAACCAATTAGAAGATCAATCTGTAAACTGATCTGGAGTCTTGTAACTCTGCCCCCGCCGACTATATAAGGCAGGGTAGGGATCCCCCGATCGGTAAGACTAGAATCTTTCATAGAGACTTAGATACTCAAACCTTAGCAACCCTAGAGATCTACTCTCAAGGTCTTGCGGCACTCGGAACACGAGCAATATCATCCACCAAACACAGGACGTAGGGTATTACCTCCTCCTGAGGGCCTAAACCTGTCTAAATTCTGTGTCCCATGTGCACCCATCTAGACCTGCTACGCGTACGCTACCCCATATTCATTATTGCCGGATCAAAACACCGACAACGTCCATGTCACCTCTCCTCAGGCGAGCTCCCAGCATTCCAGTGTTGTCAAGGTTTCATGCCAAGGTCGTTGCCGCCGTAGTGCTCAAGTCCGCCACAGACCTACTGCTAGTGAGCTCCAGTTAAGGCCTAACAGGGCACCACATTGGTTGATCCATTGCTAACAATGGGTAGAAGAAACATGTGAATCACTTTTTCATCCAAATCTACAAAGGAATTTCTTTTTGAATCATGTATCTCTGGCTGTGAAAGGAGGGATTCAAGGGGACAGAGCTCAAGTCACTACAGAGGGCGGAGTTGATGTGTCGCAGATCTGCCTCGCCGACCTCCGTGTAGCGAGGCCGACCTGCAGCCACCACATGTGTGCACGGGAGCGGAGCTACATGCACGAATTCCACAAACTGATCGAGGTGAAATAGAGTCAAGATGGACGAGAGCACGCAAGCAGGAGAAATTGGTGAGAGGTCACCATGGAGGGAGATCGGGACACGGTGGTCATCGGCCGGATTTGGGAGAGATGCGCTGATTCCAGCGATATAGCTCACAGGGGATCAAAATTGATCAGGTTTCGTCTTCCTTGGGACGTGGCACAGCTCCTGGTGAAAGAAATTGCACGGAGGTGGCTATGTTCCATCTATTTCATGCGATGACAACATTGGAAGCGGCGGCGGCTTGAGCAGGGGAGACGTGGCGGCACATGAGGAAAAGAGGAGATGAAGAAGGGGCGGCGCCCTTTTGTAGGTGGCACGGAGGCCTTTAGAGTGGGGGGTATAGACGCCGAGGTGCCTAGTGGCTGCGATGCATCTGTTGTGGTGGTGCAAATATTGATCACATTGGTGTGGAATGGACATCCTCATTCTCCAGCGAGGGTGATTGTTTGTTGCACCAATGATTGCTAAGCTCGCGGGGAGCGCCATTGAAGCATTACTGGGCACGTGGATGACTACGAGGCACAGCTGCTAGGCTGTCAAGAGCGACCTGCAGATCACCAAGGAGACGGAGAGCATATGACCAGGTTCCTCTAGCACCTCGCAGCCACACAGTGACCTCAACAATCATGGGTGATGTTTGTTGAGATTAACTAATTTAGTTGTAGACAGATTTGTTTGTTGAGATTAGCTGCGTTGATGGCAAAATAGTTAAAACATGGAGAAGAGAGGGTTAAAATGGGAAGTGAAAGTGTGACACTGCTTCACCAACTCCCATATATAAAATAGTAATGATAGAATTGTGAAGTTTTTCATCAATTTAGAAATATGCAAAAAATATTTCACGAGTTTCAATGCCATTTACATAGCCGCCTACCATGGTCTTAGACCCTGCTTTTGCTGATGTGGACCATAGTATATATTGTCGACGTGGCCATCATGTCACCGGTTTTTTGTCACTTCATCACCAAATGTAACATCCGGATTATCAGAGCTTTTCGAAATCTTTTATTCGAGAATCAGAGCTAGAAAATTTCTTTGTTTATTCTCGAATTAATTAAATCTTAATTAAAATTTCACAAATTGGACCGGGGTTAATTTGAATTAATCCAACTTGAATTGGATTGGCTTTTCAATTTGGAATATGTCTCCTGGAGTTTTCTCAGAATTTTTGGAGTTCTTTTGGTATGTAATCTCGCTTTATTGTTCTTTGTTTCATTTTGGTTTTCTCCTTTCCTTTTTGGCTGCGCCATCCCGGCCCATCTCCACCAAGCACCCCGCCGTTTCATTCCTCCCTTGAGCAGCCATTCCGGCGAGTGCTGCATAGCGCAGCATGCGTCGCCACCTCTTTTCCAATAGGATTTGATCCAAATCTCTTTTTCTAACCCTCCTATAAATACCCCACACCCCTCCACCTCTTCCCTACTCCCCAAACCCTTTTCCTACGAAACCCTAGCCCCCAAACCCCCCAAACAGCCACCACCCCACTTTTCTTCCTATGCAGTTTCTGAATAGCACATCCCACTTTGGTATTTTCCCAATTTCCGTCGCCTCAGACATCTTTTGGAAAATCCCTTCTGTGAGATTGTGTATAACCTTTCCCTCTACCTCTCTGCAAAGTTTGGTGAAGATCTGACGGATCAATCACCGGTACATCTCCAAATACTAACATGCTGTTTGCACCTAGTTATTCTGCACGTGCATCTAGATTGGAACGACGCCCTCGGCTCGAACCTCATTTTCAAGATCCGTTGAGTGGAATCATGGATAATGTTGTCGAGATCATCTTCTCAAAATTTGAAGGCAAGCCAACGGTCCAATCTTCGGGAAATCAAGTTTGTTCATGCTGCTATTCGCGTCGAGATGTTTCTGCATGAACGGTACAGCGGCATTATCACCTCTTTTTCCATTGACCCATTGTGTATTTCATCAATCCCTTTGGTCAAATTGAGCATTAGGTTCCTATGAACAACTCTGTAAATTTTCACCTTGATCCATGTAGTAGTTTATCAGGAATTGATCCATCTCCGACGTGCTGTCCACGGACGTCCAAATTCAATCTACAGAACGTCTAATTTGTCTGATCTTTTCCCATTAACTCGGTAAGAAATCTCCAAAAACCTTTGGTAGGATTGTACCTCTGTATGTCTAGTTTCTAACCCAATTGGTGAATTGTGATTTTGTTGAGCGAGCATCGCGCAGCATCAAAAATCCTCCGGTCTGTCCAGAACCGTCTATGTCCAATTCCGACCGTTTTGTGTTGCGAATGTTGCCCCCACCCATACAGTTAATCTCCTATCATCTTGTGGTGCATCATGGCATTGTTTTCCGCCATTAATCCTTGTTTGAAAGCACTCACATCATCATGTGTTCATATCTAATAATTGTAATCATCGTTTCATCATCCAATTGAATAGTATGTTACGTTAGCCTATAATTTCATATAGTTATAAGTATGATTGTTATATAGTTCTTTCTTTCCCTTTATATGACATTCATGATTAAGATTTTTAAACATGTTGATCAATCATGTTTAGTTAATTAATAGGTGTATCCATGTTCATGTAGCTACATGTTGCATGTTTAGATAGTTGAATATAATATGCATGTATACAATATAGTTCCATCTTAATAGTCATTAGATATGAAGTGGTTCAACATGTTAGTTCAAACTTGTTTGTATCATGAATAAAGTTGTTTATGTTTAACCAGGTTCATGTTGCATGATCAGATGTCTGTACACATATAGTGTGTGATGCATATGTATAATAAAACTTAATATTTGCAAATAACCTATGATACTAGGAGCATAATCTTTGCTAAATTAATAATAATATGACCTACTCCATGTTAGTTGATCTTTGTATAATGTATGCTTACTAGCACACACCGGATTGTTATTGCATGTGGCACATGATTGCTCATTAGCATGTTAATGTCTTTAACCACACGTGATGAATGTTTACTAAGCATGTTAGGATTGCCACGTTACCATGTTTATAAAGTTGTGCATATATACATAGCCCATTCTATGTTTTGGATAATAGTTTGCTGTGAATTGGTTTAGCACATTATTGTACTCTTGTTTATATTTTAATTATTTGTTTAAACACAGCTAAGTTGTACATGTTCATCATGATTTGATGTTGCATAATCATATAGTTGCATATAGTCATATATACGTATATATATAATTGGACTTAATATTGTTGACAATCTACATGTTCAAATAATAATCCCTTATTGAATTGTTATTATTTAATCATATCGTATGTTAGTTGATAGATATATAATATGTATGTACTAGTATACATAGCTTGATATCTTATGTTGCACTTCCATAAGGCGTTGTATACTCACACATATATGGTTAACTTTTAGGTGTCGATTAAATATATATATATATATATGTTGTTAATAATCCTTCGTTACTAAAATATTATTATTGTTATGTGTAGTACGTGTAGGTTGATTGCTGCATTGTATATACACAATAGCATGAGTAGAGTTAATATTATGTCATAGATTGCATATATGTATGATGCATTTGACGTAGATGCTAGTTGTTATTTTGTCATATAGTTTATTACCTTTTGCATGGTCAGTGGTGGTTGTTAAATTATTTTCCCTTTTGAAAATTATAGCCGCATGATTATATGTTTAGTGCTATGCTATGTCCTACCTAATCTCGATTTCATGTCTAGTCTATCTAGCTTGTTACATGATGTCTAGTTGTATGTTGCACAGTAGTTCATATAGATTGACATGTCGCATATTATCATTTCTTGCCAGCTATCATGCCAGGACCTCGCTTGTCTACTAGTATGATGGGTCATATTTGTTTTACTAGTATGTCGGGTTTCTATGTTTAATCATATGGTTGTGCTATTGTTGTCATCGACCATATCCTGTTCCCAGTTGTATATTTATCCCTATCTCGCATGTGGATTAACTTTAGTCCTTTTACATGCAAATTCTATATCCCATAAACTTATCTTTTTCCAGAATGATCCTGATCCGGAAGACCATCTTCGAGTACATGTACTCTATCTGGTTGAGATATATAATCTCACACCTTCCTAGTTGTCTTTCGACAATCCTATCCCTTCATCTTTGTCCTCTGACACCTATCCGACCTTGCTAGCCCTATTCTTCTGGTATTTCCATTTGGTATCTAATTTGGAGTTATATTTATTTGCTTTGCACTTTATTGCCGTTGCGATGAATAGGAAGTAACAACGTTGGGTAAAGACAAGTTCCTGCAGAAGAAGACCAACTCGTCAACGAAGGCATGCCCCCTCTTCTTGATCATGTTGATCCTATATTTTTAAAGTCATTATATTTTATTGTGATAATCATGCATGCTGTTTTATTCCCATAGCTAGCGTGTCGATCGACACACCTGTACCCTGTCCGCTTGTCGCCCTTTTACCTGCTACCCTGAGTAGATTATTTTAATATTCAGAATAGAGTAGAGAAATGCTTAGCCATGTTTAATTATCCCTAGGATGCTTTTACCTTGCCTCCTCGGAGGAACGATCTTCGGATCATTGATATCACTATTGAAACTTTGTTGAGCTTGCTGAGCTAGCGCCGGATGCCCGTTGTTTCCTTTCTCTCTCTATTCTTTCTATTCTACTCTAGGCGAAACTTACCATCTAAAAGGTGCGGGCGACAGCTGAATCATGAGTTGAAGGAGCAAATGGTCATTCTTCATGAGTTGAAGAAGCCATTGGTCATCCGTATCAAATAAGGCTGAAGTCATGATTTTGAGAAGTGTAAAAATAGTACAACCACATGCTATATGGGCACTGGCTTGGTTAAGTAGGTTAGTCGAGTCTTGGTGTCGACATTGCCGTACCGCAGAAGGGTGGACGTAGCTACGAAGACCTCTTTTTTGCACAAAAAGGGGCTATGCAGGGTAAGCAGGTGTACGCTCCTCCATATCGAAACCTATTGGGCATATCGCTTGGGAGGAGATTAGCTAAAAGACCTCGTCACGATCTCCCTGCCAGTACACCGATGGGTGTGTACTCTACCAGTGGCCACTGGTGGGCAACAAGGCGAGATTTCGTCATGTGGGTAAAGTGTACAAACTCTGCAGAGTGTCAAACTAATCGATTAGCCATATCCACGGTCATAGATGGCACATAACTCATTCCTGATGAAAAGGACCTGTCTTTCTCCCTCTTGCTAATTCCCTCCACCCCAGTTCTGGAAATGTGAAAAGGTGGTTGGAACCTATGGACGAGTTTAGGCTGGATGCCTTACTCGCATGTTTTGGTCGTGGACCCTCACATTTATGAGAAACACCCCTGATAATAAAACTGGTTTTCATCAAAATGATGCTTTTGAAATTACTCTACTATTATAACCAAAACTATTTTTATGCAAAAGAGCCATAAAACCCTTCCTTTGCTTAAGCTTGCACGTAATCATAGGTTTGCTAATGAGTGGGCATGCTGGGTACGTGAAGTACTCAACGAGTATGTTGTTTGTTGGACGTGTTCAGATATCTATGAGGATGATGAAGATTATGAGGAATCTTCTACGTCAATGCTGAGGTTTAAGTCACGTGGCCTCCGTCGACTGCCTGTGGTTGAGATGGAGACATCTACGCTTTATTTTTCGTTGTGTTTTTGAATGGTAAGGGACATAAGTCCTAGTTACTTTATTTAGTCATATCGCTGCTACAACACAATTGTTTATGCTTCTAAAATGCTTCGTGATGTGTGCAGTGATATCAATTCGCCTGTGTTCATCAGCTTGATCCTGGACTGATGAAGAGATACACAGGGAGGGTCTAGAAGTTAAGTTTAGACTCTCACACCAAATCACACAAGATCCTCTTATCATAGAAAATCTCTTCCTCCGTCCCATCTCTCTCTTCCGCTCTTCACACACATCTCCCTCTTCACTCCTCAGCTCATCTCCTCCCTGCGGTCAGCATCCAAAGCAGCGTCCCTTATAGCCTACACTTTTGCACCTCCTTGCCAATCCCAAAATCCTATAGCCTGTCGGCTACTTACGAGAATCGCGCGCCTCCCTTCCTTGCCACCTCACATGACTAGTTGACCACCACCCTCTTTAACCCCCTTCCAAATTTCCTTCGCATACATGTTGTGATCCATGTTCTTTTCATTTCCCACGGTTGATTTGATGCCCAAATTTTGGTCACCCCTCCACCACTTGCGATGGACGCCATGACTGTCTCACCTTGGAAGGGGGAAGGGAGGTTCTTTGTGCAGCCCATGTCCCATTTTTGCCGCTGTTCGAGCTTCGACGGTTGACGATTCCATTTTTTTCCAAAGCCAAGACAAGATTGGTAACAACCCGTCGGAGCTCTTCCACGTTTGCCATGGCCAACCATCGAAGAAACCTCTTCTACTCTATCCATCTGACTAGGTGGTCCTACTAGTCAAGAGCATTAGTTCACGTCAACAGTGCCACAGGAGCAGAGAAAGAGAGGAAGAAATGGTGTCACGTGGACTTTGAAATGGCAATGTGGACAGAACCACTTTGCATGCTATCCATGTCAGCAAAATCAGGGCCTAAAACCTAGGTAAGGGGTTAACATCATTCAAACTTAGGAAAATGAAAGTGAGAAAATGGATCGAAGGCCATCTGAACAACTATAATACTTCATAGAGTAAAAAAGACATTTTCCTTTATTACATAGTGCTATATATGAAGTAATACCAGTACTTTGGATAGCAATGCAGTGCATCAAAGCAGAGGTGGTGCACCCACATTGATCTACACTACTTTGGGGTTTTCGAACCTACGAGTTTTCAGTCAAGAAAATCATAGTGATAGATATGGGTAAAGTATATTTACCTGTAAAAATTCATACAAAATTATGACATTTTTGTGTCCTACATAAAAAAAATGATAGTACTTATGCATGATACAAATGGTCATATTTTTGGACCAATTTTTTCAGATGGCTATTCTCCAGCCCTATCTGTTAATATTACTTTTTAAAGAATTTTTTAGAAGTCCCAGGTTTAAAAACCCTGAAGGGGTGGGTATACAGGTGTGGATGTATAATATTATTTCTGATTAACAAGGAAAATTTCATTCTAACAAGTATAGGTCCCTGATCTACAAACCCATTGTCAGGGTAGCACTAGTATTTCTAAGCAGCACAGCTATACAACCGCTCACTACATTGACTGTATTGCTCTTCACTACACCGGCATACTGCTCTTCACTGCCTCGACATACTGTGTCTATCTGCATTACTTCTGATCATCGAATTTACTGCATTATACTGCTTTCTTCCGCAGACTGCGATATCATTTTAGTTTAATGTGTTTCTCAACATGTATTGCCTGCTATAAGAACTGTTATTTGTGTATTAGTGAATTATGAATTATGCTTACACCTCGTTTGGCTCCCAGGAATTCAATTTGATGAATTCATTTGAATTCAAATACTATTTCAAGTAGAATTGAAATTGGTAGAAATTGGATTCCACCTCCAATTTTTGTGTTTGGCTGCCATTTGGAATTGTGAATTGAAATGAAATCCAAACCTCGTTTGGCTGCCATTTGAATTGAAATGAAATCCAAACCTCGTTTGGCTGCCATTTGGTCCGAATTTGAGAGGGATGCTGCCATTTGGAATGTTTCACTGAAACGATATCTGAAATTATTAATCGCTGAATTTCCATAACGCGGAAGGTTGATTGCACGTAATTAATATCGAATTTACTCGGAAGAGAAAAAAGAGGACACATAAAAGCAATGTTCTGGGCAAGGACAGGCACACAAAAATCAGGAAATATATAGCTGCCTCAAACTTTTTCATGATTGACGTCACATCTCAGCGCTGTGAAAGAAGAACAGAAAAGAAAGAATGGAAGACATAAATAAATAAAAAGCTCCAACATTTACTTGCACTGTTTCACAGGAATGTAAAAATGGCCTGGTCAAATACCATTGCAAAGGTTTCCACACCAATATAAACAACAGTAGTTGGTTTGCTGCAGATGTAGCAACTATATGGAAGGTATATCGATATTACATCAAGTAAAGCTCTTAACAATAGAAAAACTGCATCATGGTTTGACTTGCTTTAGCACTACTCATTCTAGAAAAGGCAGAATGTTCATGGTTTGACTTGCTTTAGCACCCATCTCTTCTTCAGATTTTCTGGCAATGCCATTAAAGACTTGAACTTGCGATCATCAGAAACCAAAATATCATAAATTGCCAATAGATCATCCTCTTCTAACCCAGGGATTTGATTAAGAGCTACTAGTATCTCTTCAGGAGGAGTAACTTTTGAAGCTTGAGCAACTTCATCTTGAAGAAAAGCAATGGTGAAGTTGTCCAATTTTTCCCCAAGCATGGAAGCAATTGAATCATCTGATCTATATCTCTTCCTTTTATGCTCTTCACCTGTTTGAGCTGATGAAGTTGCGGCAGAATTACTAACATCCTCCGCAGCCATCTCCGCTGCACTTTCAGCCGCAGTCCTAGCTCCCTCTCCGGTAGCATGGTCCTTTGAGTACACGAGACTAATGGAATCCCAAAACTTTACAACTTTGTACCTATAGCAACTGGCTTCCTTGTTGTCCTAATATCATATATATAATAATGCAGGTGAGCAATATATCAACATGGAGGGTATTGATGCGAATAACAGGAATAACATGGACCAAATTCAGTTTCCTCTGTTGATTTCTGGACTATTGAGTGCCTTTTCTATGCAGCACATGGTTGCAGCAAGATATCTATCTGTTGGATCAATGGAAGGACATGTATCTGCATAGGCTCTGATAGCCTCTAATTGAACCAACAACCAATATTAGATGATACTAGCAACAACAGACAAGAAACTACAGAAATTTGTCAGTACTTTAACCAGTACTGCTCGCACATGCTCCCAAGTTTGCATGATATAGGCAGTTGGTTTTTTTCAGGATGGGTAGTTGCCATCAATATAAAAGCACACCAGCTATTGCTGTCTGCGCAAAAGAACTAGCAAATACTAAGTAGTAGAAAAGAATGTAAAGCACAATATTTTCATACAGGCAAATGCATTCGATCATTTAGACACCACCTACCGTTAACAACACAATGATAAATGATCAAGGATAACCCATAAAAGATAATGCACAAATATCTTTCACAATATTTCTGTTCCAAGGCTGACATGATCACATCACATGGTAATTAGTTAATTATACAGCTAACACCAAGGAGGTTATCCTGAACAGCTATAATCTGTACCTTCAGCAGTCAGCATTGTGCTACTCATAGAAGCATGCACATGACAATGTCTACGCCAAGATATTAATTCAGCTAAAAGTACTATTGGCCAGTTTACATTACCGGGGGAATGTTTTTGTTGGATATATTGCATAATCTAGAAGACACTGTAGTGTGCATATGACACTATTAAACACTTGATAGTCACCACATAACAAGCTTGACTTGAATACTAATAACTCACAGTCTGATTGTAGTCTTATCATGCTATATAGGGATACCTATATAGGGATGGCATACATCATCATGTATGGACAAAAAGTTAACAAGTCGTATCCATATGCATATATGTAGCAGGATGTGAAACTATGGATACGAATTCAGATTGACAGTAGATCAGATACAGATAGTAGCTAAATAGGTACGTACAAATGCAGGCTGGCATTGCATCAGCTATGGTTCTAAGTATAGTTTGTTAATAAGCAAGTCATATTTTACTTTCTTCCTTGAATGACTATCAACAGCATAAAAGCAAGATGTATAAAAGCAAGATGTATTTTACCTTGACATAGCTATTCCAAACATCTTCACTATCAACTGAAATCTTGTTCTTGTCCCAATCCCAACCAAAACCACTCCTTGACAACATCTTGCTAATAATTGCATAGTGCTTATCGAAGGTCTTGCTTCTAGAGATGATATTATCCTTTGTGATATCCATACTACACTTCTCACGAACATTTCTAACTGCTTCAGTGTACACATGTGGTTTCCACCCATTTTGAGCACGATCCCCTTTGTTGTAGTGGTCCACAAAAACATTCAGCAGAGCCTCATCCATCTCATCTGTCCATACGACATAACCCCTTGAATTTTTCCTCCCCTTATCCATACTCTTCTATAGCAAGTAAATCTGTGTGACAAAACACACGTCTGAGATAAAATAAAAAGAATCATAAGAGAGAAGGAAGCAAAAGATGCATAAATAAAAACATATAGCAAATATTACCGCAATGCAAACATATAACATTCAAACATTTGATTGCCCACGCCTTGCTCGATAATCAGCCCACATTTGATTAGCTAAGCTATCCCTGTAATTGTTCCATTCATTTGATGATTGAACATGCCTAATCATATTAGGTTCTTCTGGATCTTCAGATATGGCATTATTTATCTCATTATCCATAGCATTTAGCAGCAAGTCATCCATCTCTCTCTGCCTACCGCTTAGGAAGTTATGCAAGATGCAACAAGCATTGATGATATGAACCTGTGACAAAGTTAGTATGGCATGTCAATATAAATCCAAAAGAACTCATTGATGGATGCATGGTGTGGCTACTAAACTAAGCGATACCTGATTTGGTAAGTTAAAAAATGAGCTAGTCCTCAAAATAGCCCATCTCATCTTTAGCAGGCCAAAAGTCCTCTCTACCACATTCCTAGCCGAAGCATGTCGCAAATTATATAGCTCTCTTGGAGTACGTGGGTTATTTCCACTGGCAGCCCACTCTTTCAAATGGTAGCGTACAGACCGGTATGGAGTAAGGAATCCTGGACCATTGGTATATCCGGCATCTACTAAGTAGTACTTTCCTATATGAAATAAAATTAACAAGTATATTTCAATTGAAAATCAGTAGCTAGATGTTGTATCAAACTAAGATAAAAAAATTACCGCTTGGAACTGCAAAAGCATCTTGTCGTGTCATTGCATCTCGCAAAACTCGAGAATCTGATGCTGAACCTTCCCATCCAGCTAAGACGTACAAAAACTTCATATTCCGGTCACAAACACCCAACACATTAGTGGTTATGCTTTGCTTCCTATTCCTATACCTTCCTTGTTGGCGCAATGGTACACGAACCTCAATATGTGTGCCATCTAATGCTCCGAGACCATTTTCAAACCACTTCCACCTACTGTCCTCTGGTTGTTCAATTGAAGGGTCTGGCAGCTTTATAAATTCATGAGAGAGGGACAAAATTGCTCTTAAGACCTCATTAAATTGTCTACTTGTTGTCTCAAGTGACCATCTATACGTGCTACGAAGTAATCGATACTTTGTACCATGACTTACTACAAGCAAGAATAATGCCACAGATTCTTCAACTGTAACATAGAAAGTGTCACGCAAACCACACCTTTCACGCAAGATTGCACATAGGTCATTAAAGGATCGTTTAGTAAAGCGCAAGCTATCATAGCAATAAACGTTTGAACCCTGATAAATGTCTCTAAGCATCTGCTTCTAATTCTAATCATAGCCTCATCCTCACTAAAATCATCTATCTCTCTAGTCCTTCTTTGACCATAGGTGTGCCTAATTATTGCAACAACTGTAACAAAGAATGCAGCTGCCGTCCTCTTTCTTCGCTTCCTCCTTCTCTCATCATCGACAATGTTAACTTGCAAATCTAAAGTTGTTGTCGACATCTACATTGACATGAACAATATTCTATCTTAGAAAAAAATAGATGCTAGACATACCATAAGACGTGAGGTTACTACAGTGAGGTTATAGTCAAATAAGACAGGTAAGGTATGTGTATGTTAATGACACAATCTACTCAAGTGACAAACAGTTTTTCAACTTTATCAAATGCAAAAAATTATTGGTCACTTGGAAAATAATCATACTTGGTTTTCTTTGCGATGACATACTTGGTCAATGTATGAAGTGTTCTATATGTATATTGATGGGATAGTGTCCACTGCCAAAGCTAGTTGTATGCTGGACAATTTTGAGGTGGAAAAGCATTCTGATAGCAAGAGATGGACAGCAATCGGAAAAATAGCGTAACAGACATGTTGTGAACAATAGATGCTAATAGTATCAATCTGAATACCCATTTTGTATAGTGTCAGTTAGTGTAGGAAATGCCTGAATCTTTTATGCGGATCTAGAAAGCTTGAGATTACTCCTGACTTTGGTATAGATGTTACGGTTTGAACTGGCATACAGTTCTAATTTCTGACAATCTGGCTATGAACTTGTTAGCTACGTGGCTCTGAGAGCTTAGGCTTGGATTTAACATGTGGTACAGCTCCTGTCACTGCAAGAAGTTTAACTGGGAACTAGTTGACCTGTGGCTGCCTTGGATCTAATCTGGTAGGCATGGTAAGTCAACACACCTGCACATGCCGATGGATGTTAAGGAATCGATCAAAGTCGGATTGCTACACTTGTTTACCTCCTATTTTTGGAAACTGCATGATTGCACGATGGATGGTCTGACTAGGTTGGTTGGCAGATGTTTCTTCACTCAAACGCCATGAAGCTCCAACTCAAAACCATAAAATTTACTAGCATCCATTTGGCGCACATAAGCTCTAAATCAAAACCACAAAGTCTACTAGCATCCAGCTCTTTTGCCAACTGAAGCATATCAGGAGGGGGAGGTCGTACCTTGGGGAGTGGAGGCGGACAGGGCGACGGGGATGCGACTTCAAGGACGCGGAGGCAGACAGCGCGACAAGGGCGCGGGGTCGAGGCGGGCGGAGGTGGCTTCGAGGACGAGGGCGCAGGGTCGAATCTCCTGCGGGCGGAGGCGGCTTCCCGAGGGGTGAGGAGGGATGGGGGCCACGGACGCGACCAGATCTGGCGGGCGACGACAATCTGAGGGCGCGGGGTAGGATCTCCTACGGGCGGAGGCGGCTTCCCGTGGGGTGAGGAGGGATGGGGGCGACGGATGCGACCGGATCCGGTGGGCTACGGCGATCTGCAGCGAAGAAGGTCAGTACTAGAGAAGAGAAGAGGGAGAGGAAACCTAGGGAGGACGCCTTACTTGGAGAGGAGAAGTCACCCGCGGGAAGGAGTTCCGCCGCCGGCGGCGAGCAAGGCAGCCGCCATCGTGATGAGCTCGATGCACGATTCCGATCAAATGACAGCTTCCACCAAAGAATTGTGTTTAATATTGCACCTGCTCGGTGGAATTTGGGATGGAATTTTCAATTCCAATTCCAGTGGCAGCCAAACGCCCAAAAGAATTGAATTGAATTCCAATTCTCTAATTCCACCCTCAATTCCTGGGAGCCAAACGAGGTGTTAGGTTAATTCTTGGAATTAAATATCGCCACATTTTCCCTCTAGAACATCATTCTCTCGAAGGAGATCTACGAACTCATTGCATGGGCAACACTAGTATCTCTAGACAGCGCAACTGTGCGAAAGCTTTCTACATCGGTAATACTGCTCTTCACTATATCGGCATACTGCGTTGCTTATAATTTTTCTATAACTATACAGCTTTGTTCTGCCTATATATATTGCGATATCATGTTAGTTTGTACTGTATTTTTAATATGTATTGCCTGCCATTAAAACTGTTATTTGCATCATTTATGTATTATACTTCAGATTAATCCTTGGAATTAAATATTGCCTACATTTTCCAATGGTTATTAGCTAAAATTTCATTCTAATTAATAAGCAGGTCCCTCAAGAATATCATTCACTCAAAGGAGATTGACGTACTTGTAGACAACCTAGTAAGCAACTACTGATCGATATTATAAGCAAATTTTCGGCAGGCATAAAATTGGCAGGTCATCGGTACCACACCGGTTCAAATAGCTGCGCTCGTAGTTTCTGAACTTGTTGCCAAATTGGCCAGCCAGTTGTGTCGAGCCTTTATTAGATCCTCCGAATTCCATCAGAATGGACGTCCGTTTCATGCTTAATTTGCCTGCTGCACCACCTGGCACGCTAGCTTTATGTGTGCCATTACTGCTGACTGTCAGGTCTTAAAGTATCACTAATACTGAATGGTTGTAGTATGCCACTTACTACCACCCTTTTAATTTCCAGAACAGTAGCAGTATTCTCTCTGACTCTCACCACAGTGAAACAGACCAATAAAGTTTGCCACGGCGTGCACATGTATGATTTTGGACAAATGAATAACTTCACAGCACAGTGTTTGTACATATACACTTTACTGCGAGCGAATTAAAATCCAAATTAAACTGCAATTCATACGAGCTAGATCGAGAAGAGAACAAGAGGAAAAAGGCTGCACGTGCTGCACGTACGCTGTACGCATGTAGGCACGTACGTAGGAAGGGGGCCACTGGTGACTGGTGTTCGCTGTGCATGCTAGAAGTAAATTCTGGCTGCGCAAGTAATTAACATGCATGCATCGGTCGACCGATCGATTTGGTATGGCCGTGGCCGGCCTCCACGTTTTGGCTCCAGCGATAAGCACCCTTAATTTGTGGCAGACCTCGTTGCTGAAAGTACGCAATAAGTTCGTAATCCAGCCGTCTATCTATCGTATTCAAGTCCTTATCAGTTGGCAACGGCGTGCCTCTAGTAGTCAACATGTACGTGCCTGCAACGTGCATGTCTTATACCGAGAGATCCCTGTAGTAAGATGCGTCACATGTGTTTGTCCGTACATGGTTGACGCCTCCATATTTCCCGGGCTAATGTTTTGCGTTGTTATTACTCGTGCTAGTTTCTAGTAGGTGATAACACGGTACAGCCAACGGTACAGCAATGTGATCGGTTGTTGAGCAGAAAGAATGGGCATTTGGGAGGGTGCAATTCGCAATCAAGTTCATTTTCTTGTTTCTAGACTGCGCATGTCATTTCATTTTGTATGATTTCTTACTGCCATCACAAGAAAAAGAAGAAAAAAGAGAGAAAAAAGTGAACAATCACTAGTACAGAAATCCATATCCGAGGCGGTTGAAATAGCACATCCGAGACGGTTATAGCAGCCGCCTCCACGGAGTGGTTGCGGATATGGGGGCATGCATCGGAGGCGGTTATGCATCCGCCTCGGATTAGACTTATCCAAGGCGGTTAAAACGCGGCAACCGCCACGGATAAGGAGTAATCGGAGGCGGTTACATTTTATTAACCGCCTCAGATAAGGAGTTATCCGAGGCAGTCATAATAACTTAACCGCCTCGGATAAGTAGTTATCCGAGGCACTCAGAATAACTTAACCGTCTCGGATAACTCCTTATCCGAGGCAGTGAAGATAGCTTAACCATCTTCATGAGGAGATATCCGAGGCGGTTGTTAAGTTGCAACCGCCTCGGATATGTTTTTAAACAGACATTATTTTGCCTGATTTACTAGCCTCCCTGAAAAAGCAAACAGTTCATATGAATTTTCTATAGCACAGCACGTATACAACAGATTTATATAGCACACTATTCAATCATTCATTCTCGCATCAATCACAAGACATAAACTTCAAACATTCACATACATACACATATAAGAAATAGTACAAAACTTGTTCATTTGTGACATATACTCAATTCACAGCAATGATATTGATCAAATTGAAAAAAATAAACATCTCTTAAGTTCTTCACATGAATAGAACCACTCGCCGCAGCCTCCGTACATATCTGTTGATAAAAAAGTCACATTTGTTAAATAGTGACATTCATAAGAAGAAGATAGAATTATTTGACACCCATATATACGTTAGTACCGAGAGAAAAAGTAAATGACATTTACAAACTCCAAGTGCACTTATCATTGGAGACCACAAGTTCGAAAGATAACTACAAAGTTTGAAGCTTCCGAACTAGAAACCTAACTAATGACCTAACTAGAAACCTAAGTAATAATCTAAAACCTAAGTAATAATCTAACTAATCACAATCCTAAGTTCCTAGCTTGCCGCCGAGATACTGAAGCGTCCTTGGGCACTATGACCTCGTTGTTTAGGAAGCTAGCGATGTACGACCGGATCTGGGCCATGTCCATGTCTTCTAACTGTTTGATTGCCATAATTTTCGCCCCTTCCTGCAAACATGAAGCTTACGCTCAGGGCGAATAGCATGATTAAACACTAGACATTAGTAGTTGCGATGGTTTCGTACCGCTATATCACCGTACTTTGGGTTGCTGCAAAGGGCTAGCATGTGGAAACACACGTAATACCCACAGACGTCGGACCCTTCGGGTTGTTGCCCGGCACTACAAAAGGGATATCGACTAGGTATAGAGGGTAGAAGTATGATGGTATTAGTTCGAGGAGTCAAGGACATTACGAAATACCTTAAACTTGGGGTCATGGCGTAACTCGACGCCCACTCCCTCCTTGTGTCTCCCTTGTTGGACGTACGTGCCGAACGCTCTACGTGATTGAAAACAATTAGCATCGAACTGTCTTTTCCTTTGGGACGAAAAAAGAATAGGCATGGACGAAGTCGAAAGTTTTGGTATTCACTCGTCGAGTAGACGCATGATGTCCATGTACGCTTGCTTGCGATGGTCAGCGCTACGCCTCATGGAATCAAGGTAATATACCTTATTCCACTTCGGCATGATCACGAGGAGGATCCAATGGCCCCTGGTTATACGATGCGAAGTTATTACGTGTTTAGCCGTCGAATGATGAGAATTTGCAAAGGATGTGGCTTACCCGATGTTATAGGCAACCTGGATGGAATCTCGTGCAGAGTACTGATGGAGTAAATGCACAAAGTAATCCCGCGCCAGGTTCTTATTTGCCGCGATGCTTTGGGCCGAGATCAAATGTGGGTCGCCGAACCCCACAGAGTTACTCATCTTCCTTTTATTGGTCAGATCAATCATGTATCTGAGTATAGGAGAAGAATGAGTTAAATTGCAGGCACTTAGCGGTGATAAAACAAAACGGTGCTGTGTTGTAAGGACTTACAGCGTGAAGCATCACATGAGCCCGGCGTCCAGCTCACGGTAGTGGAACATGTCGAAGATGTCAGAGAAGTCCACGAGAAACATGTTTCCTTGACGGTGCTTGAAATCGTCCTCCTTGAAGCAAACTACGACGCCGACTTCTGTATCTGGGAACGGCCAGTTCGACATCTCGAGGTAATGTTCATGAAGCGTCCGGCAGGCGATGCCCAGGTTCACGTTAGCGTCCACCATAGGTTGTCCCGGCACGTGTTGGCGAGCTAGCTCTGCCATAGGATATTCAACATCATCCGCCCATTTCGAACCTGACTTCTTGCCTCTGACTACTTTCAGCTTGGATGTGGCCCCTTGACTCCTCGTTCGAACACGACTTGGCTGTGAGCTCTCCACTTGTGGTTCTGTCGGCATTGGCTGAGGAAAGGTGAGCTACTTCGAAACCTCCGGTGGAGATGGATCAACCACCGGTGAAAACCTCATCATCCCTTCATCCGGCGAACATAAAGGATAGGATGGTGTGGTTGGTGCTGATTCGAGGACTATGTCCTTCTTCGGCCACTGGATGAACGACCCGACCGTCTCGCTTAGCAATTGCATCTCATCAGCTTCTCGCGCGTTCGGCAAGGGACAGTTAGCGAAGGTCGGGCTGATTGACTCGACCTGCACTCGCACGAAGCCTGTCGTTAACGGGACACCGTGCATCACCGTTCCAGGAGGAGATGGCCACACCTGACCGTACGCAGCGTCCACACCTACCTCTTGCGTATCGCCGATGAAGGCTTTGTCCCATGTTGCCAGATTTCCGAAACCCCTGGTGCATCCAAAGGGCTCCCTGGTGCCGATGGCCTCAGAGAGTATGTCTTTCTCCTGACTTGGAACAAACGAGCCTTGAGAAGCCTGCTCATTCAGCCCCACCATTCTCTGATAGACCTCCTCGTCTTCTGGGTTTCGCCAGACGTGTTGACCACGAGGATCCACCTTCGACCTCGCCCTGCACCAGTCCCGGATGCGGCTGTCGCTAAAATCCAAGAACACCGGCTGCTGTCCGTGCTTCTCTGCTTCCTCGTCCTCCTTCGCCCATTTCTTCTTAGCACCGACGTACCCTGAGGTGCCGAGATAGTGCGGGTGCTTGTTCCTCCTGGCTAGCTCCTGCCCCTTCTGGCTATCTGCCTGGAACTCTTCAGAAGACTTCAAGGAACAGAATTCTGCCCAATCTTCTTCGGATACATCTGGGTATGCCTGGCAAGGCGACTTATCTTGCTTGAGGTAGTCCCTCACCAGTCTGTGCTTAAAATTCCTCCAGCACTTCCTAGCCGTCAGTATAGTTGCTCGGTAGAAATCGGCTTCGACCTCTTCCGGGTACATGAAGGAGCTGTTGACTTCATCGAACAGGGACCTCTGCTCCTCCCGTGTCAGCTCGCCCCAATCGGCGAGGGTGATCCTAACCCTAGAACGGGCGACCACCCCGCATAACATCCACCACTTCTTCCAGGTTGTTTCTGGCTCAGGAACTCCAGTCACCGGATCCAAGCTCTGAACTACCCATCTGCCCTTGCTTGCTTTGCGAGAGCCCTTTCCTGACGATGTCGAAGGTCTTGGCGACCCCGACGGCGATATCGTAGGGGAGGGCGGTGGGGAGTTCATCTCGATTGTATTGAGGAGTAACTAAACAAGTTCTACTATCAAGTTAGTAGAGCGTATGCGAAGTAATTAAATCTTGATCTAACAGGATTTATAGAATAACATGGCACCATAAGAATAACCCTAACTCGAGTTCTAAACATGATAACAGAAGTCTAGCTATAGTTAATTAGTTAATTAATTAATCTTCTAATCTTTTAACATATGTTCAAATATTCATACGAATAACGAAAACTTCAAGATCTCCAGTCAAGTATTCGTTCCCTAGTCATCAGATACTCCTCAATTAATCAATCATCCATCTTAAGTCAGGCTGGATCCCACATGGATGGTATGTTAAATTATGAGGTTACAAGCATCTGAATTAAATAGGCTACAGAGTTGTTAAGGTATTTTTGAGGAATCTTGTTAAAGGTATCGAGATTAGGCTAAAATATTCTTGGGCTATCACTCAAGCTAAAGCCTACACAAAGAATCAGACATGATTTTGTAACTAGGAGCATCAATGTGAAAGCCATGCTTTAACAAACTCATTTGTGCGAGGCTAAGAGCCACCTGAACTCAACAGATTTGCTCAGAGTGCAGGTATTGGAACGCCCCTTTCAAAGGATTAATATCAGAAGAAATGAATCTTCTTTTAACCTTTTAGAGCAAAATTGTTACTAGGATTGAACTACTACTACCCATAAGAAACAATCAGTTCGGTCCTCACAGTTATACACCAAAAAGATGTGAACATGGTGAACTCCTTGTGTTGGAATTGCAAGGTGAATAAATATTTCGGGGCCGTTAAATCAAGTAAATTCGTAGAAAAATTAATCAAAGTGAGATGTACTCGTAGATTAGTAAAAGCTGGGTCAAGATTCGATGCCAAGCCGGGCTAGAAGAAATGATATAGATAGGTAGCAGAGTTGGAGGTGAGGAGAGACCCGGTGGAAGGAGGCTGGTTACTCACTCACCTTGCGGTTGGAGGAGGAGGCCGGTGCTCGAGGAGGTGCCGGTGGTCGGGGATGACGCGGCCGGTTGTGGTCGGGGGTCGGGGATGAGGAGGCGGCCGGCTGTGGTCGGTGGTCGGGGAGGAGGAGGCCGGTGTTGAGGAAGAAGGCCACCACCGGGGACAAGTGTGAGGAGCGCCGGTGCTCGGGGAGGCCGGCGATGGGGAAGGAGGCGGCGCTGGTTGAACGAGGCCGGCTGTGGTCGGTGGTCAGCGGAGGCAGCTCTGGTCGGCGGCGGCAGTGCTAGGGTCGGGGGCGGCGGCGCTGGTCGGGGGAGGCGGGGGCAGTTTTGAGTTAATGCGCGTGGGTGAAGGCAGTTTGAGTTCTTATGTGCGCGATATCGGAGGCGGTTGCGTGGATCTGACCACCTCGGATATGTGCATATCGGAGGCGGTTTCACGGATCTGACCGCCTCGGATATGTCATATCGGAGGCGGTTTTTTAGTCGCAACCGCCTCGGATATGTACATATCGGAGGCGGTTTCTTTAATATAACCGCCTCGAATGCTGGGTAGCCCGGATGTCTAGTCCAGAACCTCCGGACCGAGACTCCGGGTGCACTGGGACCAGTACTCCAGTAGTAAATTCCGGGCATCCCGGATGTCTGGTCCGGAACCTCCGGACCAAGACTCCGGGTGCACACAAAGAGCAAACAACATTTGGACATAAATATTTCTCAACATGACCAAATCAATTGTATCACCATTTGCACTTAAATATTTGTTGCAAGTTCATAAAACAAAATCAACACTTCTCAAAAAGGACATGAACATCTCAAATTATTTCATTGCCTTTGCTTGCGTTTCTTTTTCCTTTTGCGAGGCATTTCCTCTTCGAACTCTAGTCCTTCTTGATGATCTTCCCGTACGTACCATGCTTCGTTAGGTTCATCGGTAATCGCGTCTCTTATGTATGTTGTATCGGAGGTGCATCTTCGAAGATCATGTATTCATCCTCATCCACCACACCCTGAACTCCGACAATCTTCCTTTTACCCTGTAGGGCAATATGAAGATTCTTCTTCGCCGGATCGGTCACATAAAACACCTGGTGAGCTTGATTGGCTAGAATGAATGGGTCATCTTTGAATCCAACACGTTCAAGGTCTACTGTTGTGAAGCCATACTTGTCGACCTTCGTAGATTGAAGATTGACCCATCAGCACCGGAACAATGGAAATTTGAAGTACACATAGTCTAACTCCCAAATATCCTCGATGAACCCACAGTACCAGCTCCGTTTCCCGCTCAAGTCAGAAGCCTCTATGCAGACCCCACTATTTTGAAATGTGCTTTTCTTATCTTGATCTCTCATGTAGAATGTGTATCCGTTAATGTCATATCCTTGCCAAGTGACGACTTTGAATGTTGGGCCCTTCGCATACCAGGTTAGCATGTCGCTAGAGGCACCTAAACAAAGACGCTCCTTGAACCACTTGTTGAATTCTTTGTTATGCTCTCACGTCCTCCACGCATCGGTTCTATTTGGATGCTCTTGCCTTAACTTTGCCCTGTGCTCATCCATGTACGGGGCAACGGCAGTCGTGTGTTGCAGCACCGTGAAATGGGCGAGAGCGTGACCAGCTTGATCGGCCGTTATTGATTTCTTTCCGATGGTCCCAACACCATCAAGCCTGCCTTCGTGCCGAGAGCATGGCACGCCAATCGGTTGGTTTGACTCCATGTAGTCAACACAGAACTCGACAACCTCCTCCGTAGCGTAACCTTCGACAATACTTCCCTCCGGTCGATACCTATTTCGCACGTAGTGCTTCAAGATTCCCATGAATCTTTTGAACAGGTACATGCTCCGAAGGAAGACAGGCCCGCACATCTTGATTTCGTGCATGATGTGGACGATGAGATGCACCATTATATCGAAGAAAGACGGGGAAAAATACATCTTTAGCTGACATACAGTCTCCGCCGCCGCTAACTCCAGATCATCTAGTTCGAACACGTCCATCACCTTCTGTGAAATCTTGTTGAAGAAGAAGCACATGTTGGTGATACATTCTCGGACGTTAGGTGGCAGAATATTCCTGATTGCAATTGGGAGCATCTGTGTCATCATAACATGGCAGTCATGAGACTTCATGCCGATTAGTTTCAAGTCCTGCATTGAGACGAGCCTCTTGATGTTGGCGGAGTAGCCTGACGGAACCTTCACACCATGCAAGAACTTGCAAAACTCGGTTCTCTCGACCTTCGATAAAGTGTAACAAGCAGGGGGATGTATGTCTTCCCGTTAGGTAGAAGTACGGGCGCCAGCTCGGGCCTGATTCCCATGTCAAGTCGGGCCTTAACGCCATCCTTCGTCTTGTCCTTCATGTTTAGCAGTAGACCTAGCACGCTGTCACAGACATTCTTCTCTATGTGCATCACATCGATGCAGTGCCGGACGTCTAGATCCTTCTAGTATGGTAGGTCCCAGAACACCGATCAGTTCTTCCAGTATGCGGACTCATCTGCGGCCTTTTTTTTCTGACCCTTTCCAAGCACGGCATTGACATCGCTAACCTTCTCAAATATCTCTGCACCGCTTAATGGCATTGGTTTCGCACCGTTCTCTGTTCTCCCGTTGAACTGTGACTTCCACCTCCGGTAACGGTGCCTTATAGGCAGGAACCGCCGGTGACCCATGTACACCACTTTTCCATAATTCCTGAGACTTAGGCTCACGGTATTCTCCATGCATATGACACAACCTTTGTGTCCTTTCACCGTCTGACCGGAGGTGTTGCCGAGAGCGGGAAAGTCTTGGATCGTGCAGAACAGCATGGCCCGCAGAGTGAAGTATTGTCTTTTGTCCGCATCCCATACCTGCACTTCTGTGTTCCACAGTGTTTGTAGATCATCCATCAACAGTTGGAAATACACGTCGATGTCGTTTCTAGGTTGCTTAGGCCCTTCGATAAGTATGGACATCATAATGTACTTCCTTTTCATACAAAACCAGGGAGTAGGTTGTACATACTGAGAAGTACGGGCTAGGTGCTGCGTTGGCTGCTCATGTTGCAAAATGGGTTCATTCCATCCGTACTCAGTGCAAACCTTACGTTCCTGGTTTCCGTGGCAAAAAGAGAATACTTCCTATCGAAGTTTCTCCACTAGATAGCATCGGCAGGGTGCCTTAGCTTTCCATCGGATGTCTTCCGCTCGTCCGCATGCCAGCAAAACAGTTTTGCTTCCTTTGGGTTTGCAAACAAACGCTTCAGGCGCGGGATTACAGGTAGGTACCAAGCAACCTTCACAGGAGTCCCCTTCATCACCTCGATGGATTCCTCTGCTCCTTCTACTCCAATCTTACCCTTGTACCGAGAAGCCTTGCACACAGGGCATGAATGTAGCTTCGCAAACTCTTTCCGGTACAGGATACAGTCGTTCTGACATGCATGTATCTTTTCAACCTCCAATCCCAACGGACAAAGCACCTTCTTCGCTCTGTATGTGTTTATGGGTAACTCATTCCCCTCTGGAAGCATGTCACCTAGGAGGCCCAACAACTCGTTGAAGCTCTTGTCGGACCAGCTGTTGCTCGCCTTTAGCTTCAATAGTTCAAGCACGGCATATAACAGAGTGAACTTAGCCTTGCATCCTACGAATAGCGGTTTCTCCGAGGCCCGCATCAAGCCTAGGAATTGTTGGTACTCTTTCTCGGTTTCATGCCCTTCAAAATCACACAACATTTGTTCCAGCTCAGGCATCGAGTCGGGATCATCGGACATCTCATGGTCTAAATCACAACCGATATCAAAGGGCATATCGGTTGCTTCTTCATCGGTAAAAATATCATCATCTGATACTACGGCTTGATCTTCACCGTGCTTGGTCCAAGTTGAATATCCTTCCGTAAAACCTCTCTTGAAGATGTGGTACTCAATATGATGGAGCTCAAAAATCCTTATGTTACCACAGTTTACGCATGGACAATATGTGTCAGCTCTACCCTCTCTCAATATGTCCCACCTCAGTAGCTGCCACAAATGCTCTCACTCCATCTCTGTACGCCTCTGTGTTGCGAGCTCCATACATCCACGATCGATCCATCTAAGCCATGCATCTGGAAAGTTCAAATTTTAGTTAAAAATATGAAGTGCATCGACTTCGTGACATGAGTTCAACATTTCTTCAATTACTAATTAACCTAATTGAATTCTAAAAATAATATCACTAACCTAACTAATTAATATAATTAACTAACCATACTAATTGACTAATATAACTAACCTATATATACGTGTTGACTCTCTTCAATTACTAACTAACCAAAGTACCATTTTTTGCATATAAAAATTAAGCCACAAAAATTAAGCCATCATTCTTTGCCTTTTCCATTTTAGCCACAAAATTCCTCCAAAATTTGCATATCTTAACTCATAATTGCTATGCATTCGAACATACAATAATGAATCAAATATCCCCATGAATCTAAATTGATCATATAATTCAATATTCTCAATGTCCAAGAAACAAAGCAATATCACAAAATTATTGGATAAATGATTCAAAAACTAAATACTAACCTTTGCTAATCAACAAGGAAGTATTATCTCCAACTACTCTTCCAAATGTAGCTTCTCCACTGAAAAATCGCCAGCAAATCGCTCAAAAAATCGCCAGCATATCGCCACATTTAAGACATGGTCGTATGTCTGCTCGCGCAACACAATTAATACTATGAACCATTTTGGAGGTGGTTAAATCCAAACAAGCGCCTCGGATATCAATTATAAGGAGGTGGTTATATGTAGCAACCAAATTTTAAGACAAGAGATCGGCAAGGATTGTCGTGAATAAATGGTTTCTTCTCACCTTATGCATGCATTTAGGCTGTTAAGATACAACTCCGATTAAAAACCCTAACTCGCGACTTTATGGTTAATGTGAAATAAAACAGTGATACCTATGCCACTAAAAGCCCGCGATTCAAAATTTGTATATGTTCCGACTAGTTTAATCCTCCACCGATTTGTGCAAGTCAAGTAGAACTCGTTGAACCGATTTCATCTCCTCCAAAATAAACAAAATATTGCGTTTAAAGGTTAACTACCTTATTAACCTCAAGTCTAATGCTTGTGGAAAATATTTGGAGAAATGATCAAATATCTAGAGTTCAAATTTATTTTGGACTATACTAACCAAGTACTGAAATAGGCAACTAACTATGTTTATAAATTTTTATTTACTAGCTTTCAAATAGCAAAGGAATACAACAAAATACAAGGGAAACAGAATAAAGAAAATATTTTTCTTACAGTGGGACCCGTCTGGAGGTCCTTTTCTACACCTGGCCAGCATGCTCAACTGCAATTTCTTTCTCTCCACGTAGCAACCCCAGCAGGCAGCAGTCCTTTTCTTTTCTCCCTGTTGCTTTTCTTCTCCCCATCTTCTTCCCACGCACAGCACAGGCATTCTTCTTCCTTCTTCTCAAGCACCAACAGAACCAGCCATCTTCTCTCTTCTAGATCCCATCCAAAACCAGGGAATCCAGCCATGCATGTTATGCCACCAGCTTCACCACCTCCTGAGCATTCAACCCATCCAAGGAATATCCACATGCATGAGCTTCTTGATGTTCTCAGGAGCAAGCTCCTCTGCATCTCCCCCAAATCCCGCTCGGGCCTTCTTCTCCAAGCCACCTCCAGCAGCTCCCTCAAGCCAAGCTCCACTGAGCTCTCCAAGAAAATGCCGCCGGCTCCCTCTAGGGCCCTGCAGCCGAGCCCTCCCCGCCGGATCTGCCGCCCTCGGGTCTCCCTTGCTGGCGCGCCGCCGCATCTCCCCATCGGCGCCGCTCGCCCCGCTGGCGACCCTCCTCAGCTCCGCCACCCCTGAGGACCGCCGCCGCCCGAGCTCTCCATGCCGTGCTCCCCGGGTCGCCGCCGGCGCTGCTCGCCGCCCGGGCAAGCCCAGGCCATGGCTGCCTCTCCGCCGAGCTCAGCCACCGGCGAGCCGACCTCTAGCGCCCCCCCCAAATCCTCGCCGTCACCGCCCCTTTTTGCTCTGCGCCCGGCGCCGGTCGGCCGCTCCTCGCCCCACCGGCCCGCCGCCTCGCCTGGCCGACCCCTGCGCGCCACCTCCGTAGCTCGCTCCGCCGCTGGAGCTCGCCGCTGCAGCACCCCGTGCGCCCCTGCCTTCGAGCCCGAGCTTGGCTTCCCCGCCGGCGCGCCACCTCCGCCTTGGCGCCTCTGCCTCCGCCCCCCATGTTCGCCCTCCACTCCACAGCTCTGGCCGAGTGCCGCCTGCGAAGCTCCCCGGCACCGACATCCACAAGCTCGCCGCCGTCGATTTCATCACTGGAGCTCCACCACTGACGCCGCGGTTTGTTCCTCGCCGTCTTCCACACCCCGACTCCGGTGCATTTTCTAGCAGGCTGAGGTGACCATCACCATTGCATTAGTCCTTCTGAGCTACAAAGTGATTAGGCTGAAAATTGCTCAGTTTGTTAGTTAACATTTATCTGCTAATTAAGCTACGTGCTGCTACTACTTAGGGTTGTTTGTCCCACCTGACTCCATGTCGATAGATTAGATAATGTACAATAACTAACTAACATGTCGGGTAGCTCAATTAGTCGCTGATATGTGTATGTCCAGCTCAAAGAAAATCATGCAATTGTATGTGTATATGCTTAAGGTGCTGATGGTCAAGTTTAATAGCTCATGGTTAGCTTTGGCTAGTTCTGTTGGAAAAGGCGCCCTTAATTCTTTGGCGAGTATACAACATTTAACTACCCGCTAACCTAAAGTCTAAATTAACATCCCTCGGTCCGAGTACAATTTGGAAAAGATATCTGATTAACATACGCTAATCATAAGCTAGTTAGTATCGGTTGATCAGTGACCAACGCAACCACTACGCTCCCTACAGGTGTGTCGGTTTAAGGCGGGCTTTAAAAAGGGTTAAGCTGCACGATAACTAATGAAATATACTTCAAATAAGGCACATGCAATCCATACCTGACACCATCGCTACCTTGTTTCAGCAACTACCATTAGTTAGCCCTAAAACAAACTCCTATCCAGTAAGTATACGGGTTGTTTAGCGACCAATTAGGTCCTGCGGTTGGTGTAATTAATGTCTCTTCCAAAGTGAGAGATGCTGAATGCTATGCCTAACGTTTGGCCGATTAATTTGTTGTGTTGGTGGCAGTTAGCCGTAGCTGATAGGCTTAATTACCCTAAACCATTCACATTACCACGGATACACGAATAATAGTTCATGAACCAAAGATGGATTAAGGGAATAGATGAGCATGACCAATATGCCGATTACTACAATCCTAGTCTAATAGTAAATAGATGCAGATTTAGTATTACTTAGGTTTAGCTGCGTCGGGGCAATCGCATACACCCTATGCCTACAAGTTTAAATGGAAAGAAAAGAGTACCTAGTTCCATGACATGTGGGATCATGCAACGAACGCTTGATTAACTAGGAAATCTCATATCTATAAAGATGACCAGATGAACCCACTTGTTGCTCTTAGATGATGAGATAATATTGGGAATAAGATAGACAATACCTTGTTCTTTACTAAGAAGAAGACAGGAAATGCTAAAATCTAATTAGATTTGAAGCTTCGTAGGAAATGCATGCGCCTTCCGAGTAAAATGATTATTTCACCTAAGATCATCCTTGTACTTGTAGGCTTTCATAATGCCATTACCGTATGATGCTGTATTTAGAGATTTCAGAAATGACCAAATTGCACTGGGCTTACTACTAAGTAGTAATACTAGAGAATCTAGCTTAACGGTAAAGATTAAGATGACTAACGTCATAACTCATCAAAGTACTGGTATATAATCGTGCTATCGTGTTACACATCCATCTTAGTTGCCTATCTCAACAAGCGAATGCATCCATATTAATCGCGACTCCATGTTCTCACCTACAACAACGAATCGATCACTTGAGACCTAACCCTAATTGATGGAGGAAAGTCCTTCTCTTTAGTTGCATACTATATTCCATGCATGCGTCCATATTTTAGATCCATCCAGGATTTAAGCTGTATCATAACTAAAACTAAACCCAAAATCCAGAATGAACACCCACCCATTTATGTACTTGTGTACTTTATCTTAATCCACCGTAGTTGCATCCATGTCAACTGCATCCATGCATCTGCGTCAGTTTCAAATTAGCTTCTTAGGCTTGTTTTTCTCTTTTTAGAGGTCACTTGCTTCTTACCGATGTTTCGAGAATTCTGGAGTTCTCCCGCATGCTTCCCCGTACTTCCCCGGCTTCCAGGCAAGCTCCATTGCTTGTTGATTAATCATTACATTGTGTGTTAATCTTGTTTGGCATACTTGATTGGATTGACTTGATGCTTGTGTGAATGATTGCTTGATCTGTGCTGGATGCTTCATTAGTATGTGTAGGTCTTGTTATTATGAAGTAGCTAAGGCTGATACTTTAACCTGATGCCCTTTCAACTTGAACCTAATAAAGTGAGATGTGAGCGCCGAGGGGACATGTATGTGGGATACGACTGGTGGATAGTGAGATTATTGAGATTATTGAGATTGTGTTTGTGCGCCCCAGTCGGAGGTTATTCCCACATACACTACCCTTATCACACGTAGATGAGAACCGGAAGTGTATCGAGACCAACACTACGGTATAATGGGGATAAGTCTCAGAGACTGGTGGGAGCCTTGTGAACTCCACCAGGGTTGCACTCCTTATACCCGAAGTGGTTGAGTCGGCGGTGAAGATGAGGACCGAGGGTGTTACCGAGACCACACTACGGTATATTGGGGATAAGTCTCAGAGACTGCGTGGAGCCTCACAACCTCCAGCAGGGTTGCACTCCTTATACTCGAGGTGGCTGAGTCGGCGGTGAAGACCCGAGGGAAAACGCGTAGGTCACCAACGAAACGAAACTACGATATAGTTGAGGTAAGTCTCAGATATTGGGAGGAGTAGTGTGAACTCCACCAGGGTTGCACTCTTTATATCCGAGGTTGTCGGCTCGTTGGTGACGGTTAGGCTTGTGTTGCCATGAATTGGAGTTTGAGGCAGGCGTTGCCGTGAGAAAGATTGAGATTTTTAAATGGGTGTGGGCTACCCAAATAAATTGGAAATGATGACATTGTATTGTTGTATATGTGTGTATGCTCTTAAGTTACTTTTATCGTCATGTGTTTATCATTGCTATGCTCTTGCTACAATGAGATTAAATTGTGTAGTTTATGTTCATTTCATCTCTAGTATGTAACTTGAACTTGTTAGGGAATGCGAACCTTTATCACTTGTCAAACTTGATTAATACCATGTTTTAATTAATCAATAAGCAATGTCTTGCGAGTACGGTGGTTGTACTCACCTAGGTTTATCCTAGGCAGGTTCTTGGAGCAATTGAAGTTGACGTTCGCTGCTTCGGTTTACCACTTTCAGCTTCGACCTCCTTGGGAATCTTGTGGGCTGTTTGAGATGGGTTCCCCACCATCTCAGGCCTTTTCTGTTTTTCTTCCGCTGCTGTTTGTAATAATGTATATTGTGATCGACGTCCGAGTCGCTATGTATATATATAAGTCTTTCTCTAGTAGAGTTTGTGCTGTGATAGTCCAAGTTGTTAATTGTGGTTGTCCATGTACAATGCGTGTATGTGATGAAGTATGTGGACAATTGTGCAGTGGTATTATTGCGTGCTAGGATTGCGTTTCGTGATGGCAAAGGTGAGCGAACCACTAGTCCTGTGTGACTTTGGTTGAGTCGATCCAGGGGACTCGTCCCGTACTCGCTAAGCCTCCTACGACCGTCACGCCTCACGCTGACAGCAGAGCAGAGCTGGATCCTCCCAGAGTCGCACCTCGTGGCTAGGTTAGGTTGAGGGGATGCAAATCCCGGGCTCTAGTCCTCCTATGACTATCGCGGAGCGCAGACTTATCACGCGGTCTTACCCCTTCACCGGTATCCGGGAATTATATGTGGTTTGGGGAAGATTGGTCGCTTCCGGCTGGCCCGCACGTGGCGGGTGTCGGATCGTTCCGTCTTGATGCGTACGGCGCAGGTACCGTGCCACCGGGCTGACGAGTCCTTCGGTCCTTGGCGACTTCGCGTTCCCTTAATCACATGTGGATTCCGGGTCCGTGACATTATATATCATCAATCGCCTCTCATATGTGCTGACTTATCTGAAGCGGTTGACAATATAGAACCGCCTTGGATATTGGACTTATCCGGGGCGATCAGAAATAAGAAACCGCCTCGGATAACATTGGAGGCGGTTACTTATTTCTAACCGCCTCGGATGAGGTCGTTATCCGAGGCGGTTGCTCCCGAGCTCGTTATCGGAAGCGAGTTTTTCGTACTAATCGCTTCCGACATATGTTATTCGTGGCGCTTTTACTTAACCGCCTTGGATAAGCCGCCTCATATAGACCATTCTGTACTAGTGAATAATCAAGATTAATTGAGGTGGAGAGATAGATGAGGTTTAGAGCATCGACCTTATGGGTTTCTTTAGCCACCATTACAGCCTCTAAACACGCTCTCTTCTGGAGTCTGCATGCCTCCAAATACTATACGAGAGTGGAGCACCCTATAAGCAAAGAGTGTACCCTCAGATTTGATGACAACCTCTAAGAGACCTTAGACAATCTAGGCGAGAGAAAATATACTTTCATTCCAACTAATTAACTTATTTTTAGGCGCAACATATTATCACTGCTACAGAATAGCATATTATAGGCGGTTCAGAAATCTCAATATAGACGGTTTCCCAAACCGCCTGTAAGCAAGGACCTATGATGAGGGAATATCACAGGCGGTTCCCATACGAACTGTCTAAGATGAGGATACTCACCACGAGCGTATTCATGGGAGCTCACAAACCTTCTAGAACCTTCTTGCTACAAGTATGCATAGGACTAGTTTACTCATGGTCTCAAGATTCACTATAGGTGAACCAGTAGTTCTTTGTCACTATGGACTGGTTCACTCAGGAACATCGTATGTTAGTCCCTCGCTACAAGGCTAGTAAACAATCGTCTTAGCTCCCTATAAAAAAAGCAGTGTTAGTTCACGAGACAACATGCAACATATACATATTTTTTGAAACATTAGACCCTTTTTTGAAAGCTTAACATCCGTTGGTAGAATATAATGAGATGAGGTGTGAAGACCCCAAAGGATGACTCCATATTACATCATAGGCATAGAAGAAAGAGAAAATACTACCCTACCTCTAATAACATGTAGCTAGAAAACCCATGCACGGAAGGCCATGTGTTAGAAACCAATGGACGCCAACAACGCCACAACCACAGAGTCAGACACCATCAAGAATCTCCAGGAAGTCTTGTCACCGCTTGCAACTCGTAGTCATTATCAGAGATGAAGAAGGAGGCTGACAGTATCTATTTGTGAAAAGACGCCCATTTGGGGACACGACGAAGTTGAACTGCTCGCGATGGAAGATGTTGTGGAACAATCGACTAGAAGCCTTGTTAGCGCCATAGCTCTTGAGGATGCATGTGCACCCAACAGGGAAGACGGCCACTCCTCGGCAGGAAGTGGGAGCTTCACATTTTTAATATAATTTATAATTATAATTATATATTATTTCATAATCTGTCAAACAATCCAATTGTCTCTTTTTATTTGTTGTATGCGTGAAATTTTGTGAAAAATCAACAAAACTAGTGTATTTGGGATCTGTAGGAGCGGGAGTGTGGGGCACGAAAGGGCGGAGTGTACCGAGGGCCAGGGACCCCACACGGTATGGCCTCATGACACCCTTGCCGTGGCAGCTTGCCATGTGGCTCCCCGTGGCTTCTCTGGCGGCGCCGCTTCACGAGTATATCCATTTCAATGCCATGATCCCTTTCGTGGAGGTCCCCTCTATAAAAGGGAAGCCATTGTGTCGCGAACAGAGAATGGGAGATGGCAGAGAAAAGATGGAGGCTATGACATGAAACCCTAGTTTCCATCTCCATCACCACCATGAAATTCCACCATAGATCCACCCATACAATAAGCCTCCATAGCTAGTTCCTCCTTGTGTTTGATCTATGATTGTCAAGAGCTTGAGATTGCTCTATATGTTGGTACTCATCAGTATATGTCTTCAATTGTCTATTTTATCATGATTTATTGCATGATGCATGAGTAATCCTATCGAGGCTATGGGGTTGTTAATAGTAACTATGTAGCATTTTCTATATTTGTGATGGTCATCCATATTTGGTGCCATCAAATTATCATGATTGCCATCTATCTTCTGCGCAATCAATTTATTTGTTGTGATTGATTGTGAATATTTGTCTAAAGCCCCAAAAGGGATCATAGTAGTTGTTGTTTGTCTTGTTGCATCCTTTGCTAGGCAAGGCGAGGTGGAGAGGAGATGATTCTTGGTGGATGAGTGAAAAAAGCTCTACTGCTGATATCTGATCCAATGTACTAGGGAAAGGTGCATCAATCTTTTACCTAAATGCGATGTGAGATCTGTGGTGATATTAGCATCTCTACTATAGGGTGTACCATCCAGACAAAAAGGTTCTTTTACCTAGAACGTTTCTCATTGAGGCCAAGACAAGTGACTATGCCTCCCAACCAGGAGGTTAAAGGCCCCAAAAGGAGGCATAGGTCACCAGTAGAAGGTGTAACTGCCTAAAGTTGAAGAAGTTGTTGAATCTGAAGTTGTTGTTGTAGAATTGTTACCAAGAATAGAAAAAATATGTTGAGATTGCCAGATCTAGGTTTTGCACCTCGAGTTGAACACAAACTAAACTAGAATGGGGACAGCTATCGATGGAAAAAGTCCACATTTCAATCCTCAACTCTATCAAGAATCCACTTTTCAACATTAAACTATAAAACTATCGGTGTTGTAATCTTGAACTATCAAAATCGTCCATTTTACAACCTCACTCGGTTTCACAATGTTGGAAATATGCCCAAGAGGTAATCATAGAGATGATCATATTTCTTTGCATTCATGATTTGTTGAATAATGTCCTTGAATATTATCTTTCATATTGATTAGTGAGTATGTGACTTGCTCGTGAAACTCTGTATTGATATATTTGACGATTATTCTAAAGTGATCCCTAGTTGATAGAACATACGGGGACACATACGTGTATACTAGCATATGTATTTGTTGATGACGGGGTTGGATCGACCAACCATGAGACACAACGAAAACTTTATATTCTTTGATGTCATTTGTTGGTCTCATATACAAGGCATATTATATATCCTCAAACTTGAGGTTGTCGTATGCACTCTAGATGTGGAGCGACTTACTTAGGGGCTACCAAATGCTACTTATAAATGTGGCTTTCGGGTTTGTCATTAAGCATGCTATGAGGCATCATCAATCAAGATAGGATTTGCCCCTTTGTACAACGGGAGAGATATCTCTAGCACTCTCGAGTAATCGGATCCATAAATGCATGGCCATGCTACTCGTGGTTAAAGAGTTAACCACGTACGAGGATTCCGAGTTACGTGATTGAGAAAGAGTAGTCAAACTATCCAAACAAGGATGACATATACTCGCCTTGTATTTGACCGATATCGTGAGGCAAAGAGAATATATATAATTGAACATTGTAGAGGTTCATCCATTTGAGCCTTATGTACACTTTTGAGTTGGCATGTCCTGCTAAGGGCCGCTACTAGTTAGTGACTGAGTAGGAGAACTCATGTGGTCTCTAAGTGCACATGGATCTATAGGGTCTCACACTAAAAGGATTGGAATCCAATTCGGATTAGGATCCAAATTCTATTGGGCCTCTAGTGTAGAAATTCATTATGAGGATGTCTATATAAAGAGAGTGGTTGTCGGCATTAGGGTCATCCTAGTTTCAGAATTCCCGAAACTCTAGTTGCCACCAATCTCATGCCCAAATCATGCTGCTTGCAGCTAGCACTCCGGCGTGTGGTGTTCCTTCCCCGTGTGTGTGGATAACTTAGAGGCATTGCTACGAGGTTTCAATGCTAGGATGATTCACTATTTCCAGGTCGAACCACGAAGGGGCAACATGACTATGACCACAACGACACACTACACCAAATCTGCTTCTGCTACTCTACACGTCTAATGGTAATCCCTTAATCTGAAAGTGCAACAGTTCCTGCTTAATACGGTAGAAATTTTTAATTTGCACTTATGTAGCCTAAGTGTTTCCCAAAACAAGTGGTTCATGGATGCCATATGTTCACCATGCCATGGCCAGATCATCAAACAAATTGGTAAATAGAGAGAACATGGGAGAAATATGGCATGGGATGAGCACTGAGAGCTCAATGTGGTTTTAACCAAAACTTTACACGCAGACAATGTGAACAAATTAGTTTGATGACATGGCAGTGATGCAGCAGACATAAGACGTCCATGTCAACTAAACCCACTTGTAAAATCGCTCGAGGTTGTAAAGCAAATAGTTTTGATAGTCGAGGTTGGAACTCAGACGGTGTTAGAGTTCAGGGTTGAAAAGGTGACTTTTATTGTGGCCCTCCATCAAACTATTTGCATTATGAGGAAAAAAGGAGGCAAGGTTGATAGCCAAGAGGTTTTGGACATGGGAAATAGAACGAAAGAAAAAGTTGAAGTCATTGTCGCCGCTTAGCTTTCTTCCACTACTTACCCCATGGTGAGGGCGACCGAATCTGACCACCACGATGTCCATAGTGATTGGATCAGCTCGCAGCAACATCGGTGCTGACCAAATCTAGTTGTGGCGACATTGGTGGCGATCGGAGGCAACATCGGTAGAGACCGGATCCAGTCGCAGCATGGTTGGAGGCAAAGAATCTGGCCACGGTGAGGTGGAGAAGATGGGGGATGGAAGGAAGCAGCAACATGGGAGGAGGGGAGGAGCTATGTAGGGTGGAGAGCTTGAAGAAAGAGAGGAGAAGGGAGAGAGGTGGTGAGTTGAGGAGAGCAAGGAGCTAGAGTGGCTAGGGTTTAGAGAGGGCATGATGCGGTGGAAATTGGGCCTAATGGGCCAGTGGGGGCGGTTGGATAGAAACATGCCAGTTGGGCCGGTTCACATCAGTGGCGATTTTATTAAAGAACCGAATGTCATGACTTTGTAGATGGATTTTTTTAAAATCACCTATGGTGTCTATGTTATTACAGATGAAAAATCATTTGTGATATTAGTTTTCATAAAAACTGCCTAAAATCACCTGTGGTGTGTATGTTATTACAGATGAAAAATCATCTGCGATATCAGTTTTCGTAAAAAAACTGCCTGTGAATAGCCATTGAAAGAGCATCGAGGCCCCCAATTGGTTTTGATGGTCAATGGCAACTCAAACTGGAATCTAATGTTTACAATGAGTGTAAGCAGGATGAATAGGTTCCAGGAAGAAGAGTCATCCAGGAAAGGATGACCACCCAAAAGTACAAAGGTAGTTTCCAGGACAAGAAGATAGCTGCGCTAGGCAGCTGTGCCACAGCTGTGAAGAAGCCGGTGCTGTGCAAGGAGTTGCAAGCAAGGTGATGGTGGCTTGATGCGTCAAGGGCCGTGACTGCAGTTGGTGGAAGGTAAAGCCTAGGGTTACTAGTTTTCTTGAGTCCTTAGGAAACACCCGTACTATCAAGAGGGATGAAGCAGCAATGATCTTTGGAAGTTCCTTGTGCTCAATGCTCAAAGTGTTGGACAGTAGCACTGATGTTTTGAGGTCAGTGGTCCTGTAACAATAGTTTTAGTCTAATGTGAAACTGGTTTGTGCTAGCACTTTGCAATGCTAGCTGCCTAAAACCCTAGAGCCAAAGTCATCTGTGTGACACAGCTGTGTCACAGGTGATCTACTGCTCTATGACTCAGGTACATCTCTGTACCAGGGGAGAGCTTGTAAATGCTAAGGGACCTGCACTACAATAGTTTGTCTGCCGAGTTAGAAGACTGTTGGAGGTTCTCTCCTTATTAGGGATCAGAGTTAGTTGTGCGCTGAGGACATGTAATGTGCCAAGACTGGGCTGAGTAGTTAGGTTGCGTCAGTTAAGGGTTCACCTGTGTCAGCCTCGGTGACACAGATGTCGGTCTGCCTGAGCCGGTTACCGTTATGCGTTGTGATTAGCTGTGTCACCGGTGTCTGTCACCGATGATCCACTTAATCCTACGTGGCATGAGTGTAACGGTCGGCTACCTGTGAACCCTATAAATAGGGGTCCAGGGGAGGTCTTTGACCTCAACCTTGCTCAATCCAGCGAATCACTTTCAACCGTTGCAAGTCTCTCACCTCCTGAATAAAAGCCAAACTTACTAAGAGTTAGAGCTTTGAGCAAAGAGCACTGGTTCTTCCAAGAGTTGTTGCTACCGATTCTGTTACTCTTGGAGTGTCAACTCCTAGATGGGTGTAGGAGTTGCTGGTATCTTCCCAAGCTTGTGTGGGTTGAACCAGAAGTTTGTGAAGGTGATCCCAAGTCTACCTGCTGCAAGGCGAAAGGACTTCCACAAGTAAAGCAAGAGGCCTGATCACTCAGGTACTCAGAGAACAAGCACGATTCGGTGCTGGTGATCTCTTCTAAACATTCTTTACATTGCTATTATCTATACATCGGACTGTATGCTTGTGTGTTTCTTGTTGTACATTGGTTAGTTGTGATATATCACTTTATGCCAGTGTTAGCTTAGCTATGTCTCAGTTATAGCATCTCTTATCTTATACCTGTGCCAGCTACCTGTTACATAGTTATCTGTCTTACATATTTGCTTAAGGTTGTTAGCTCACCTGTGTTACACGCCTGTGTGACAGCTGCGTATTAATTTACATAACATATATTGCCTGAGCTGTTAACCTGTCATACAGCCATCTAAACTTTGCAACCTGTTGAGTCTTAAATTTATAATCTGAGGAAATAGTCTAAATTTAGTTAGCCTCCTATTCACCCCTCTAGCCATATCATACACAATTTTTAGTGAACCGCCTGTGATTAGAGGTCTTGTATGACCATTTTGTTAGTAGTGCCTTTTTTCTACTAGGAACACCATTTTTGGTTGTTTTTTGCTACGACCACGGTGCAATAGAACATTGATTTTTGTTGCTTTTAAGCCTTGGTATCTCATTCTTTGTGGATTTATGAGAAAAATAAAAGAAAAAAGAGTAAAAAGGAGATAACATATGTAAAAACATCTCAGAATTTTCACTATTTCTTTCAGGGTTATTAGTCTTTGGACTTACTTTTATCTTTTGGGCATTGATTTTCTAGTATCCAAAAAGGCTAGGATCAACAATATTGATTAATACTTTGAAAAACTTTCAATTTGCATTTGCTAAGTTGGTTGTTGTTAGTCCTTGCTACGTTATTTAAGTCTATCCTATGTCCACCTTTCTACCATCAAATATGTACCATTCCCTTGTAGTCGCTTTATCAATCTTCTGATATCTTTTGACACCGACACTAGTTTGCCAGTCGCAACATATAAATTGTGATTTTTCCTTGTTTTCTACTAACAATGGTAGGTTCACAGTGTGATGGTTATGAGATAGACTCACATCTTCTTCAGCCATTCAACGGGAGTATCTACATCATCTGAGTCGAGCCTACAATGACAAGATAATGATTTGAACACTCATGCTGAGATATGTGCACTTAATTTCGTGCCTAGTATCAATGCACAAAACGATTGTAGTAGATACTCTTGATATTAATTTGCTAGCTACAAAATCTAGTATTATTGAAAAATTGCATGAATCTTGTGATATTTTTATTGACTTGCATGCTTAATTGATTGCACCATGGGATAAGATCATTGATTCTTTACTTGCTGATTTTAGTGCACGATGTGATGCATATTTGACTTTCCTATTTATTTGAATTAGCCATGTGATAAATTAATTGCTTCTGATTTGGTGGAAGTTCACCTTGATGATCTGACTATACCGTACACAATAATATTCTTAATGCAGCACCAATCCATGTCTTCATTCCCTCCTTCTCCCGAGAGCTTGAACTTGAATCCTCGCTTCTTTTTGAAAATCTTGATGAACCCTCTTTTGTTCTTTCTAGCTTCAGCAGTGGACATAGTTGAAATAGTGGTAGTAGAGGTGGCAATGGGTGCATCCATGGGGGTCATGTTCTCATCAGTGTGGAATTAGTTAGACATGATGAAGTTTTAGCTATGATCTCCCATGATGATTCTTTATGTTATGTTATGTTCTAAGTGCAATTCCATCCACTTTTTGTGATACTTATGTTGCCAATACTGTACTATCTGATTGTCTGAATTTTAGTACATTCAGTTGTGTTAGAATGCAGCATGTTTTAGTTGATGATTGAGAGCTAATAAGGTCGTGTCACCTTTGTTGGATTGTCTAATTTTTTATTTTTAAAATTAGATCCTACGGATGAACTTTGCTTCGATGTGCTACCACCAAGATCTTAGTCCTACAATTCGACACTCATCAATGGTTCTCTTACAGTTGCAAAATTAGTTTCAATATTTGTTGTTTGAGAGATATTGAATTACTCATTAGCATTTATGCTTATATTTTGAATGATAATACAATAAGCTATTATGCATGCTGCTATTTTGTAAAGTTACTTTTGTGGCATACAATATGTGTTGAAACATATGGCATATACTTATACAATGCATATATGTTGTCTTCTTTGTTAGCCTCTTTTGAGCGTAAGCAATTCCGAGGATAGCTTAGTTTTTTGAAAAGTGGAGGATAATCAGGACATGGCCCCTATGCTTACAACCATACTTGCAGTTCCACAAGTTCCAATTTCAGCAATTCGTGTGAATCATCAGATGAGCTTGTTTCCAAAAGTGCTTTCATATTACTTGAACTATATGTGACTAGATTTCATTATTATGGAATTAAAAGGTATGGAGGAGACGAAGATAAAGATTAGAGAAGCAAGAGCTACGAGGTGAGGATTAAGCTAGCTAAAGATGATTGTAGAACAAAGACAAGATGAATGCATGAAGATCATTATTTGTTTCCTACATACTACAAGCAACTGAAGCCACCATCAGATGCCATGAAGGTTTGGCCAAACCACACTTGAAGGCATATTTGTTCCGGCCAACTCTGAGTCATGTTTTAGCTAATTAGATATGGTACCTATTGTGCCACCATTAGTTGGGCCAGGCCCATGTATCAAGCTAAAATCCTAGTGGAGGGAGAGTTGTACGTAGAGGGAGCCCCTAATCTAGCCCCACGCCCTTTGCCTCCCCTTTGGTGCCGTCTTGGCTGCCCCTTCCTCCTATATATACAGGTTGAACCCCTAGGGTTTAGTTGGGTATTATTTAGATCAACGCTTCGACAAGTGCTACTATTTGTATAGTATTTTATGTCGTTTAGATGAACAATCAATACCACTAGGAACACACATTATTCAGTTCTTCCTCTACATTCGTAATATACAAATTGCTATTTATCTCAAAGTTGCTCGTTCTTCAATCACTTGCTGGAATTTATCTTCGTGATCAACTATATCGTGCTTCTTGCATGATCAATAACAAGTCGGAGTTGGTTAAGCTATTGTCGGGTGTATCGGTTGTGCACGGTTGGTAGCCGAATCATGAGAGTCGTCCCCACCCTCAAATTTATCCTTCTCATCGAAAGATCGAGACACTGATTGTCATTTTAGAAAGAGAAACTACATCTTGGGGCATCAGATGGTGCAATTGGCTGCAGTGGTCTAAACTATATAAAGGAAGGAGACTACTAGCAAGATCCAGGGGGATCTACATAGATGGGCGCCTTCTCAAGGTTGTCAGCATTGAGCCGGAGGAGGGACAGGGACACAGACTGAGTATGTTGGTGGGACATACTAAGGAATGAACAAGGAGCCTAGATCTGAGAGAATCTGGAGGATGAGAGGAAGAAGATGAATAGTAAATGGTGGATCTCAGTTTTTTCTAAAAGTTTTTGATCTATTTCTGGAAGAAAGCTTTTTGTATTGTGCATAGAAATAGTTGATAATGAGAACCTCCTATTTGGATGTTGGAGTGGGGGGATGACTCCATCCACTAGGGTTCAAACCCTAGTGATACAATTTATGGATATGTGGGTGTGTTTCAGTGTGATACGTGTATTTATTCTCGGTCTCTGTCAATTGTAACATGGGATAGGAGGCGTGCTTGTATGGATGTGTATGTAGTGGTGTCTGTGCATGTACATTTTCCTTCTAATCTCACTAGAAGAAAAGAAAAGGTGGACATCAGGTTTTATGAATACGGTTGAAGAGAGAGAGAGTGTGTATACGTTTGAGAAAAAGATGATTTTAACTGATGACTCCTGCCTTTTTTTAGAGAGTGGAGAGAAGTTAGACATAGTAGGTAGGATACAATCAGACTAAGTATCGGTGTGATTTGGTAGGGAAGTGGCAAATCTAGCTTTTCATGTACACCATGGACGGCCTAAGCAGGCTATCATGGTAGACTAGTGGTAATGGCAGGAATATTGTATTGATTGACTATTCCTAAATTCTTGCGTGATTCTTGCAGTCCAAATATATCCTCAGCATCACATATAATATTTGTTACTATCTCAATTACTAGGTGGATCTAAGGTTTGAGACGGCATGAGTCCAGGGTCTGTGTCCACTGTGATCAGCTAGGGCAGTAGCGGACTAAGACACTGAGCGGTGGTCTGGTCTTTGGCTAGATCCGGTGATGGAGGCGTGTTGGGGCTCAGCCTTGAGCTTCCATACCAACTCTCCAGGATGAAAACCCTAGGTCTGGCCATCGCTGGCTAGACTCGGTGACGATGACATTCTACAGCGTTCCCTTTCTAAAGTCGTTGCTGTGGAGCACTGGTACTAGCAGCCAGGTGAAAACCTAGATATGAATTTCGTTGGTGGAATCAAGCGATGACGATGAGAGTAGTATCCCTCATTGGAGACGTCGCTTGGCTGAGGCTAGGGCCTTCTACACCACATTGTTGCATAGTTGTTTGCTCGCATGTGGACGATATCCTGGTGGTCCTGGCGTAGGGGCTACGATGGCTCGGTCTTGACATGTTTTGTGTTTAGCAACTTTTCATGGCGTGCCTCTTCTTTTTTTGCTGTATTTTTAGCATTTTAATAATTTTGCCATGTGCATCCCTAGTTGATGTAGAGGCCGATGGTTGATTCTTGTGGGGACCCAGAATCTCTAACACGGAACTTTAAGTGGAATCACCCGCTAAGTTGAAACTTCAACCCCGACCTCAACCCTTGGGCATAAATTCCAAGAGGAGTGGAGTGATATGGCTCACGGGGAAATTAAATATAAATGAGTACAAAAATTGTACTCTACAAGACTTACGGGAAAATTAATTATACATGCACAAGATATCAAAGGAGGATATTTGTGGGCTAATTTGCATGAAGCTAATTTCTATTTTTCATTATTTTAGATAGATGTAAATCGACTATTAGAGCAATTCGTAAAAGGGTGAGCAAGCATTCTTCCAAATCTAGTACAGAGCTTTCATCATCATCAACTTAACACCACCCAACTCTTCCTTAACCACTCAGAAGGAAGTAGCCACTAGCTCCTCTAAAGTAAAATTGGCAAATTTTAGAGTGACGTTGAAGTTGTCTAATTCAATGTGGATTCTCACCAAGTTGTCCATAACCGCGGACACGCCTATTCGAATAGTTCAAACCCTATAGGGGTGTACATCTTTATCTACATGTATCGATCGACTCTTAATGCCAGCACTTTGCCACACTTCGCGAGGTGTGTTAGCAAAGGGTGATCGAACACGACTTTTACAATGCTTTCAACCTTAGATATGAGCCACCCTTACGGGCTAATCCATATACACTAGTCCGGCCGTAACCCCGACATGGTCCCATAAGTTGTGAATCGGGTACCAACCCCAGCCTCTCAGACTATTTGTCCACCTCACCCTTCTATTGAGATACCACATCATGTTACATCATTTTTCACCCACACGGCAAATGGAAACGACAAACTAATGCAGCTCATACACTAAGACTAGGAAAATTACACTACTACAAACAACGTCATCCAAGATCGGTATCACTGACGGGTAGCCCATGCCCGTCAGTGGTGAAATCATTTCACTGACGGGTAGGAAACTACCCGTCAGTGATGAATATGCAATGAACCTCAAGGCTATTATCAAAGATTTCATCACTGACGGGTAGGAAAACTACCCGTCAGTGATGACTTTCAGTGACGGGTAGATTTTCCGCCCGTCAGTGATAACATCATTTATCATAGACAGGTAGGAAACCTAACCGTCAGTGATGACTTGCAGTGTCATCACGGATGGGTAGAAAACTGACCCGTCAAAGATGACCAAACTAGCACTGGCGGGCATAATTTTGGCCCGTCCGTGATGACTTCTTCTATGTATAAAATGCGGGACCTAGTCATTTTCGCCGCGTTGAAACGCTAGCTTTCTTTCGCACGGCGCTGTGACCGCCGCCTCCTCCCCGAGCCCCCGAGCCCAGATCCGGTTGCCGCCACTTCCTCGAGCCCGGATCCAACCGCCGCCTCCTCCCCGAGCCCCCCAAGCCTGAATCCGGTCGCCGCCTCTTCCTCGAGGCCGGTGACCGCTCCTCCGCCTTGCAGCAGTGCCGGTGCCGGTGGAGGCCATTGTTCTCCCCTCGACGTCGCTAGACTTTTGCCATGCATGCAAGGTTAGTTTGGTCATCTTAATGCTAATTGCTGGATTTCATCTAGCTCATGTGATCTAAGTGACTGTGCTAAATATGTGTGCTAAGTGTGGTTTGCGTAGGTCTGATGCTAGGTTCATTGCTAGAATTAGACATGCTCTAACCCCTAACTGAATTAACTTGTTTTTAACCCTGTATATGCGCAGGCACTTGTCTTCATCTTCGTCGCGTTTGTGACACTGCACTGTACTGCACAAGACACTTTTTTTTGAAAAGAGTGTCTTGTGCAGTGTAAATGCAATGTCACAATGGTGACGACGCTCTATTGCGGTTACACTGCACAAGCAAACTACATGACGTATCAGACGCCTTCCGCTAGGTATTACTTTCTGAACCTCTCTACTTTGTTATATGCTGATTATACCGTGCTAAATTGTGAATTGTGACTGACATGATTGTGTGCTTCGATCAGAGGTCAGGATAAAGCCCGAGCATAAGAGAGAGTGCACATACAGATATCGCATTCTAATGCGTCATCGCATTCTAATGTGTCCATTTCTAGTCAGTGTGTAAACACTCTAGCTAGCACTTTCTACCCATGAACCAGTACTACAGAACAGCTCTTCCGAGACGGGCCAAAACAACCATCCCAGACGGTTGTTCGGGCCTGTCAGTACCTGTGATGCAGAAGGCGAGGCAGCCAACTTCTACTGACGGGCCCAATAGTGCCCCTCAGTCGAAGTGGGCGGAGAGGAGAAACTTGGCCTCTCTACTGACGCAAACCTTCACTGACGAGCGCTCCATAGTTGCCCGTCAGTGAAGATAGGATTTCCACTGACGGCTCAACCTTGGCCCGTCAGCGTAAAGTTGATGCAGGTATGCCTTCGAGGTCATACTTATCACTAACTGGCTTCTTTTTGTGCCCGTCAGTGATTACTCTGCACCTATATTCACAGCGGAGGTGCCCCCAGCTAGCCATTGAGCTCGCACGCCTCACACGGCCAGCTGCGGGCCCCTCCCAAGATTGCAACGGCCGCCCATGCTGGTTCTCCTCCCCATCCTCCCCCTCCTTCCTCCCTTCTCCCTCTAGATCTACTACAGTCTAGATCTAGATCTCTCTCAATCCTCTCCCTCCTCCTCTCCACCCCTTTTTTCCCTCTCTTTCCCCTTCCCTCCTCCCTCACTCCTCCTCCTAGATATACAATCTAAACCTAGATCTCTTTTAACCCTCCCTCCTCCTCTCCACCCATTTTCCCTTGTCTTTCCTCCTCCTCTCCTCTCTCTCCTTACCCTACTCGGAAGGCTCTCAAGTCCACTCCTTGACGGTGCTACCGAGCTCTCTTTGGTACGATGTAGTACATGAAAGAAGAGAACTAATTTTATGATTATTTTGTTAATTTTAGATTATAATCAATTAGTTTGTCGTTGTAGGGATCAGTGGATCGAAGTTGGATGTATGGCGAAAGGGCAACACGGAGTTTCCTCGATACTTTGAATGGGTTTCTAGATGTGGCCGAGGAAGATAGGGAGAAAAAGGGTGTGAACAAGATGTGTTGTCCATGTTGTGGATGCAAGAACACGATAATGTTCAGGGAGAGAGGCATGTTGCAGCTACACTTGTTGACTCGAGGTTTCATGGAAGGTTATACACGGTGGACTAGTCACGGTGAGGAGGCAGAAAATGTAGCTACTCCTGAATGTTTAGAGGAAGAGGACATACATGATGACGCATAAGAAGATGAAGACCATATTTCTGAATATAGGGATGACTTGACGGGAGAGGCGGGAAACAATTTGGCCGAAATGTTGAGGGACAGTCACATGGTGGACCAGGTGGTCGAAGACCCCGAGGATGAAAGAGAGGTCGCAAAGTTTGCGAAACTGATGGAAGACTAGACAAAACCACTGTATCGCAGCTGCGATCCTAGACAGATAGCATGACACCTTCGACATCAATTTCAAAGATATCTTTAATTTGTTCAACCTCTTCCGGCTCGACACCATGCTCGTCAGACTGTGGGCGCTTCACCAAGCCCAAGAGTGTATGCGTCTACCCAACTGTGCTTTTGGAATAATTGATCCGGTCGTCATGAACGACTACTATGTACGAGAAGCGAAGCCGGTCCTAATAAATTTCCTCACTGAGTCATTGATATACCATAAGGACAAGGACTACGTACTCATGCCCTACAACCCCCCGTAAGTTACTTACAACCATCTTTAGTTTGCTTTTCTTAAGCACGTATCCCCGTCTGTTTATATTCATTCGTTACCTTTTACGCAGCGACCACTGGATCCTCATTGTCATCCACAAGCCTGCCAGAATGATATACTATTTTGATTTCTAAAGAAGTGCCAAGTGGGACTTCTCAGGAATTAAGAAAGTTCTGGAAGCCGCCTTTTGGGAATACAACTTGCGAGGGGGAAGAGCAGAAAGCAAGAGCAAAAAGCTGATCCACAAATTCAATTTCCCTTGCAAGCAACAGCCGGAAGGTAGCGTGACTTGTGGGTACTATGTCTGTGCTCACATAGACGCGTTCGTCATATCCCACAACCCGCAATGGAACCAAGATCAATTGAATAATTTCATACATGACTTGGCCGACGATAAGTACGACTGGAGGAAGGACTTTGCTCGCATCCAGGAGACCTTCGCGTACGTTATCAGTAACGAAGTCATTTGGCCAAGCGGTGATTTCTACGCAGGACTCCAATTAGCCACTTACCGCCGCACTGGAAGTACTAGCCAAGCGTCATAGACGTAGAGTAGGGCTAGTGAGAATAAACATTGTTAAATTCATTTGTTTGTCATTTTAATTCGTTGTAAATTAGCTTGAATGAACTTAATATTTGTGATATTAATTGCTATATATGCTTAATATTTGTGATACGAATTGCTATATTCAGATATGAATACTAATTGCTTCATATTGTCTATTTAAAAAAAAGTATGAAAATAGTTTCACTGACGGGCAACTTCCATGCAGCCGTCAGTGGAAGCATACAATGCTGACAGGCGGGTACTTACCGCCCGTCAGTGAAAGTCCACTCAGGCTGCCACCCGGGCAGCACTGGTAGGCTCTTCACTGACGGGCAAGATACACCCGTCAGTGAAAAATACACTTTTTCTGACGGGCCCTCCGCCCGTCAGTGGAGGTACAACTTCCACTAACAGGAGGGTACTGACGGGCTCAAAACCCGTGAGTGATTGCCATTTTGAGCCCGTCAGTGTTGATGTCTCCTGAGGTAGTGTCATCACTGACGGGTAGAAATGTGACCCGTCTGTGATAATACTAGCATACCAGGCAGTGTTTTCTATGCATGTTTCCTGGCCTCATCAGTTCATTTTGCTTGCCACCTCTGAAAAACAGAATAACATCCCAGCTGCATGTACAGCCTCTGCATAGCCCCAACATGCACAGGACAATATATATCACAAGCATCCACAACACAAATTAAAGAATTTTTTGCATCTCAATTCCACATCTCAAATTTGACAAGTCCACATCTCAAATATATATATATGTACAACACATTCGACATCGTACAAGTTGCTAAAGAATTTTGCACATCTCAGTTTCATATGAAAATGAACTATCTAGGGCTTGGTT
>JAGXJF010003702.1:0-39395 GCA_019208055.1 Stipa capillata | reverse complement strand
GGCAGCTCCATAATCATTACCTCGAGATGTCGCGCAGGCCGTTCCCCGGATACAAGACTCGGCCTCGTGGTATTCTTCAAGGAGGAGCACTTCAAGCACCGCCACAGATATATGTTTCTCGTGGATTTCTCGGACATCTTCAACATGATGCACTTCCGTGAGCTGGACGCCAGTCTCATGAGATGCTTCTCGCTGTAAGTCCTTACAGCACATCACCGTTTGTTTTGTCACTCCTAAATGCCTGCAATGTAACTCCTTATTCTCCTGTACTCAGGTACATGATTGAGCTGAGCGTAAGAAGAAGGATGCACAACTCCGTGGGGTTCGGCGACCCACATTTAGTCTCTGCATATTGTCTCGAGCAAAATAAGGACATGGTGCGGGATTATGTCGTGCATTTACTCCATGAGTACTCCGCACGAGATCAGATCCAGATTGCCTATAACATCGGGTAAGCCACATCCTACGCAAATTCTTATGGTTCGACGGCTAAACATGTAATAACTTCGTATCGTACAAGCAGCGGCCATTGGATCCTCCTCGTGATCGTGCCGAAATGGAGTAAGGTATATTACCTTGATTCCATGAGGCGCAGCATGGACTCGCGCAAGCAAGCGTACGTGGACATCATGGCTGTACTCGACGAGTAAGTATCAAAACGTTCGACTTAGTCCATGCCTATTCTTTCTTCTTCACAAAGGAAGATATAGTTCGATGCTAATTGTTTTTAATTACCCAGAGCGTTTGACACATACATCAAACACGGGGGGAGGCACAAGGTCAAGGGCGGAGTGGCCGTCAAGTTAAGCCATGATTGCAAGTTTAAGGTATTCCGTAATGTCCTTGACTCCTAGAACTAATGCCATCATACTTCTGCCCTCTATACCTAATCGATATCCTTTTGTAGTGCCGGCAACAACCTGAAGGGACCGACCTCTGTGGGTATTACGTGTGTTTCCACATGCTAGCCCTTTCCAGCAACCCAAAGTACGCGGTTCTACCGGTAAGAAACCAGCGCCACTGCTAATGTCGAGTGTTTAGTCGTTCTATTCGCCCTGAGCGTAAGACTCATGTTTTCAGGAAGCGACGAAAACTATGCAAATCAAGATGTTGGAAGATATGGACCTCACCCAGGTCCGGTCGCACATCGCCGGCTTCCTGAACAACGAAGTCATTAGTGCCGAAGGACGCTTCGGTTCCCCGGGAACTTAGGATTGAGATTAGTTAGATGATTACGTAGGTTTCTACTTAGGTCCTTAGTTACTTCATTAACTTCTACAATCTAACTTTGTAATTATCTGTCCAACAGGTGGTTTCGAATTATAAGTGCACTTGATGTTCTTAAACGTCGTGTTGTTCATTTTTTCTCTCACTGCTAACGTTACTCTATTACATATGATGCTTCTTTATCAACAGATATGGTGTATGGAGGCTTCGGCGCGTGGTTCTATTCATGTGAACAATTGAAGAGAGGTCTAGTTTTGTTTAATTTGATCAATATCCTGGCTGTGAATTGAGGATATGACTCAAGTGAACAACTTTTGTAATATTTATTAATTCGTATGCGTATGTATGTGAATGTTCACATGTAATGTTTTGTGGTCGATCCGAGAATGAATGAATGTTTGAAGTGTGCTGTGCTGGTTGTGCCTGCTGTGATTTTGATGTATATATATATATATGTCTATTTGTTTTTTCAGGGATGCTAGTAAATCTGGGAAAATAATGCCTGGTGAACAACATATCGGAGGCGGTTATCTTTACCAAAACGCCTTGGATAAGAGCATATAGGAGGCGGTTATCTTTACCAAAACGCCTCGGATAATAAAATATAGGAGGCGGTTATCTTTACCTAAACGCCTCGGATAAGAGAATATAGGAGGCGGTTATCTTTACCTAACCGCCTCGGATATGTGTATATCGGAGGCGATTGTATTATTCTGAGCGCCTCTAATAACACATTATCCGAGGCGCTTATGAAAACGTAACCGCCTCCGATATGCCCTTATCCGAGGCGATTAATGAGTTTTAACCGCCTCGGATGAGCTCTTATCCGAGGCGTTTGCATAACCGCCTCCGATTTACGCCCCCATATCCGCAACCACTCCGTCGAGGCGGGTGCTATAACCGCCTCGGATGTGCTATTTTAACCGCCTCGGATATCGTTTTCTGTACTAGTGTAAAATAGCTGAATTTAGCATCATGGGATTGGTGACCTGTTAGCATCATAGGGTTATAAATTCATTGCTACCTACATCTGGATACTGACACTTCCTAAAACCCACGTACGTGCCGGATTTGGTGATGCCAATTAGCAGCCAAGCATGAACGTCAAGAGCATAACTGTAAATAATTATTGCTGTAATTGGAACTCATTTTGTCTGAGGGCTTCGTTCTCATGTATTTATCTTGTAGAGTCTACTCAGTGGAGGATTTAGCATGAACGACTCTTCTCATCTAAGCATCGTTAAGGGAAAACCATCCATTCCTGTCCTGGAAGCCCAAATCAAGGCGTTGGTAATTAGCACTCCGTTCAGTGCCTTGGCAACCCATATTCAGGTATATCTTCTAGAAATGGTAATTCTTCGCATTCAGAGACTTGAGTGGTTATGGAGTGTGCAACTTGCAAAAACAAGAGCCGCATTCGGATTGGATGGAAGAATCATAATGGAGTTGGTCATTAGTTGCCATCATGGGCCTGCAATGCATTAAATCAAGCGATGCACGGGTGGCTGGAAGTAGACGGAGCTTCTCGCCGGAGCTGGGGGTCATCATCCGAGCTCTTCTTTTAATCCCTCGCCGTTAGCTTCTGGTTCTGAGCACCACCAAGCTGCCGGCCGATTCTTCTCGGCTCCTCATCTCGGTACCCTTCGCCATGGACGCCGGGTCGCCGCCGCCGCTGCGCATCGTCATCTGCCCGTGGCTCGCGTTCGGCCACCTGCTGCCGTACCTGGAGCTCGCCGAGCGCCTGGCGTGGCGGGGCCACCTCGTGTCCTTCGTCTCCACACCGCGCCTCATCGCCCGCCTCCCGCCGCTGCGCCCCGCCGCGGCGCCGCGCATCGACCTTGTCGCGCTCCCGTTCCCGCGCGTCGACGGCCTCCCCGACGGCGCCGAGTCCACCAATGACGTCCCCCACGACAAGCGGGAGCTCCACTGGAAGGCCTTCGACGGCCTCGCCGGGCCCTTCGCGGAGTTCTTGGCCTCCGCGTGCGCCGACGAGGGCACGAGGCCTCACTGGATCATCGCCGACTCCTTCCTCCACTGGGTCGCCGCCGCCGCCCTCGAGCACAAGGTTCAAATTCGATCCACCCACCAAAGCCAATCTGCGCGCTTAACTTGCTTACTTCCATTCCATGCACATCTCAAATCTAGTTGGGCTTCTTGATCGATCACCAGGTGCCATGCGCGCAAATTCTCCCGATCCCGGCTGCATTCATCGCTTCCTGGGTCCCCCGGCCGTCTGAGCACGCCGAGCCCGCTGCCTCTGTGCCCTTTTACGAGCGGGATCAGCAAAGTTTTTCTCACCAACCATGGCGTGTCAGGTATGTCCATGGGCCAGCGCTTCTCCTTGACACAAGAGAGGTGCACGCTCGTGGCCATTCGGAGCTGCCTCGAGTGGGAGCCCGAGTACTTCCCGCTGGTGGCGACGGTCTTTGGGAAGCCGGTTGTCCCACTCGGCCTTCTGCCGCCGTCGGCTGACGGAGGCCGTGCCGCCAGGACGAACGGAGAGCACGCCACCGTGCGTTGGCTGGACGCGCAGCCGCCCAACTCGGTCGTGTACGTCGCGCTGGGGAGCGAGGTGCCGCTGCGCGTGGAGCAGGTGCACGAGCTGGGTCTCGGGCTGGAGCTCGCCGGGACACGCTTCCTCTGGGCTCTGAGGAAGCCCAGCGGCGTCCTCGACGCGGAAATCCTTCCTCCCGGTTTCCAAGAGCGCACCCACGGCCATGGGCTGGTGACCATGGAGTGGGTTCCTCAGATGAGCATACTGGCGCACGGTGCCGTGGGCGCATTCCTGACGCACTGCGGGCAGAACTCGCTTATTGAAGGGCTTCTGTTTGGGCACCCTCTGATCATGCTGCCCATCGCCAACGACCAAGGTTCGAATGCGCGCCTCATGGAGGGGAAGAAGATAGGATTGCAGGTGGCAAGGGATGAGAATGACGGGTCATTCGACCGCCAAGGCGTCGCGAGCGCAGTCCGGGCCGTCATGCTAGAGGAAGAAGCCAGGAGAAGCTTTGTAGCAAATGCCCGGAAGCTGCAGGAGATTGTAGCCGATAAGGAACTCCATGAGAGGTACATCGACGAATTTATACAGCAGCTTAGATCTTACACCACTGCAACTGATGGCAACTTCGCTGCCGCCCCCACCTCCAGTTGAGACTTCTATGAATAAGGAAAAATCAAGTGTATCGAATAAGGAATTAATGGGTCCGCCTAGGGATCAGGCGCCTGAGAAATTGCTATTTCTCAGTCCATGGTCACGTAAGGTTGGCTTCCCATCGAACGTTGTCCATATTTCTCAGTCAATCCCTATTTCTCAGTCGACTTTGTATTAATTATTAGGGTCCGACTATTCTCAGTCGCCTGAGATTTTCTTAAATCTTAGTCGATTTGTTTTGGGGCCGTTGGATCGAGATCCAACGGCCACCGGATCGTCTCCTACCTCACGACCGTCTTCTTCCTCCCGACACCTCCGCCTCGCTCTCTCTCTCCCGACCACCTCCGCCTCGCCTCTCTCTCCCAACGCTCTGTCCGGCGGCCGCCGCCGCTGGATCAAGCATCTCCTCTAAACCCCGGTGGCCGGCGGTGAATCCGGCTCGCCTCCGCACCCCCCACCTTAAACCCTAACCCGGCGGCCTCCGGTGATTCGGCCTTGCCTCCGCACGGCGTCGCCGCTCCGCATCGTCGCTAGGCTCCGGCTCGGCGACCCTAATCTCTCGTCGTTGCCTGAGGTTGAAGAAGCCAGGAGAAGCTTTGTAGCAAATGCCGGAAGCTGCAGGAGATTGTAGCCGATAAGGAACGCCATGAGAGGTACATCGACGAATTTATACAGCAGCTTAGATCTTACACCACTGCAACTGATGGCAACTTCGCTGCCGCCCCCACCTCCAGTTGAGACTTCTATGAATAAGGAAAAATCATGTGTATCGAATAAGGAATTAATGGGTCCGCCTAGGGACCAGGCGCCTGAGAAATTGCTATTTCTCAGTCCATGGTCACGTAAGGTTGGCTTCCCGTCGAACGTTGTCCATATTTCTCAGTCAATCCCTATTTCTCAGTCGACTTTGTATTAATTATTATGCTAGTGTTAGAGAAGTCCAGGATATCGGATCACAATGCCACCATAGAAGTCCTTGGGAGTCTACCAAACCTGGCCATCCTACGTGTAAGGTATAAGCTGTTCGTTGGTGAAGGCACTGGAGCTACATCGCCTACATCACCTCAAGTCTGTGGAATTTGAAGAAGGAGCAACCCCTAAGCTTGAGTTGTGCTGAGCCCGAGAGTCAATCGGTGGAGGGTATTGCTCCTCTTTTGTGTAATCTTGAATGTCATATATTACCTCTTGTATTTCCTTTGAGTTCATTAATCAAGGTCGTGTCAATGTCCTGATCCTACGACTGTGACTGCGCAGCTGGTGGATTGCTCCTTGTGTTTGTCTCCAAATTTTTTGTAACTCTTAAGTGTGTACTACAAAGACCTAAGGGTGGACGAGTTGAGCCAGGCTTGGTTCATATCCTGTTGCGAGTCTAAACATGGGCTCAGCTCGGGCTCGCTGCTGGCTCGAGCCGGCTCGTCTCAGCTCATGAGCTGATCTAGCCTGAGCCAAAAAACTGCCCCACGTCCTGAGTTCCCGAGTCTTGTCTTGCCCGTGCTCTGCTCAATAGTTAGCCCGCCACCGACTAGGGTTAGGCTTGGCCTCGCCGGACCATCGCCGCCGCTCCTTCCACTGGCCGAGCCACGCCGTGCTTCCCCTTCCTCGGCCGGCCGCAGCGGCTCCTTCCCCGACCGTGCCGGGCCGCTCCTCCCTGGCCGCTCGGCCTCACCGGACTGCCGTCGCTGCCACCACTCCTCCCCCTCCACAACTCAGGCACCACCCGCTCCTACCCCTCCACAGCCGGACCACCACCGCCGCTCCTCCCCGTCGTTGCCGCCGTTCCTCCTCAGCTGCGCCGCCACCGCTACTTCACTAGACCGCCACCGCTACCACCAAAGCCCCACCTGGAGCAGCCGACCAGGTCCTCCTCCTCCCTTGCTATCTCTCTCTTCCTCACTTCCTCTGTGCAAATTCAACAATTTCAGGATTGTTATTAGCAGTCAATACCATTGGATAATTCAGTAGCTATCAGATTCTAAATCATAGATTGTTGTTCCAAAGCATTTGCAGCAATTTTAATATCGATAATAGATTGTTATTAGCAATCAATAGTAGATTGTTGTTTCAAAACTAGGGAATAAGCTACTCTTCACAGACCCAAAGCCATCCAAAGAGTGAGGATCAGGAATTGAGTCACTGGCTGTGTATCATCACCCTCCATTGAATCAGTTTCATGCACCACATGTTCATAATCTCTTGGTACCTCAGAGCAGTAAGACTTGTGGATAGGTTGAGACTCCTTCTCAATGAGAACTAACCACCTTGATTAGATCAAATTCACATTGAAAGATAGCAACTCAGCGGATTGAGAAGTGTCATTGTGCTAATCCTTAGTAACATACGGGTGTTGCCAAGCAGCCATATCCAACCACTTGCCTAGAGCGAGCAAAAATCTGTTTTTGGCCTCCTGCGGCAGGTCAATTCCAAAAATGGCCTCCCGTGCAAGACAAAACCAAAAAATATTAGTGTTGCCCGCTTAGGCGTCAATACATGGCATGTGCCGCAGCTCCCACACACGCCATCCTCCTCCTACAGGTCCGGCCCGCAGGTGGGGCCCGCGACCCCAGCCTGCCACACAGCGGACCACGGCCCGAGCCTACCACAGGTGGGGCCTACGGCATCCCACCTGCTGCAGACCAGGCCCACGCCAACTGAGTACGTATGCTATCGATCACATACGAATGTGTCGTGGAATCATTCTAGCTTTTCTGAAGCTGGAGATGCACCAAGTGGTAACCTGTGCGATATTACTATCTAGTAGTATCTACTCCAGTGTTTGTATGTGCTCCAACAATTAAGGCACTGATGTGGATTGGCTTGGCTTTCGCTAGTGCTCTAGAGGCAAATGAAAACTTGGTGTTGGCATTTGTGGAAGAAAAACAAAGATAGGCTCGTGGCATGAGGATTTTTCGGACAGGAGCTGGTCCGTGTGATTTGGTAAAAGCGAAATCATGCATGCGCATCTTGAGATGAATCAAAGAAATGGAAATGTATCTAATGACGAAACAGGAGCACTGAAACACCGAGAGAAGAAAAGGCACAGGGCCACAGTCTCGGCAGAATAGATACTGCCCAGCTCTGTAATTTAATCTCGTAAGCAGAGCACGGTATTGTTTGAGTGGACCAGTCTGCTGTCTGATCATAAACAAAAAAGTTCTAGAGGCTCTCATGTATGCATCAAACCTATACTGCTATACATTTTTTCTTGTTAGTACTGATTGCTCTAGAGATGCCAAGGAAGGTGTGTGGAAGTATTATATTTATGCTAAGCTTATGCGTGCTAATGAAAACAAAAAGATGAACTGGACTTCATATTTTAAACATCACACTTTCACCATCAAATCTAATCAAGCCAGTATATATTACAAAAAGGCAGACCCGGCTGGCGCGGGCCTGGCTTGCGACACCTGTGACAGGCTCGGGCCACGGGTCGGTTGTGCAGCAGGCTGGGGTCACGGGCTCCACCCGCGGGCCGCGGGCTGAACCTGAGGGAGGAAGATGCCATGCATGGAAGCTGCGGCACGTGCCATATGTTGGCGTGTGAGCAAGCAACGCTGACATTTTGGCTTTGCCTTTGGTAAGTGTCAGAGTATTATTCCGGCAATACTGAATATGGGGCAGTGTGAGCACAGCAAATCCGGATGGGTGCACACGGGAGACAGGGTTTAGACAGGTTCAGGCCCTCGCGGAGAGATAACACCCTACGTCCTGTGTTTGGTGGCTAGTATAGCTTGAATCCCGAGTGCCACAAGCCCTCGAGGATCGATCTCGAGGTTGCTTGAGCTATGAACAATGGAGATTGTCTATGACTAAATGAGCTTACCGATCGGAGGTCCCCCTACCAGGCCTTATATAGGCGACCGGGATAGGGTTACAAGAGTCCGGATCGGTTAACAGATTGGTTTCCTAATTAGCTACAACAGATTTCGGGTATGCCGGACGGATATTAGTCCATGTCTTGTACTCCACGTTGATGAGGCGCCCCCGTGTAGAAGTCGGACTCCGAGTAGTCGGCTCGGCCCGCCCTGTGGCCAGAGGGCCGGATTCGTCCTCCTTGATGATACCCGGGTGCCATATCATCATCAGTAGCCCCCGAGTCCTTCACGATCTTACTGCTATCGATCTTTACTTCTGGTCAAGCTTCCCGAGTGAATTCTGCTTGCAGAGAGATTGCGAAGGACTGATAGAACTCCTTTGGAAAAGACAGTAAAAAGCCGAATAATATTCATCTGTAAGGTAGGAATATCATGGCGGGTGAGCTAATAGCGGGTAAACTCTGGTGGTACCCGATCCATCCTGATGGACAGAGACCGGCTGATAGCCCAGCGTGGGGCATACCATGAATCCCGACTGAATTTCTAAGTAGCACCTGGCCTTCCCGAGTGGGTCGAGTCCAGCTAGTGTCCCTTGAAGTAATGCCTCCAAAATTCACGTCAGAACCAGAGAAACAAGCAATGGTGCATAGGTTCTCGAGTGACGAAGCCTTACACCGAGTCATTCCACTGAATCCGAAAATTCCGAGTCCCGGAGCCTCCGAAATTCACGTTCTCGGTAGGTCCAGGTGGAGAATCCAGTAGCTCCGAGTTGCTCGGCATCCGACTTGTGGCCCACGGAAGGCACGCCATTACTGCCCTTCACTCGGGTGTATTCAGGTGATTGCGTTCCTACTTGAGGCCAACCACTGAAACCCTTCACAACCGTAACGCCCGGTCCCGATTCTGCCGGTGACCGGCTAGTGGTTTGCGGGAAACACATTGCGGTTGCTGTTTGCGGGAGTGTACTCCGAACGGCTATTAAACCCAGAAGGCTAACCGTCGGATCCCCTTTTAATTAAGCGGCACGAATCGCAGCGCCGTTAAGTCGTGGGCGCGGAAGAAACGCGATGTGGCCCGTCCGAAGCGCGTAGCGGAATCTGAAGGGGCGCATCGTGGGCGCGGAGGAACCGGGTGCGTGTGGACGTGGGGAAGCCGAACCGCTCAATCCGTTCCCCTTTATATTCCAAAGAGGTCACGGGATTGAACCACGCCTTCACACGCATCCTCATTCCCTTTGCGCCCGAACCTTTCGTCTTCCTTTCGCCCGAATTGACTCGTGCGCGCCACTCCACCCAAAACCCTAACTCCCACTCTGGCCACCTCGGATGCAAGCCCCGCATTGGGAAGCTGATCCGACAGAAGCCGAAGAAGACGCTTTGCTGTGGAAGCTGCTGAGTGAAGGAGATTCCCCCGCTGACCCGATGGCTCCGTGGATGAAGTCGACGGCGACAGAGGCGCGGCTGGAAACCCTCGTGCAGCTGGGAATGCTGCCGCCCAAGGAGCTGGTCGAGTATCGCATCGCCGTGGGGGAGACCGTCCCCACTCCGAACACCGACGAGCTGGTCGTCCACAGTTCCTTCTTCGAGCGGAGATTCTCGGTGCCGGTCCACCCTTTTCTACAGGGGCTGCTCTACTTCTACGGGCTGGAGCTCCACAACCTCAACCCCAACTGCATGCTCCACATCGCGTGCTTCATCATGCTGTGCGAGTGCTACCTCGGCATTCGACCGCACTTCGCCCTGTGGAAGCACCTGTTCATGGTGAAGCCGCAGCCGAGTAGAGACAACTCGGCCGTGGTGGGAGGCGCCGGGTTCCAGCTAAGGTCCGGGGCAGCGAAGAGCTACCCGGCCCCGCCGATGCAATACTGAATATGGGGCGGGTGTGAGCACAGTAAATCCGGATGGGTGCACACGGGAGACAGGATTTAGACAGGTTCAGGTCCTCGCGGAGAGGTAACACCCTACGTCCTGTGTTTGGTGGCTAGTATAGCTTGAATCCCGAGTGCCACAAGCCCTCGAGGATCGATCTCGAGGTTGCTTGAGCTATGAACAATGGTGATTGTCTATGACTAAAGGTGCTTACCGATCGGAGGTCCCCCTACCAGGCCTTATATAGGCAACCGGGATAGGGTTACAAGAGTCCGGATCGGTTAACAGATTGGTTTCCTAATTAGCTACAACAGATTCCGGGTATGTCGGGCAGATATTAGTCCATGTCTTGTACTCCACGTTGATGAGGCGCCCCCGTGTAGAAGTCGGACTCCGAGTAGTCGGCCCGGCCCGCTCTGTAGCCAGAGGGCCGGATTCGTCCTCTTTGATGATACCCGGGTGCCATGTCATCATCAGTAAGGTGCCATTTTTAGAATTGATAGGGAGCCAAAAGCGGATTTTTGCCCCTGGAGCAGGGTGCCATCATCATCGTGACTCGAATCCCAAGAGTCAATCCCTCCATGCCAGCTCTCACTAATATGGTATATCAATGTGTATTTAGGAATAATTTTAAAAGAGATGGAGTATTAAATAGGATTACAGTTGTATACTTCATTAGATAGCCCACATGCATGAGTTATCTTCGAATCTATCTATTATATAGTAGAAGCAGAATACAATAGAAAAAATAGAGAAATGCTAGAAATTCTCACAAAACATCCGATCGTTAATTTGGTGGACCCTTTTATTATTAATAGACCACAACCGATAGATCTTCATAACTGCACCTAAACAGACCATAGCCGATAGATCTTCATAACTGCACCTAAACAGATCATAGCCGATAAATCTTCATAATTATACCTAAACAGATCACATCTGATAGATCATCATAACTGTATCTAAATGGACAGCTCGATATAATGACTAGCAGGCCGGCTCATAAATGTATCTAAATAGATGGCTCGGTACAGGCCGACTCGCGATTTGAACTTTTATTTCTAATATCACGCGTACGAGTAAAAATATTGATCTAATATCACGCGTACGAGTAAAAATACTGATCTAATATCACACATGAGTAGGTAAAAAAATAAAGATAACTAAAACGTTTCCCACACAATCAGTATTGATCTAATATCATGCATACAAGTAAAACAATAAAGATAATTAAATAAATCACATCTAATAGATCATCATAACTGTACCTGGCTCAATACAATGCTTAACAGGCTGACTCACGATTTGAACTTTATTTTCCGTACTAATATAATATCACACGTACAGGTAAAAAACATAAAGATAATTAAAAACGTTTCCCAATTGCGTGGGACACTGTGCTAATTATATACTAACAGCAGAATACAATAGAAAAAATAGAGAAAGATTAGAAATTTTCACAAAAAAGCAAACCGTCCGATCGTTAATTTGGTGAACCTTTTATTATTAGTAAACCACAACCGATAGATCTTTATGATTGTACCTAAATAGATCACAATTGATAGATCTTCATAACTGCACCTAAACAGATTACAACCGATAGACCTTCATAACTGCATCTAAAGAGTTCACAGCTGATAGATCTTCATAATTGTATCTAAACAGATTACATCCGATAGATCATCATAACTGTACCTAAATAGACGGCTCGGTATAACGACTAGCAGGCCGGTTCATAAATGTACCTAAATAGACGACTCAGTATAGGTCGACTCGCGATTTGAACTTTATTTCCGTACTCATCTAATATCACGCGTACGGGTAAAAAATAAAGATAATTAAAAATGCTTGCTGCGCAATTAGTACTGATCTAATATCACACATGCAGGTAAAAAATAAAGATAACCAAAACGTTTCCCACGCAATCACTACTGATCTAATATCACGCGTACAAGTAAAACAATAAAGATAATTAAATAAATCACATCCGATAGATTATCTTAATTGTACCTAAATAGACGGATCAGTATAATGCCTAACAGGCCGGCTCGTGATTTGAACTTTTATTTTCCGTACTGATATAATATCACACGTATATGTAAAAAACATAAAGATAATTAAAATCGTTTTCCGCGCAATTGCGTGGAACACTATACTAGTTTTTTTTTAAACTTCTATACTTGTCTTTCATTGCTTTAATTTTTTAGATCATCTAGTCCCACGACCAAAATTATGTGACTTCACGTCCCCAACGACCCCTTCCACGCGCGGTACTTGCAATGTTTCTTCTAGTTGTCGTTGCTCCTCCACCAGTTATTCCAAAATGCATGTGCATATATGTGTGTCCTTGCGATTAATTTATTTCTCGATTGCAAGGAGGACCCAGAGGTAAGGGAGCTCGCCGACACAGTGGATGTTGAAGATGCACATGCCATGGACGAGCAGGAGAAGCCCCTGAATTGGGCAGGCATCTCCTTTCTGGAGGCTGAGCCTCGTCGCCGTAGCCGATAGAGGTTTGCCGCACCCAAAGACCGTTAAGCGTGCCTCCGAGCTAGAGGTTGAAATGGGAAGCAATGAAACTGAAGGCTCTTTCGGCTAGAGCTGGTCCATCGCCGGCGCAAACACTAAGCAAACGCAACACATCACCGGAGAAGGAAGGGAACAGTGCCAAGATATTAGAGAAGAAAGATTGTGTCGCTTCGGTACCAACTCGCCCAACCATCCCATGAGAAGAAAAAATAGATCTGATGGAAGCTCGTCAGAAAAGATAGGAAGAAGAAACTGAACCCGACGAGCCAAAACAAGGGATACGCAGGAAAAGAAGAAGAACCGAAGAAGAACATGGGCGCAGTAGTAGCACCAGGCGAATCCCGGTACCACCTTGGAGGGGAACTCACAGATCCAGAACAGATCCAGAACAGCTAGGTCAACTAATTGATGTATTGGAAAGCAACGGCGATAGGTGAGAGGCACGGTTAGTGGCAGAAATTGGTTTGGTAAGGGAATTCGGTAGGGTGTTTCTTGCAAGTCTATGGATAGGGAGCCTATCCGCATGCCTCTCTCACGTTGCATGGGTGCTGACTAAGTGGGATTAGCACGGTCAGTGTTTAATTGACGCAGATTGAATCAGCGATTGTCAGCATCCTAACAATGTGACTAATCTAAAATCCCTCGCTTTCCTCACATGACTGTCAATTGCATAGCTCGGTTGCAATTTACTCCTTAACGGTAGTGGTACTTCTCCCCTCCCCTGACCTCCCTCCTCAGTCTAATACAAAATCTGCAAAACTAGTTAAGACCACCGTAAAACGAATGTACATATAGAGACGATATAGTACTACGACTGCAAGAAAATAGAGCACCGCCTACTTTCTCCCTGTCACACCCTGAATTTTGCTTCTCTTTGTAAATCATATATTAAGAGTAATAACACTATATTTGAAATTAAATTTTCATTTGCATATTATTGGACTTCATTACATTTGTTTTGAAGCTTTGTATTTCAGATAGATAAAACCAATAAAATCACACATACACACACATATATATAGATATATATGTGACATGATCTCATTCCATATTTCCTATCTTTTTCCCTACATGTCCTAACTTTTTCTCACGATCATCCCTACACTCTATTAGGAATGTATATATATATACATACTACACATATGTATAAGCATATATACCCTAGTTTCCTTTTCCATCTAAACAAAAAGGTTAAATCCTAATGCTATCTTCACATGTTTTTCTGCCTCCAAAATCCTTATAAATTCTAGGAACATCTTATATCCCTCCTCAACCTATTTCTAAAATTATATGGTGATGTGCAGTTAAAAAATTTCAAACAACTTCAAATTTAAATTTGAGGCTAATTTGAGTTTTGAACTACATCTGATATAAATAATATTAAAAAAATCCAAAAAATTATACAAGACAATATATGACGCAAGGAACTCAAATATGCAAAAAAATTCATCCCTCCAGTTCAAAGTTTTGAACATTAACAAAAGGCAGATTCTGCCCAAATGATCTACCCCATGTTTCTTCACCAAATATTTATGGAAAAGTATGAAACAGTTCATGGAGCCTCTATACCAGTCCAGGAACCCATTTTTCCTAGGTACACTTTGCAAAAATCGCTAGAGCTGTGGCGATCTGCGTAGCCACTTTGAGCAGTGAAGGTCATTCACTGCTAGTCCTTCTCTCCTCACCTTCCTCCACCTAACCTAGCTACGCTCTATCCTATTAGGTCGACAGTGACCAGAGCATGCCCTTGCATCGTTCTGCGGGGTGGCTTGGGCGGTTCTTCTCGGGCTGCTCCCGACGGCGTCAGCAGGGCGCGGTCCGGCGGCAGGCCTAGACTTGACGTGTTCTAGGCAGCAGGCGGCGCATGCATGGAGGTGCACGGTGAGTCCAGACCTAGCGCGATCTAGGCACACAGGAAGGTTTGCAGTAGGCCCAGGCGGCAAGCGGCGCACGGTGTGGTAAGCAGAGGGTCCAGGCGGTGAGCGGCAGCCTTTCTCTTGCTGCCCATGTCGCTAGATGGCTAGCGATCGAGGCCCAACATGCGTACACGGTAGATCCACGTCGAGGACTGGCGGCATGCATTGGCAAGCCCGATGTGATGACCATGACGACCGTTTCTCGTTGCACGTTTGTCCCCCGTCCTTGTGGTCTTCTCATCAGCCCCCAGGGCTCCTCGCCGGCCACCATGGCTTAGGTCGCACGGGGCAACACGGGCCGCTAGATCTAGGCTGGTGTGCCTAGATCCAACCCGGTATGTGCATCAGCGGCCGACAGTGTGGGCGCCGTGGCACGCTCATCCTATTCCCGATGAATTTCTCTTATGGCTTTGGCATGTGCAGCCTTTTCTCGTTGCGCTGGGAGTTGGCCAGCGTGTGAAGGTGCCGGCCGGTGATGATGGTGGATAGCGGCACTGGTATGGATGCGGCGCGAGGAGGCTTTTTGTCTAGAGGAAATCCATGATCTGTCCTTCTTAGGCTCGATCATGCAAAATCGACTTGCGTGTGTCGTCTCCTTATCGAACGTGTTGTTTTAGAGCTCTCCTTCTTTGTAAGCCGACTTGTTCGGCCCTGATAGTTTACATCATTTGTAATAAATTGTAACTATGTGTATCTTTAGATGTAGAGACAGAGAAGTTTGTCCTTTCATTATTAAAAAACTGACCAGAGGGAGCCCGTGGAGACGCCCTCCTGGCCTTGGACGCGCTGGCACCGCGCCGGCAGTGCCCACACGTGCTCTGGAGCGTAGTTACACAACTCACTGCAGGCTGATATCATCATAAGAAGCACAGTCTTTGATATTTGAAAAATTGATTTCTTAAAATGTGCAGTTTTCTCGCAGCTTTGACAACGGGCCTGTAGTTCTAATAAATTACTCTTTAGATTAACTATGCAACCCCTACTGCACCTTTCTGACTTTATAATGGGATAGCAAAGAGAAACCGAATATAACCTGAAGCTTAAATCCACCATACACTGTTTTTCAACATGATGCAATAGACTGTTACTCAAGTCTCAAAATAATAGTGAATAAAGACCTTTGTATGGAGATAGTGAAAGAAGACACACTTGCACCAATTTAAGCTCCAGGCATGTTTCATTGCACCCAGCGTTTCCAAGTTAAGACGACCATATACATAGACTAAGTTGTCCAATACTCTAAAGTAAGCAATTCTCCATTGAAGAGCAGCACAAAGAGTGTTGCGTATAGTCTAGTCCAACTATAAATTAAAACCGATGCCATGCCGAGGAAAAGAAACATCTTGTCATTGTGTCCATGATGCCTATGCGCCATGGGTTGATCTTTTGTGCATTTGTTAGAGATAGGCTGCTCACAGAGACATTTGTTCCAAACATATATACATGGGATTCTTCCTGAAAGATTGTTATACGCTCAAGGCACTTAGATTTGACAAGCCCTCTGGGTACATATATCTGACTTCTATTTGCAACTGTTTGACTTCATAGATTGGGGCAACTGTTTGTTGTTTCGCAATATATTGCCTCATGTAGTCGAGGAAAATGCAGAATTTTCAATAGCTATCAATGATTCGCTGCTAGTAAACTTTTATATCCTTAAAAAATATGGTCGAGTTTGGTCTTGATATTTACGGGTACATAGTATCACCTTCTGGACTTGTATTCTTTTATAATTTTTGTAAACTTTTACATGTGGTTTTCAAGGGAGGGTGGTTTCCATTCCTAATGGCATTTCCCTTGGTACACAATGCATCTACTATATATTAAAAGTAGAATACAATAGAAAAAATAGAGAAAGACTAGAAACACTATCTCAGCTAACAGCATCACTGACGGGCGAAAAACGGTAATCGCTGACGGGTTCCGGGCCCGTCAGTAAACTCCTGTCAGTGGAAGTTCCACTTTCACTGACGGGCATAGGGCCTGTCAGGAGATACAAAAATTTCACTGACGGGCTGGATTTCCCCGTCAGAGGCAGGTAACACCGCTGACGGGCCATGGTGATGGCCCGTCAGTGGTTTATCCTTCCACTGACAGGTACATGATTACCTGCCTGTCAGTAGTTATCTTTCAGGGATTAAAAAAATAAATTTTAGAAAATAATACATTCATTACACATTACAGCCACCATTACAAAAATTAGACCATTACATTGCCATTGATGAAATCAAGTCTCTTTTGTTATTAGAGTGTAACATGACACACAGCAAGTTGTAAGCAGAGAACTCAAGATGACAACCCTGGATTCCTTCAGCATATAACCTCGTCAACTGCGATTGACACTGCCAAGAGTTGCAACAAAAAATAATTAATAACTAGGCTGTTGATTTGGTTCTTTTTAGGCAACTGGACCATCAATATAAATTATCAAGTAAGAATACAGCAGCCAGTTTTAGAAGACAATTAAGAAGATCAATACTTCACTACAACCAATATCCTACATTACTGCAACAATTGCAAACAGCAGTATATCGCACAGGCTATATGATTCTGTAACAGAACTTGCAGGGGCGCAACTAGAACCAGTAGACAAGCATTATTATCATCCTCAATGTCCTTTTTTCCCCCCTTTATTGCACATTATGAAAACTAGGATAGGGAACAGAATAGCACATGCGACATGATTGCTTCACTTGTTTCGGGCAATAAGATGAATCAGAACAAGACAAGCGAACCTGATTATATTCGGGCAAATCTCCAGCTTGAAGTGCTAGACGTGCATGAGTTTCATAAACCTGAAATAAGAATGGAACAATCAATATGAAAGATATAGAGGGAAAGAATCAAACAATTTTGGAAACAATTTTGAAACAATTTTGGAACAATCAATATGAAAGATATAGAGTGGATCCTGCCGCCGCTGGATCTTGCAGCCACCGCGGTCGGGGAGGTCGGGGACAACGGTCGGGGACCTCGCGCCGCCGCCGGCGGGATGGAGGAGGAAGAGGAGGGGATGGCGGCCTCGGTGGTCGTGGGGAGTAGGCCGGCTGGATGGAGGAGGAAGAGGAGGGGCGGGATGGTGGCTGGCATCGATCGGGAAGGAAGAGGAGAAGGGGGCTCGGGGAGGAAGAGAAGGCGGCCGGGGGCACCGATCCGACGACCGGGGGGACGGATCCAGTGGCGGAAGGTGCGGATCCGGAGGCAGAGGGGGCCGACGGCGTCGGGGAGGAGGCGGAGGCGGAGGGAGAGGAGGCGGCGGGGGGGCACGGAGGCGGAGGGGGCCGGCGGGAGCTCGGGGAAGGGGATCGGGAGGAGGAGATCGAGGAGAGGGGCGGGGAGAGCGGCGGGGAGATGGGGGGGCGGGGAGAGCGGCGGGGAGATTGGGGGCGGGGAGAGGGGCAGGGAGAGCGGCAGGGCGTGGGAGGCCATGAGGGATGGTGGGCGGAGGGAGGAGGAGAAATGAGGAGTGCGGCAGGGTAGATATGGCTGTAAATTTGGGTCGAAATTTGGGCCCAAACATCACTGACGGGCCGAAATTTGGGCCCGTCAGTGGTGTAATACTCTATACTGACGGGCAATAATTTGGGCCCATCAGTCGTACCTCTCGTCAGTAGAAATACAGAACCACTGACGAGCCGTGTTTTTGATCTGTCAGTAATTATTTTTTCTTCTAAATTTAGACCGTCTACTGGAATAACCACTGACAGTTACTTGTTCGCCCGTCAGTGGTGAACAGTACCACTGACAGTTATTTTCTGCCTGTCAGTGCAGACTGTGTAGGAGAAGTGTTTTTTGGGTAGTGAAATTCTCATAAAAAAATATCTAACCATTAATCTCATGAACCCTTCTACTATTAGGACTATTTAAGAAATGCATCGCGGACTGCCGTACGAACCTGCCACATCATTTGATTCAGATTCATTCCTGCTAAATGGGTGGAAAGTTAAGGCAGGGGAAAACGTACTAGCTTAAGGGGATTCGGGACGATCCTATATTCCTATTACATTAAGCAGCTAGAGTAGAAATCTAAAAGGAGGGAGAGCATAATCAATACAGACTGGAGAGAGCTTAATTACTAAGCGGACAAGAACTAAATCCAGAAACTATCATGGAGGGATCAAACTGGCTATGGAATGACACCGGAACTCCCACAGTCCCACCGTTTCCCTGAGGCTCTGCAGCTCTTCCTTGCGGAGAGCACAGGAATGACAGCATCACATGGACCGCAACGTAGGCCAGCACGGCGGCGATCAGTGCGGCGACATACACAGACGTCTTCCGGTCCCTGCTGGAGCCAGTCACGTAGGCAGGCACCCAGGAGCGCGAGCAGATCTAGCAGAACCGTCGTGTTCATCACCCTGAACCACAACTCCTTCTTGCATCGTGTTCATCACCCTGAACCACAACTCCTTCTTGCGCAGTGACTGCAGCAGCAGCAGGACGATGACAACAATGGACGCCACGAAGGCGGTGGAGTTGCAGTAGAAGAAGGCATGGTACCGGTGCCTCCTGTTGTCATGCATGATCGAGTTGCCCGCGTCGTGCCCGTCGCCCGTGCGCTGCCATACCCCGCCTGGCTGGTCTAGGCCGGCCTGGTAAGTGACACTCGCTACCAGGATCCCTAACAGCATCAGGTATTTGCGCTTGGCATGTCTCCTCTTTCCATCTTGTTCGCCGTCTCGCCTTCCCTGGCCTGGCGCCTCATCGTCCCTCCTGGGAGTGGCAGCGGCAGTGATCTTCTTTTCCTTTCTCAGTCCCATCACACAAGACACTAAGAGCAGTAATAAGACCAGAACCATGAGCATCACACACACTAAGACGAAGATGGAGATGGATGTGCTCAGATGCTGTGTGCTCCCGGCGGCATAGGCGCCAATCAGACCAAACAATCCCGCCGCGGTGCAAACAGATAGCGCGTAGCTCCGTATGGCCGGCCTGTACAGGTTGGGGTTGACGAGGAGTAGGATTAGGGCCATGGACAGCATAAAGCTTGCCGAGTTGCAGTAGAAGAAGGCCGTGTATCGTTTCGTGGAGTTGTACAGGAGGACAGGGTCGCCTGCGCGGTGCCCAGTGAACTTGTCGTCCTGTAGCAGGAAGCCGCTGGGAGGCGTCAGCCCGGCCTGGTAGGTGATGGTGGCGGTCAAGATGGCGAAGAGGAGCAACCGCTTGCGCCTCTTCTCCACCAGCTCATTGCGCTCGTTGGAGTTCAGCGTGAAGAAGATGACATGGATCACCACGTAGACCAGGACGACGCCCGCCATGGCCATGACGTAGATGGAGGTGCTTACGTCCCGGCATGTCCCAGCGGCGTACGCACCGATGAGGCCAAACAAGTCCAGTATCATGGTTGCCTCCAGCACGTGGCGCCTGAGCAGCAGCTTCTTCTGGACCAGGACGATGACGACCAAGGAGGCCACGAAGGCGACCGAGTTGCAGTAGAAGAAGGCCTTGTACCGCCTGGGTTGTTCGTCAAGAGGATCATGGGGTCGCCGGCCATGTGGTCATCCCTGTTCTCCGGCCAGACGCCACCCGGCGGGTCCAGCCCCGCTTGGTAGGTGAATGTGATGGTCGCCGAAAGAGTGGCGAGCAATAGAACAAGAGGGCGTGACTTGTCCGCTGCCTGATTGAGCTGCTCGTCCCTAGCATAATTGCATTGCAGAGAAACAGAGTTGTGATCGAATTACTACTATATAGTTGCAAACTGGCCGGAACAAATTATAATGACACAGAAATAGAATCTATCTCTCTCTATATAAAGGATTTAGTACCTGGCAGTAATAAGTTGATGCCTGAAACAAGGAGGTGTCAGTTTTGGCCAGGAACAGCTGGAGCAGCACGACCACTTACACTTTTCAAGAATAGTCACTTGCAGTAGAATGCACAACAGAACGGCACCAACCAGGCTTACTACGTAGGTGGTAGTGGCAATCTCCCTGCTGCTGCCGGCGGCATACGCCCCGACGAGGCCGATCAGCGCGACTATGATGCCCCCGTAAAGCTCGCAGGTCCATACCGTTGCTTTCTCTAGAAGCTTCCTGTTTAGAAGCAGCACGATGGTGAGCAGGGACGCGACAAACGCCGTGGTGTTGCAGACGAAGAACGCCGTCAGGCATGCCTCGTGGTGTTCCTTGAGGATGGCGTCGCCGGGGCGGTGGCCGCCCTCGGCGTTGTCCCAGAAGCCGCCAGGAATGTTGAGCCCGGCCACGTACGTGACGCTCACCGCGAACGTTGCGAGCAGCATCAGCACCTTGGAGTGCCGTTCTTTCGGTAGCATGCTGTTAGAGTCGGAGTTGTTGTTGTTGTCTTTGTCCGACGACAAGGTGGCAAACACCATCTGTCCAAAGAGGTAGAGGAAGACGGAGGCCACCAGGAGAGAGGGGTAGACCGTAGAGCTTGGTGAAGGTGTCCCGGCAGGTCCCGGGGGCGTAGGTCATCAGGAGGAGGTTGAGCAGGTCGAGCATCATGACCTCACGCAGCGGCAGGAGCCTGATCCAGAAGGACTTCTTCTCGTGCAGGACGGCGAGGAGGAGGATGAGAACGATGACAACGAGCGACGAGGCGAACGCGCTGGTGTTGCAGTAGAAGAAGATCGCGTAGCGGGTGTAGCGGATGTCCTGGATGATGGGGTCGCCGGCGAGGTTGCCGGCATCGGCGTCCGTTTCCTGCCAGACACCCCCCGGCGGGTTGAACCCGGCAGAGTAGGTCACCGTGGCCACCAGCGTGGCCAGCAGCAGCAGGTACTTCCGCAGGGTGTAATCCCACAGCTGCACGACTTGTCCGGGCTCCGGCGGAGTTGATTCCATTCTCTCAACAAGTGTGCTTCAGATGCGAGGTTGGCTACTTGGCTCTCAGGCTGGCAGAAAAGCCCGAGGCTCGAAGCTCGGCTCGAGCTCGCGCTGGCCCGGCCCGGCCCGGCTCGGCTCGGTGCTCAAACGGGCCGAGCCCGAGCCTCCCTGCTGGCTCGTTTGTTAATCGGGCCAAGCCCGAGCTGGCCCGCGAGCCGCTCGTTCGGCTCGGTTGGCTCGGCCTTGGCCGGTTGCCCGGTTGGCCCATAGGCCATATGCCGCATGCCCGCATGCCCCCGGCGGCTCCCTTAGGGCTTAGGCGCAGACCCGCTGCCCGCTGGCCACTGCTGCCGCCCCGCACGCGTGACGCGCCGCCGCAGCCACCGCAACTCCGCAAGGCGCCCGTGCCTGCTCGCCTCCCCCGGCGGCGCCCGCCCCAGCCTCCACCGACCGCCCCAGCGCAACTCCCGAGCGGCGAGCCTCCGGTCTCCCTAGCGGCCGAGCTCCCGCCTCCGGCCTTCGCTGCCCGGCTGCCCCTGCGTCCCCTCATCCGGTCGTCCCAACTCCCACGGTCGCGCTCCATGCCTCCACGCCCGCTTGAGCCTCCTGCGGACTCCGGCGTAAACGTAATACTACTAACTGTGTGAACCCATCCCTTAATTTATTTGATACTTCAATTAGCGATGAGAAGGACATTCAGAGTGAATATACATTATATAGTTTCTTAGATAAAATAAGAGTTTTATTTCTTTAACACAACATCAAGATGATGCACTCAGTACAAAGAGTTCCTCCCAGCCTCTGCATTTGCTTCTATTCCTTTGTTTCTAATTCATTTTCATTACTTTGTTTCTTTGGACTGATTTGCGCATACATTTTCTATTGATCAGTAATCTTTCTTTTTGCGAACTGGTTGTTAGTACATCGATCATTTGAATGTTAACGCTAATGCATTGTGATGGAGTGCATGTTTCGGTTAAATTGACTAAGTTGATTACATGTTTCGATCATTTCTGAATTTTTGTTTTGTAAAAAGATCATGCTGAAATTTTTGAAGGCTCGTGAGCCGGCTCGAGCCAGCTCGAAGCTCGTCCAGGCTCGGCTCGAGCCTCCTTTCTAGCTCGTTTGTGTCAACGAGCTCAGCTCGGCTCGGCTCGAAATTTAGCGAGCTCGAGCGAGCCCAGCTCGAGCCAGCTCGGCTCGGCTCGTTGCCACCCTTAAACTTGGCTCCCTGGCTTGTACTTTTTTATATAACTTTTGCAAACGTTTACATGTGGTTTCCAAGGGAGGTGGTTTCAATTCCACATGATATCTGCCCTTGGTACGCAATGCATTTTATGCAAGAAATACATTGCCGTATAATCCTACCACATCATTTTGATTCAGAATGACTCCTGCTAAATAGGTGGAAAAGGGGAAAAACGTACTAGCATTGGGGATTCAGCACGATCCTTTATTCCTATTATATTTTTTTTTGAAGAACATAGTAGGAGCTCTGCCTTTCTCATAGATAGAAAGAACAAATTACAAAATAAAGCGCGATTTACAAAGGTAGAAGGGGAGACACCGACAGAAGCCATCGGGAAGCTACCTAGCTAAACTAGGTCCGAGCTAGAACCGAGGATCACCGGCCGAAGCCACAACAGAAAAAACTAAAAAACCTGCAACAAGACCCTACAACGAGCTGCTGGGAAGCTACCTAGCTAAACTAGGTCAAGAGCTAAAACCGACGAGGCAGCAACATTCAAAGCCGGCCAGCCCAACAAACACAGAAGAAGCCGGGCTCAATAATTGCCTGCAATGTCATCGTCCCCCAATCATCGCACTCACGACCAAGCGGCTTCGACTTCACCTCAGCAACCAAAAAACCAACCCTTCTGCCGCGCTGAGACCAGCCCGCCACGGACACGCTTGCCAGAGCGATCGACACCCGAAAGGGAGGGCCTGCGCCAAAAAGAGGGGCGAGGTCCAGAGACGCATCTCCGGCACCAAAAGGATCGACGAACGCACCGCCCAATGTCATCTGCTCATCAGCTTTGCCAGCTACCCGAAGCCCCAGCACCTGTCGTAAGCCGGCCCTCGTGCCGACGTCGATACCGCCAAACCTAGGACTCCAAGGCGCCGCCCCCAAGGGGGAAGGGACGCTGAGACGCCATCGCCGCCCGAACCTGCAAGCCGGTTCTTCGGATTTCTCCGGGAGATTTCTCGGATGGTGAGATCCAAACGACAGCACCTTCAACAAGGAGAACGACGCACCAAAGCACCGTCACTACCGGCATCCGTCAAGGACGAGGGCTTTTGCCCGAAGATCAAAACACCACCGGACCCATCGTTAGCAAGCACCGAGGAATCGACACAAGGGTCCAGTGTCGACAGCCTACTCCTGTACTCTGCACCTGTACCCTGCAAACTGGACCTCCTCCGCCCCACATCGGACCGCCCTCCCCGGGCGCCTCCAGCGGCCGCCCTAACCTGCCGCGCAACCTGGGACCAGACCCGAGCCCCGCCTCCCTTCCAACGCCCCTCACCAGATCCCGCCGTCGCCCACCAAGCCAGCCGCGGTTGGCGACGCGACGGGCATGCTCTGCACGGATCTGGGCCTGAGCTCCGCCGGCCGCACCCCCGAGCCGCCCTAGGGGAGCGACCCACGCCGGCCGCACCGCCCCGCCGGCCGCACGGATCTGGGCCTGAGCTCCACGCCTGTTTGAGCCGCCGCTTAACCGCGCCGCCACGGGGACCCGAACCACCGAGCTCGCCGCCCGAACCGCCGCCTGGCCCGCCGCCGCTGCTGACCCCCCCGACGAGAAGCCTTCCCGCCTCTAGATCTGGACCTCCAGAGGGGTGCGAGCACGCCGGCTCCAACCCGCCCGCCGGCGCAAAAGAGGCCTCGCCGCCACCGTCTGCTACGCGGGCTTCGCCCGGCGGCTTCCTTCGGTGGCAGCGAGGAGGGAGGAGGGGGAAGGCCGCCGGGCGGTGGCTAGGGTTTTTCCGCCCGAGCCGCCCGGGAGAGCGACGCGGGCGTTCTTGGCCAGGGACCCAATTATTCCTATTATATCAAGTAGCTAGACTATCTGAAAGGAGGGGGGGGGGAAGGGATTAATATAATCAATCGGGACATTCCTGGTGAGAGTTTACGAAGGGAGAAATAAATATCAAATCGGGACATTCCTGGTGAGAGTTTACGAAGGGAGAAATAAATATCAAACTGGCAACGGAATCTCACCGGCCGTTTCCCTGTTGCCTGTGATTGAATCTAAGGCTCAGGCTGAACGCTTCCCTGTTGCGGTGATTGAGTCTGCTGCAGCCCTTCCTTCGGACAACCAGAACGCAGGAATGACAGCATCAAATGGACCGCAATGTAGGCCAGCACAGCGGCGATCAGTGTGGCAACATGCGCAGATGTCTTGCGGTCCCTGCTCGAGCCGGCCACGTAGGCACCCAGGAGAGCGAGCAGATCTAGCAGAATCGTCGTGTTCATCACCCTGAACCACCAGTTCTTCTTCTGGTGCCACCCCAGCAGCAGCAGGATGATGACAGCAATGGACGCCACGAAGGCAGTGGAGTTGCAGTAGAAGAAGGCATGGTACCGGTGCCTCCTGTTGTCATGCATGACCGAGTTGCCCGCATCGTGCCCGTCACTGGTGCGCTGCCATACCCCACCTGGCTGGTCTAGGCCGGCCTGGTACGTGACACTAGCCACCAAGATCCCTAGCAGCATCAGGTATTTGCGCTTGGCGTGTTTCTTCTTTGCATCTGGTTCGGCGTGTTTCTTCTTTGCATCTTGTTCGCCGTCTTGTGCACTGGCAGAGGAGTTGCTTTTGTTTCCCTTTCTCAGTTCCTTCACACAAAACACTAAGAACAGTAAGACCAGAACCAAGAGCACCACTGACACCATGACGAAGATGGAGATTGATGTTCTCAGATGCTGTGTGCACCCGGCAGCATAGGCGCCCAACAGACCAAATAAGCCTACCGACGTGCACACAGATAGTGCGTAGCTCTGTATGGCCGGCTTGTACATGTTCTTGTTGACGAGGAGTATGATTAGGGCCATGGACAGCATAAAGCTTGCCGAATTGCAGTAGAAGAAGGCCGTGTAGCGTTTCGTGGAGTTGTACAGGAGGACCGGGTCGCCTGCGTGGTGCCCAGTGGAGTTGTCGTCCCGGAGCAGGAAGCCGCCGGGAGGGGTAAGCCCGGCCTGGTAGGTGATGGTGGCGGTCAAGATGGCGAAGAGGAGCAGCCGCTTGCGCCTCTTCTCCACCGGCTCATTGTCTTTTGGTGTGCTGTCGTTGTCATTGTGATCCAGCGTGACGAAGGTGACATGGATCACCACGTAGACCAGGACAACACCCACAATTGCCATGACGTCGATGGAGGTGCTCACGTCCCGGCATGTCCCAGCGGCATACGCACCGATGAGGCCAAACAAGTCCAATATCATGGCTACCTCCAGCACGTGGTGCCTGAGTAGAAGCTTCTTCTGGACCAGGACGATGACGACCAAGGAGGCCACGAAGGCAACCGAGTTGCAGTAGAAGAAGGCCTTGTACCGCCTGGGGTTTGTCGTCAATAGGATGGGGTCGCCGGCGATGTGGCCATCCCTGTTGTCCTGCCAGACGCCACCCGGTGGGTCTAGCCCCGCTTGGTAGGTGATGGCCGCTGCAAGAGTGGCGAGCAAGAGAACAAGAGAGCGAGCCTTGTCCCCTCCCTGCTCCTTCCCAGTATTTGAATTGCTGAGAAACAGAAACATGAGTCATGATCTAATCTTACTATATTAGCTAGCACTGTGTTCCACACAATTGCACGGAAACGTTTTTAGTTATCTTTATTTCTTTACCTGTATGTGTGATATTTGATTAGTACAGGAAATAAAAATTCAAATCGTGAGCCGGCCCGCTAGCTGTTGTACTAAGCTATCTATTTAAGTACATTTATGATGATTTATCGGATGTGATTTATTTAATCATCTTTATTGTTTTACTTCTACACGTGATATTAGATCAGTAATAATTGCACGAAAATATTTTTAATCATCTTTATTTTTTTTAATCTATACATGTGATATTAGATCAGTACTAATTGCATAGCAAACTTTTTAATTATCTTTTGTTTTACCCATACGTATGATATTAGATCAGTACGAGAAATAAAAGTTCAAATCGCAAGCCAACTTGTACTGAGTCGTTTATTTAGGTACAGTTATGATGATCTATTGGATCTGATATCTTTAATCATCTTTATTATTGTTTTACCTGTACGCGTGATATTAGATCGATACTAATTGCGCGGGAAACGTATTTAATTATCTTTCACCTGTACGCATGATATTAGTTCAGTATGGGAAATAAAAGTTCAAATCGTGAGTCAGCCTGATATTAGACCAATACAAGAAATGGAAGTTCAAATCGTGAACTGGCTGCTAGTCATTGTACCGAGCTGTCTATTTAGTACAGTTATGATGATCTATCGGATGTGATCTGTTTAGGCACAGTTATGAAGATCTATTGGCTGTGATCTATTTAGGTGCAGTTATGATGATCTATCGGCCGTGATCTATTTGAGTGTAGTTATGAAGATCTATTGACTGTGATCTATTTAGCTATCATGAAGATTTATCAGTTGTGATCTACTAATAATAAAATGGTTCACCAGATTAATGGTTAGATTTTTTAATAGAAATTTCTAGTATTTCTCTATTTTTTCTATTGTATTATACTTTTTAGTATATAGTGGATTATAAATCTCTAGAAATTCCAACGTTAATCGGAGAAAAAAGTATCCGACCATCTATCCTGTGGGACCGCGTTATAGCGGTCTATATTAAAACAATGGACTTTCTAGAAATTTAAAATATCTTACCGTCTGTCCCTAGGAGCAAGTTATATCGGTCTAGATTAAAACAAAGCTAAAATTATATATCAGCAATATTTTGATTTAATCCCTGAAAGATCGTACGTATTGATGTTGGATTCTAATTCTCTCTTTAAACTTCATCATCCGTGAAGTCTGGACCGTAAGTGCGATAGCATTGATGTGTTATTTTTAGATGATTGGACAGGTTGTTGACTTGAATACGAACGATTTCCATTGACATGTTACGTTCAAGCATCTCAATTCTTTTTGTAACTTTGCTATTAGAGGGTGGAAGCAAACGTTAATGGCAAATGAGAAAATTCCCATTGTATTAGCAGAAAAAAGTAAAATTTTATCGATCTATTTAGTTGGACTCATTGAGTTATATACGACATCCCCGATTGACTCTGATAACGAATTTATCCAGCACCTCTTTCTCTGTCTCATCATCCCAGATCTACTCACGCTAGAAAGACTCAGGTAAGTAAAAATCAAGAAAAGAAATATTCTAGTACCTCTCCCCGTAAAAGAAAGGGAGTGTCTATTTCTAAGTCGACTTAGAAATAACTATTTCTAAGTCAATGATCATAAATGTTGATTCTTGATCCAATGGTTAATGGGGTAGTTACACATTTTAAAAATCATGTGTAACTTACGGTCTAGAGATGTGCAACTGAACAGAATTGAGCAGTTGCACATTTTCTATACCTAAATTGCACTTTTTTGTGCAACTGGGATACAAAAAATGTGCAACTCAGGCGACTGAGAAATAACAAATTCTTAGTCGCCTGAGAAATAGCAATTCCGCTATCTAAGTTGCACTTTTTTGTGTGCAACTGAGGTACAAAAAATGTGCAACTCAGGCGACTGAGAAATAACAAATTCTTAGTCGCCTGAGAAATAGCAATTCTGAAAAGAAAACCTTTTCCCGTATCAGATGCATTACAAAATAATGGTGCATTAAGAGAATTAAGGATGTGATTATTGTAATGTTCTCACTCTATATCTCTACTTAAATATTTTGCGAGAGGTTAAGTGGATTTATTATGTCATTTAATAGGGCATACGTGGTCATTTGTTATTTTTTTCTAATTTAGTGGTTTTTTACTCTCTATGCATAGTATGTTGTTGATAATGATAGTGAAATATAAGGAGTACTATAACGCATCCTTCACATAGATATGATGACATCTCCAAACCGTATAATAAAGTGATCATCTTATAAATCATATGCTCATACAATTTATCCTTTCCAAAACAAATATGAGCTCTCTCTCAAATATTTAGATATATATTTTGTAGACTAGCCCATGCAGGTGCACGATTTATCGACTAGCTGCAAATTGGTCGGAACAAACTATAATGACATAGAACAATAATCTATCTATCTATATTTAGAGGGTGATTAGCTCGATAAGGGGGATTAGTACCTGGCATTATGTTGACGCCCGAAAGTACAAGGTATCAGTTTTGGCCAGGACCAGCTGGAGCAGCACGACCACTGACACTTTCCAACAATAGTCACTGGCAGTAGAATGCATAGCAGAACGGCAGCAACCAAGCTTACCACGTAGGTGGTAGTGGCAATCTCCCTGCTGCTGCCGGCGGCATACGCCCCGACGAGGCCGATCAGCGCGACTATGATCATGCACTTGTAAAGCTTGCAGTTGCAGGTCCATACCGTCGACCACTCAAGAAGATTCTTGTCTACAAGCAGCACGATGGTGAGCAAGGACGCGACGAACGCCGTGGTGTTGCAGACGAAGAACGCCGTCAGGCGTGCCTTGTGGTATTCCTTGAGGATGGCGTCGCCGGGGCGGTGGCCGCCCTCGTTGTTGTCCCAGAAGCCGCCAGGAGTGTTGAGCCCGGCTACGTACGTGACGCTCACCGCGAACGTTGCGAGCAGCATCACCACCTTCCGGCGCTGTTCTTTCGGTAGCTTGCTGTCAGAGCCGGTGCCGGAGTTGTTGTTGTTGTCTTGGTCCGACGACAAGGAGGCAAACACCATCTGTAGAAGGAGGTAGAGGAAGACGGAGGCCACCAGCAGCGAGGAATAGAGTTTGGTGAAGGTGTCCCGGCAGGTCCCGGCGGCGTAGGCCATCATGAGGCTGAGCAGGTCCAGCACCATGGCCACCCGCAGCGGCAGGAGCTTGATCCAGCAGTAGTCCTTCTCGTGCAGGACGGCGTGGAGGAGGATGAGGACGACGACCACGAGCGACGAGACGAACGCACTTGCGTTGCAGTAGAAGAACACCGCGTACCGGACGTAGCGTATGTCCCGGATGATGGGGTCGCCGGCGAGGTGGCCGCCGGTGTTGTCTTGCCAGACACCCCCCGGCGGGTTGAACCCGGCGGAGTAGGTCACCGTGGCCACCAGCGTGGCCAGCAGCAGCAGGTACTTCCGCAGGGTGTAATCCCACGGCTGCACGGCTTGTCCGGGCTGCTTCCCCATTGCCGGCTTCAGATGCGAGGTTGGCGCCACAGTGCCACTCTATGGACAAGTGTGCTTCTTAGTTAAGGTGATGCACAATGACTTGTGCTTATAAGGAGTAGTTAGTAAAACCGAGCCTGCTGGAGGCACGTGGTGGTCCCCTATTCTTTTAGCCGAGGGAAGATGCCTGGTGTCTGCTAGGTAATTCCTCTCTGTTCGTATCCCCTTCTTACATGATTACTGGCGAATGGGACCAGTTAGCGATTAAAGATACGGATTTGCTATTTCTCAGACGACTGATTTCTCAGTCGCCCGAGATTCCTGGCGGCGACGAGCAGCAACGGCGAGGATTTCGGTGGCGACGGCGAGAGATTAGGTCGCCGAGCCGGAGCCCAGCGACGACGCGGAGCGGCGGCACTGTGCGGAGACGAGGCGGAGTCACCGGCGACACGTGGTTAGCGTCACCGAGCCGGAGCCCGGCGACGATGCGGAGCGGCGGCGCCGAGCAGAGGCGAGGCGGAGTCACAGGCGCCGCGTGGTTAGCGTCACCGAGCTGACGCGGAGCGGCGATACTGTGCGGAGGCGACGCGGAGTCACTGGGGGCCGCCAGGTTAGGTTTAGGGTGCGGGTGTCGCCGGTGTTGGAGTGAAGCCACGCCGGCCACCGGGTTTAGAGGAGATGCTTGATCTGGCGGTGACGGCTGCCGGACAGAGCGTCGAGGAGGCGGAAGTGGTCAAGAGAGAGAGCGAGGCTGAGGTGGTCGGGAGGAAGAAGACAATCGGGAGAAAAACAGTCGACTGAGATTTAAAAAAAAACAGTCGACTGAGATTTAAAAAAAATCTGAGTCGACTGAGGAATAGTCGGACCCTTAAAGATATGTGCTAAAATACCATACAAAATTTCTAACTATTTTTTGAGAAAAGCAGTAGGAGAGTATCCTCCTCCATATCTTTTAGAAAAAAAAATCTACTTTTAACTCTGAATTATGATGCTTGGTCCGGCTTGAACTATGAGACCATTTACATCAAACTCTGATCCTTTTCAAAGCTGTTTAACTAGAACTCTAGCTTGATTTAAGGTCGTGGTTTTGTATCTTAGGCTTTCCAAAAAATATGAAATAATATTCTGTATAGGAGATGCTATGAAATAATAGCTTGGAAAAGTTCATCTAGATATATGACTATTTGTGTTGTCTGCAAAAATGACCAGAGAAACTTATTTGTCTAAATTTTCTTTTAAAAAATCTTGGGAGACAAAACCACCATTCATCCTTAGCTTGGTTTTTCATAGTGGTTTTGCGCTTTCGGAGTCTCAGAAAAATTTGAAAAAATTATGATCTTAGGAAATGCTATAAAACGAGAACCTACAAATATTCATCCAAAAAATGTCTCTTGTCATTTTTGTATATAACACACAGTCATACTTTTCGATGAATTTTTGCGGGTTATTATTTATAATATTACCTACGTCCATGAATTTTTTCATATTTTTGGAACCTTTTAAATGGAAAATCACTATCTAAAATCGGGTTATGGTCAAGTTAAACAGTTCAAAAGTCCAGGGTTTAATCTAACGGGTTCATGGCTTATGATTTAAGTTGAACCAAGCATCATAATTTAGTGTTTAGGATGAACTTCTTTCTTTATTTTATAAATAAGATAAACAAAAGAGAGGAAATAAACAAAGAAAAGAGCTACAACGAACTATCTAGCCATAACTGTAAAGAAAGAAAAGAGAGAAAAGAGTATGTAAAAGTTACTCGGCACAAGCATATCCCTTGAGTCTATCCACAAGCAGCATCCAAAAACGGTACCTTCGTGTGTCCTCTTGCAGCAACAATAGGTCTTCGCTAGTGTCCATGGACCCTGTGATGGTGCAAAGAAGTCAGCTAGCTAATCTGTAAATGCCACTTGGCTACGAAGGCGAGTCGGGGTGGACGAGCGAGTCTCCAGCGAGTGTAGGTTTGTAGTTAATATGCGCCTACCAGCCTGCTCAAGACTGGGCGGTTTTAAATGAATGGTCCATGCATGTTCTATAAAGCTGGTATGGATAGTTCCAGGACAAACTGGCATATTACTTTATTGCTAAAACACAATCGACATTTTCTAGTACTAAAATTGCGTATTTAAGAAATGTGCACTTTAGTTTAAAAAAAAAGTCTGCAGTGTGTATTTTTCAACTTCTTTTGTCCTGAGCGTTCACTAGGTTCATCGTATTTATGTTTTTGTATATATTTTTTGTGTAGATGTATCCAGCGCTCTACAAAATTGACTATCTTTTTTAAGCAAAAAAAAGGCGATTATGGAGGCGCTCTCCTTATTTTAGGGATGGCGTCTATTTAGTTCGGCATGCGTTGTCAGAATTCACCGCTGCGACAGTCATCCACATATTTACAATTTTGTTCTAAGGCATCTGCCTATGTGAAGCTAAGTCGATGTCCCGCCTATTGGGTTGCTTCATTTGAACTCCAATCATAATGCTCAGGCACTTTGTTTAGTACTCCGTATATACACAAACTAGAGTGCGCCGATCGAACAATATTCCAAGGAACCGTCTCAAAACTCTTTCTGTGTCTGCTTTTTCACATCTCGAGGATTGTTATATGCAGACTGGAGGACTGGTGTACATACCCAATCAAAGGCATATCATTGAACACCACATATCTATCCATATATCGGAAATAGCATGCCGTGATGATGCATGCCGTTCGAAGACGTTTTGGATAGCACATCAGCTTGTATGAACAAGGAGCATCGATCTGTTTATGCATTCAAAATAATTTTTTGAAGCGAACATTCTAAATGAGCCAAGCAATCAAGAAGTGAGATTGATCGAGGCGATGCATGCTCGGAGAACACCGCGTGTACCGATAATGATCATGTAGATGACCATGATGCTGATGTTGTTGACAACGATGTAGGCCTGGAGGAACCCCTGCTGACCGCCCCAAAGGAGTCGCCCATGGCCTCACCGTAGGATGCTGTGCCCATGACATTGCTGAACCATACGAGGAGGTCAATGGAGGCCTAGGTGAGCAGGGCGGCAAGCACGACGAGGGCGAGGCCTGAGACGAGTCCGACCACCTCATGGTGTCCAGGAGCGTCATGATACCAGCACCGACGCCTTCTTTTGTTTGGAGTAAGGACAGAGTTAGTTTTATTGTTGAAAGGATCAATGATTAGTTTTTTAAATATTAATCTTATCCAAATCTCAGGGTTCAAGTTGAACCAAACAAGGCGGTTCACTCTTTAGGATGAACTTTTCTTATATTTTATAAATAAGATAAAAAAGAGAGGAAATAAACAAAGAAAAGGGCTACAAGGTATTATCTAGCCATAGCTGTAAACAAAGAAAAGAGAGAAGAGAGTATGTAAAAGTTCTTCCGTAGGTGCATATCCCTTGAGTCTATCCACAAGCAGCAGGAAGCCAAAAAGTACCTTGTCCATCCTCTGGTAGCAGCAGTGGGTCTTCGCTAGTGTCCATGGACCCTGTGATGGTACAAAAAAGTTAGCTAAGCTACAAATGCTACTTAATTGGCTACGAAGACGCATCGTGGTGGACGAGTGAGTCTGGGTGTGGAACATATGTACTTATGGTTGTAGTTAATATGCGCCTACCAGCCTGCTCAACGCTGGGCGATTTTAACTTCATTTCTATCGATCTCCCTCCGATAGAAACAGGCCTGGTGGTGATTTAAATGAATGGTCCCATGCATGTTCAGTAAAGCTGCTATGGATAGTTCCATGACGAACAGACATCTTATTTGCTAAAATACAACTGAAAGGACCGAAGATGCCAATTAGAGGGGAAGGTGAATAGGAGGCTAACTAATTCACTTTTTGTAGCTTAGGTTATCAAATTAAATCTTAGCATATTGAAAGGTTAAGCTAGTTTGTGACAGGTGAACAGCACAGGCAATATATGTTATGTAAATTAACACGTAGCTGTCACATAGGTATGTAACAAAGGTGAGCTAATAACTTAAAATAGATAAGCAAGACAGATAGCTGTGTAACAGGTAGCTGACACAGGTAAGAAATATGATATAGAACAACTGAGGCACAGCTACGCTAACACAAGTGAAAAGTGATCTATCACAGATAAACAATGTATATCTAAGAACACACAAGCATGCAGATCCAATGAGTAACTAAAAGGCAATATAAGAAATACTCAGAGAGACAAGGTGTTTTTCACCGAAGTTTCCTACTCTTTTCAGAGAGGTACGTCTCCGTTGGAAAGGCTACTCCAAAGAGATCACCAGCACTGAATCGTGCTTGTTCTCCGAATACCTGAGTAATCAGGCCTCTTGCTTTGCTTGTGAAAGTTCTTTAGCTTTGCAGCAGGTAAACTTCAGATCACCTTCACAGACTACTGGTTCAGCCCACACAAGATTGGGTGATACCAGCAACTCCTACGCCCATCTAGGAGTAGATATTCTAAGAGTAACAGATTCAGCAGCAACAACTCTTGGAGGAACAAATGCTCTTTGCTCAAAGGCTCTAACTCTCTTGATCTAACTCTTAGGAAGTTTGGCTTTTGTTCAGAGGGCGAGACGCTTGCAACGGTCGAATATGATTCACTGGGTTGAGCAAGTTTGAGGTCGAAGACCTCCCCTGGTCCCTTATTTATAGGGTTCACGGGTACCTGACCATTACACTGTTGCTACGTAGGATTGAACGAGTCACCGGTGACAGACACTAGTGACATAGCCAATCACAACGCCCAATTATAAACGACTCAGCCAGACCGACACCTGTGTCATCGAAGGCAGACATAGGTAAACCCTTAACTGACGAAGCCTAACTAGTCAACCCGGGTCTTGGCACACTACATGCCCTTAGCGCACAACTAACTCTGATCCTTAATAAGGAGAGAACCTCCAACAGTCTTCTGACTCGGCAGATAAACTATGGCAGTGCAGGTCCCTTAGCATTTACAAGCTCTCCCTGGTACAGAGATGTACCTGAGTCATAGAGCGGTAGACCACCTGTGACACAGCTGTGTCACACATGTGACTCTAGGCTCTATGGTTTTTCTACCGCTAGCACTACAGAGTGCTAGCACAAATCAGTTTTACACTTGTGCAAAACTGTTGATACAGGGCCACTGACCTCAAAGCATCAATGCCACTGTCCAACACTCTGAGCATTGCGCAAAAGAATCTCCATAGATCATTACTGCTTCATCTCTCTTGATAGTACGGGTGTTTCCTATGGACTCAAGGAAACTAGCAAATCTAGGCTTTACCTACCACCAACTGCAGTCACAGCCTTTCACGGACCCCGGAATTATATATGATTAGGGGAACAAATAATCGCCAAGGACCGAGCAGCTACCCAACTGATGGCACGGTACGTACGCCGTGAACACCTGGAATTGGATATCCCGACACCTGATCAACGCACCATACGATCACCAGAGCCGTATGCTTTCACCGTTGGTCAAGCCGGCCAGAAGCGAACAACGTTCTATAAACCACATACAATTCCAAAGTCCTGTGGAGAATTAATGTCCTTCTCAAATCCACTAAGCAAGACAAGATTGGAGGAGTCCGGCAATGATACCCTCACCTTAACCTGACACAGGGGTCAGTGGGTCACCCGAAGGCCCGGTACCATCACCCATGTCCTGCCTGACCGGCACTGCATCTCAGTCAGCGGGTCACTCAACCATAACCTGTCACACTTAGTGAAAGAAAGAATGACTGCAACTCTTCACGGCAAACTCATACACTTCAAAACCATACACGCACGGTGTATGGGCAGCCCGATGAACAACTTGTGTATCATAACAAAGCACTAAAGAGAAGGATTACCAGATAATTTTTAACACATCCCATACTCGGGGCAGTATTTATCTTACATACAATGCGACCCGAAGGTTAATAAACATCAAAATAGCCACAAGGACAGCAGTGGAAACATATTAAAATGCCCGAGATGGTGGGGAAACCACCTCAAAAACAGCCCACAAAATTTTCCAAGGAAGTCGAAGCCGAAAGTGGTAAACCGAAGCAGCGAAACGTCAAGACCGAATGCTCCACGAACCTGCCTAGGATAAACCTAGGTGAGTACAACCACCGTACTCACAAGACATTGCTTATCAACTAATTAAAACATGGTATTAATCATATTTGACAAGCGGTGAGGATTCACTATTTGTATCAAGTTCAATTTGCATACAAGAGATGAAATGAACATAAACTACACCATTTTAATTTCAGATTTTAGCAAACCTTAGCAACGACTTAATAACAGCAAGAAAACCATCTTAACCAAGGTATAACAGTGGAGTAACATCTAAACATAGGTTATAACAACAACATGGAGATGGTAGCAACATATACATAATGAATTACCTGGGATTTAACCTTCGGACCAGATTTCATAAACAACTTACAAGCACACATAAATCAGCCACGCAATCATTTTAAGTCAATTGGATCAGCCCACGATCCATTCTTAAATTATTCGGAGCAGTCCACGATCCATTTAGCCCATAGTTGCATCACAAACAAGCATCACAAACCGTTACCAACGAACTGACAACCTTGAATATACGGAGTGCATTCCTCGTGGAGTTCACAAGGCTCCACTCGGTTTTGAGACTTACCTCACATATATCCTAGTTTCGTTTCCTTGGTGACGTACAAGCTTTCTCTCGGGCCTTCACCGCCGACTCAACTACCTCGGGTATAACGAGTGCATTCCTCGTGGAGGTTGTGAGGCTCCACGCGGTTTTGAGACTTACCTCAATTATACCGCAGTGTTGTTCTCGGTGTCAGGCCTACGCAGTTGACAGGGAGTGGTATGATGAAGTTACCTCAGGTCGGCATAGCGACAAAACTCTTCAAACACCGGGGGTCGCATTCATGGCATCAAAATATACCCACCATATTCATCAAGCACACCCTCGGTTCTCACATCTCAACTTTAGCAAGTTCAGGTTGATTGGGCGACAAGTTTAATTCTCAGCCATAGCTGCTGCATAACAATAAGACCTACACATACTAGTGCGGTATTTAGCACCAATCGAGCAAAACATTCACACAAGCACTCAATTTAATCAATTAATCCAAACAGAGATTAACACACAATGTAATGATTAATCAACAAGCATGGAGCTTGCCTGGAAGCGGGGCGACGAGGAGTAATGTAGCCACGAACGTTCATGAGAAAATCTGAAGTAGCCGAACTCCAATAAGAAGCAAATAACCTCCAAAAAGGAAAAAACAAGTCTAAGGAGCTATTTTAAACATTACAAAAAATACATGTGATGCAACTACGGTGGGTTAAAATGAAGTATACAATTACATAAGCAGGTTTATATTCATTCCAGATTTTGGTTTGGTTTTAGTTGTTAAGCTAGATTCTCCAGTATACATGTATTTAGAGGTGGTATGCATTTTCTACGAGTTCTACAAATTTAATCAAATGTAGCATTTCTTGTCTTCTTCTCGGTAGAGAACAACAGATCAAATATTGTTATACCTAGCTGGAGTATAAATCATGAGGATGACATGGGGTCCTAGAGTCATTATTAGATGGATCAAACATCCATTGAGTATCACCTCTCTCAACCAAGGCCTTATGCACTCAGGCATTAGCTAGATCATTGGTCGGGTATCATTAATACTATGCATTAGGTATAACACACATGGTTCTTGCAACAGATCGTTAGTTTTAACTGGCCTGGCACTAACATTTTACATGGATTGGGTAAACATCACAGGTACTAAGAATTGTTTATTTAGATCTCAATCGAGTTCATATGCAAAAAGGGTATTAGAATTATCTGCATTGCTTAACCAATGAACCTTAATCGGCACATTGATCATTGGTTCGCTTAATGTCACAGACCCAGGAATTCCATATGATTAGGGGAATGATTAGTCGCTAAGGACCGAGAAATCACCCAACATACCATACGCGCTTACGTCGTATGTATCTATCACCGTTGGTAACCCGACACCGGACCCACATACCATACGCGCTTACGTCGTATGTATCTATCACCGTGGGTCAAGCCGGCCGGAAGCGACTAAATTTCCCGAAACCACATACAATTCCAAAGTCCGGTAAAGGTTTAACGCCGCTCTTAAGCTCACAACGTAAAATGAAGTCGGAGGAGCCCGACAGTCGCACCCTCACCCTAACCTAGCCCGAAGACTAGTGGGTCGCTCGAGAGCCCGATACGACTATCCACACCCTGCCTAGCCGGCACTGCATCTCAGCTAGCGGGTCACTCGACCGATAACACTTCACGAAATGAGCACTAAGAGAAAGCATTACTCCTTTACGACCGAATCCATATACTTCAAACATACACGCACTGTATATGGATCGATCACAGATAACAACTTCATACCACAGTTCAAACTCTAATAAGAAGGAGTTAAGGGTACATAAGTTCCTCTTACCCGATAGGGGTTAAACAGCACATAATCTACAGCTCGAAGGCTGCTTACAAGTCTTCGAGATCCAAAAACAGCAAACAAGACAAGAGTGGCATCATGGGATGGCAGCTCCACCATCCCCATATGAAGATTCAAAACCCACAACGTTCGACCGTGAAGGATAAACTAGAACCTAAGCATCTGTATCGACATTTTCAGCATCGTAGTACTCACCGATGCTAGGATCACCTGCAACAAGTTCGGAATCGAATTCCGTAAGTACTTTCATACTTGCAAGTCACATTTATAGACTCATCCCAATTCAATTTCAGCATAGCATATGACATGGAAGAAAGACTAGCATTGCACATTGACATAAACAAGTAACTTGACATGAACATAATTGATAAGCCAATATCCATATGTACCATCATGTCCAAGTTAGATTTCAGATTTGCATACAGCAATCCAAGCAAGAATTCAATTTCAGATTTGAACATATAGCAATTCAAGCAGAATTCTATTGAACCAAATCCATGAGCAAGTGAAATTCAGACAGAATTCCAAAGCTAATCATCACATCAATGTCAAACAGACAATTTGATTTTGATTTCTAGTTGAACCGAACAGGTTCAAACCAATTGTTTGAGCCAACCCAACAGGGCTTGGTCTCAAGGTTTGACTAACTCGATCAGAGTGTAGCCAAGTGTGTAGCTGGGCTGAACTATCCGAACTTGCCCAACGCGGAAAACGAATTGATAGGGTGTAAGTTCAGGGTTGCGCAACCGTGACTTCCCACCTCTATCACAATCATTCCCGCCGCAGGTGACGGGTAAAGCTCTACGAACCGGTATCGGTCTAGGTTCACCTAGCCGATCCATCTGTAGGCGTCGGTACCCCGGCTCTCACAGCTCACCTTTTAGGGTTCCATTGCTTGTTAGTCCAATTAAGAGGTCACCGCTGACCTTGCAACACAATTGAACCTAACATGCTAGTGATTCGCCATCACATAACATATCATCATCAAAGCATAGCAATCAAGTATTTCATCCAAATCACAAGCATAGCATGAAAAGAATTAAAGGAATCTTAGCGAGCCACTTTGTGAACTTGCCTTGTTGAGTTTGATCTGGATCACAATAGTATTCACCCTCCGTATACTCCTCGTTGCTCGCTTCTACCCAATTAAAACCCGAAATACCGAGGCGAATGAACAAAAGAAGCTTTAATTAAGACCAGCAAGTAAAAATCTTTCAAAATGCATGATATGCATCCTAACATGTAGAGAAAGTCTATATGAAACTAACGGAATTAGTTTTGTCGAAAACGGGGAGTTAGGGTTCAAGTTATGGGTTTTTAAGTGTATGTGTTACTATTAGAATCATTTAGCATATTCTTCATTTAAATGTTGCATAACAGGAATGC
>JAGXJF010003701.1:0-290516 GCA_019208055.1 Stipa capillata | reverse complement strand
CAGCCCGGACAGCGATGGATGGGTTTTCTCTGACGGGTCCTGTGTGCTCGTCAGTGGAAGTTACTGACAGGAGGTTACTGACGGGCTCGAAACCCCTGAGCGACTGCCCTTTTGTGCCCGTCAGCAGAGGTATTTCCTGAGGTAGTGGTCAGAGAGATCTTGTTTACCTTTTTTTCCTAGCACGCTCAGTTTGCCTTTTCTGTCGCAATCTTCTGGTGCCATTGTACACATTAATTATATTCTTCTTAAATTGATCGGGAGAGCTTGTTTCTATTTTTACAAAAAATATGTACTCCCCGTTAAAAATTTCACTCCTTCTATTTATAAAGCCCTTTTGTCAGTGACGCACCCATCCATGTCGCAATAGTTCACAACACATTTCATAGTACACATATAACCGTTAATTCAGAGAGCGATAAAAGACAGTGGGGATCTATATATAGAGTTACAATGACGGCGCACACACATGTTCCCTACTTGGTAGACCAATCCCCTTGTTCGAGTGTTGTGAAAGGTGAGGGGTTAAAATTGAAGATCGCTGGTGTGTGTCAAAATACTTGCTTAGACATGACATTTGGTTGACATGTTTTTTCTTTTTTACCTTTTGCAATAATTGGTTGTTTGCATTTTTTATGTCCTGACAAGCTCTTGATGTCATGTTGTTACAGAAGCCAGCTGTATTTTATATCATCTTAATATATTAATATATTACGCTCTCTGTCCTAAAATGTAAGGTGTATTTTATTTTATTAAGATAAGATTTTGATCAATAATTATTCTATTATGTGGTTTATGTGACATAAATTTGATGTTAATAAATTCGTATTAAAATGTATGTACTTATGATTATGATTTTATATTACATAAATTATATATTAATAGAGTAATTATTAATTAAAATTTTATCTTAATTAAATAAAATAGGCATGCTATTTTGAAACGGAGGGGTACTATTATCTTGAAAAAATATACAGAGTTGCGTCGGAATCCAACGTTGTCGGCTGATCGAGTCGGACACGCGGGCATGTTTGCCGCAGTGTGCGCGCGCGCGCGAGGGAGATGTGGCATGGGCGCAGTGGTGCGGGTGCATGCAGGCATGCAGCGGTTGCACGCGAAAGCGCTAGCTGCAACACGCACAAGCCTTCTCTCCCTATCCACGTGTCCGCCGCTTGACCCCTAGCTAATTAAGCTAAGCTAACCATGTCGTCGTCATGGACACTATATATTAATCGATATATGGCTTACTGATTATTACGTATTTTCTTTGTAAATTCTCTCGGAGATAAGATCGCTAGCTCGTGCTTCACCAACACACCGAAGCAACAACGCGGGCGCGCGCGTTGCCAACAAGGGAAGCCAACGTGACGCACCATGCCCATCTTATTACATCTAGGCCAGGCAATGGCTAATATGCCAGTGCAGTGCGTCGTGTCGCTGTACTCGACTTGTATTTGTGTGCACAACAGGATAACAACAGCTGTTGCACGCGCCGCAACTTCAGAGCACGAGCTACGTATTTCCATATATAGTGATACGGAATACATACAGAACGATGTGTAGACAGAGAGAAACAATTGCTGGCCTCTTTTCATAACCAGGGAGGAAAAGTTCAAGATGCGGCATGGATGTTTGTAGAGCAAGTCTACGAGAATGTCTAAATCAGTGAATCATTGGGCAGCAGTATTCAGAGCGCAACGACTCGAGGAAATGGAATAAGAAACAAACGAAAAGTACTATACTTGGAAATGCACAGGAACTTGTGGGCTAGCTCTCCACCACAATCTTCAACTACTCTAAAACTATAATACGTACCACTATATTGCTTCTTCTTTTCTGCGAGAAAATACTACTAGATTGCTGTTATTGTATAATACTTTTCCTTAGAGTAGTAAGATCTATTGGAAAATCTAATGCGATCGCGCGCTAGGCTTATCACATGACCGGTTGGGCGTCGTCCGATTAGAGAAGGGGGGAGGATGAAGAAGAAGGGGAGGAGGAAGAAAGAAAGGAGAAAGAAGAGAAATGGAAGGTAGAGGCTCATCGGCGATGAGCTCGACAGCGACGGCACTAACCCGAGGGCTAAACGGCGGTCAGACTGGTAATTCCCCTCCTCCTTCCTCGAGCTTAGAGGGAGTGCCTGATCAAGACGCTAGAAGCGGCAGCCGACGACCGATGACGGTCAGATCTGGTGCAGCGAGAGGATGAAGATGGAGACGACCAGGGGGAAAGGCGGAGGCAGAGGTGGTAATGGCGGAGGCCTGAGGTGGAGACGGTACTGCCAGTGAAGACGGAGATACCAGTGATGTGAACGGAGAGAGGAGGAGGAACAAGTCGCCGCTAGTTGGGTCCATGATCTATCGGTGTTTGCCATTCTCGATTTCCTTTTCTTTTTCTTCGGAACGATGAGGTCTAGCCAGGTGTGCCCTTTGTAGGTTGGCTGTACACCTGGAGTTCCCCAACAGCAATACCAGTTCATCGACTTACGTGGCATTGACGCGCAATTAATTTCCGTCAAACCTAGTGCGTCGTTATCACGATAAATGCATTTTGGCTAGTAGCATAATTTAGTTATCCTTTTCGAAATATATATACATATATAATTTAGTTGTAAATACGAATGATATGTTAGTGCCATCAACTTGCATCTATACAGAAGCTTTGTTAATGTAACTAGACTAAGAGGGTGTTTGGTTGGGCTTTTCAGCAGCTTTTCACGAAAAAGCTGTAGCCCAACCAAACGGCCAGCTTTTCAGCAGTTTTTGCCAACGGTAACTGTGGGCTTTGCAGTGCAAATTTAACTGTTTGGAAAAGCTGTCTTCTGTCAGCTTTTTGTAATATGCTGAAACTTCAGTGCTCATTTTCTAAAATACTGTAGATTGTTTGGATCAACCAAAAGCTATATGATATGACACAGGTCAATGAGAGAAGTTGGCCACCGGTGCACAAGCGTCATCTTGATTAGACTGCTCAGAATTCCTATTTCCATAGTTATTTGGAGCGGGAATTTGCTGCTTGACTTTGGTACATGCATCTGCTGCACTTTATATAATACAGTATACGTGACTGCCGTTAATATATAGATCTATAGGCTGTTAGTTGGCTACCGGCCTATCGAGTACGTATCGATGGGATTCCGCCCAGTATCGTGAGATACTACTACTACTACTACTTTTGATTTTTCAAATATGCGTGCTATCGTCGCGAGATTAGAACTAGCAGCTAGCACCGGCAATACCAATCAATCGGCCATTTAATCAGACAAATTTGTGCACAAGGAATGGAAGAGCGATCTGGGAATACATATATAGGTAAATGTAGCGTTTGACCTGAGCGGTTGGAAAAGCATATTTCGTGCTCGTGCGTCCTGAAAAGCAGTGAAGCTAGCAGTGGCCCGTAAATATCGTGGATTCCGCGTTTGACCGCATGTACGTGCTGTTTGGAGACAGGTTTTTGTTTTCAGTCTTTGACTGCGTGCAACGATCTGCTTACCTACCTCGGGATCGACAAGACCAGGAATTTTTTGTTGGATTTGCTGCGCCGCATGCGTGCATGATTCATGGAAGAAGAGGAGGGGGCAAATGCACGAAACGAGTTGACCTCGTCGGCATCGTTTTCAGAAAACTCCATAGACGAGAAAATGGCACAATTGGCCCCACGACCGGGGTCAATGTCAAAAATGACCCCGCTCACGAAGCAATGCTAAAAATGACGTCGCGATACACCCGATAGCTGCCACGTGTTACGTATCGCGCTCGTCACCCGCGACAGCCGGCCTGACCGAGCACCGGCTGTCGCAGCTGGCGAGTGCGACAGCTCGGTTGTCGCGGGTGGGCAGTTCGACTGTCGCGGCAGCGGCCGGAGCTGTCGCGCTCGTCGACCGCGACAGCCGGTCTGACCGGCTCCGGTCGTAGCCGGTGAGCGTGATACGTAACAAGTGTCAGCTATCGGGTGTATCACGGCGTTATTTTTGGTATTGCTCCGCGAACGGGGCTATTTTTGGCATTGACTCGGTCGCAGGGCCAATTCCCTCCATAGACAGGCTAGAGGCCCAAGGCGGCGAGTCGTGCTCGTGATTTTGCATCGCCGGGCCGGTTCTTCGTGCACGTGCACTTGACCTCGTGGCGTTTCGGCCGCCGTGTGCAAGCCCGGTGTAGTGGGCTGGATCGTCAGGGAGCCATTTACCGACAACACGGTCCATACAAGCCTGGACGGATCTATAGCCTCTTGGCCGAATAGGCCGATAAGGCCTGCCTCGTTCGGTTTATCCAAGCATATTCAGACTTGTCTTTCCTCAGGGGGAACAAGAAAAACATGTCACTGAACTGAATATACTACCACGGTATCGAATTCAAGCTGTATATGCTTATAGCCCATCCAATCACACAGATGAAGGTATTTTATTGTTATGTGACATTATTTTTATTACTATTACACATTACACGTACGAATACAACAACATATATATGGTACCGTATACGAGCTCCTGTCTTCCGGCCTTCATCCTCATACAAGGCAGGAGACGGCGGCTCCGTTATTCTGCAACGTAGCGAGAGATGCAGTTGTTTATCCGGGACGCATGCAGTACACATCGCTCGTTAGACTTCAATAGATACCTGTACTATACGTACGCCGGTACGCGTACGTGCATACATCGATCTCAACGCATGCATGAGCCATGGGTTGATTAGTAGTAGGGCTGGATCTGCCAGCGCTGGTTGTCGCCCTCGCACCACTTCCAGAGCACGACCTCGGTGCCGTCGCGCACGCCGCCGTGGTACTTGTCGCCGTTGAGGGCGTCGAAGTTGAGGTAGATGTTATTAACCATGCGCACGCACCTGAACCCGTTGCCCACGTCCCGGCTCTCCGTCCACATCACCGACTCGTCCAGGAAGTCCGGGTTGTACGGTACAAGCCGAACCTACGTGCATGCATCAAAAACAAAATATATATGCTCAGACCAACAAACATATATATATGGTCGTGTCTGGCACGATGATTCTACCTGCAGCTTATATATGAACTAGTAGTTGAGACGAATTACGGCAGCATGCAGAGACTTACAGGGTGGGACTGGCCAAGGGAGTGCTTGATGGCCTGCCCTGTGGCCTTGTTCACCAGCGCGAAGGCAGGGTAGCCCTCCTCGTCCTTGATACTCGTGCTCCATCTCATGTCCTTGATCCAGTGCTGTACGTAAGAGGTTACGTACATAAAAAAACGTTAGTTAGTTAATCAGCAATTACGTGCAGATTTGAGTAAGTAAAAAGATGTCATATGTCCTAGCTAGCTTATATAGCTGGGCTTGCCTGGTAGTCGTCCTTGGGGTTGGCCGGCGCGAGCACGACCTTGCCGTTGCGGACGGACATGGCGTAGTTGGGGTTGGCGCGGCAGTAGACCTTTACCGTGGGCTGCGGCGGCAGCGGCCGCCCACCACAGTTGGCGTCGTCGGTGTTCACCTGCGACATCCCGTACGGCACCGCGGGCGCGTACCCCGGCGTCGCCATCCCGTACCCGCCGTAGCTCTCACGGTAATAATCCATGGCTGGCAGCTTCACCTGGTGACTGATCAGAATGCAAAGAACAGCTGTTGATCTCTTGCAAAATGCATGGCGATGGGACGGGGGATTTATAGGACGGGGCATGCGAATATTCCATTGGTTCGTGGCGTTAACCTCACGCAGTTCGGCTATCTTGTGTGAGTACGTAGCAGGTGATAAGCGAGATGATAACGATGTACATGGTAGGATTCGATAGGATAGATGATGCCATGGGGCACTAGCTAGGAAAAGTGTCTCTTGTGTGCGAGCCGAATAACCAAGAGCTTTGCGTGGTTCAATTTCTAGTCGTTTTGGGAAGGATCTCTGGGCTATTACTGCTGGCGGGATAGCTATGGAAGTCGTCCACGAGGCAGCCGGTGGAGACGCTGCTGCGTTGTGAGTTTGCGAGATAAAAAAAGCTAAGCAGAAAAAAAGGGCCCTAATGCAAATCACATATTTTTCTAACTCGTATTTGATGCTGACGTATTCGATACATCATGAGAAATTGACATATTTTCTATATCTTATCGGTATTGTGGGCACATGTAGTTAGGATTCCAATCAAATCTACCCCTAATATTAAAGGACGGAGCGTTTCTTCGTCCGTCTCCTGTTTCACCCCCCCCCCTCTTCCCCTCCCCGACAGCCTCCTCCGCCCCCGTCACCCCCAACCTCCTCCGCCCCCGTCCTCCTCCAGGACCTCGGAGACCACAGCGACGCGCCGCCCCTCCTCCCACCGCGACTCCGGCGTCACCGCTGTCCCAGCGCCGCCTCGAGTACTGCCGGCGCCGCGACCCGAGCAGCAGGACAGCACCGGCGCCACCGTTAGTCTCCGCTCCCTCCCATCCCCTCTCCGCCGCGCTCGTCCTGCCATTCCCCACCACGCTCGCTCCTCAAAAGCACACTCGCACCGCTCCTCTCCGCCATGGCAACAGCGAAGCCAATGGCGCCGGTGCCGCTCGCACGGGTCGCCGCCTTCGCGCGGACTCCACCCCTGCCACGCCGCCGCGGAGCCGGGGCTACCAGGGCCTCGCCTCCTTCCAGTTCCGCCTGCAGCGGCCACGCCGGTGAGATCCCCGCCCCGCTCCTGCCGAACGCGCGGCGCTCGCGCTGGCACGGCGGTGGGTTCAGCCTCGGCGTGGATCTGGGCTCCGCCCGCACGGGGCTCGCCGTCGGCAGGGGCATCACACTCCCCCGCCCCCTCACCGTACGCGCTCTCTCACACGCTCGAATCTACTATCGTTTGCTGCGTTGGAGTGATTTGCGATTGAAGATGGGTTGGTGAATGGTGAATCGCGCCAGGTTCTGAAGCTGCGGGGACAGAAGCTGGAGCTCATGCTGCTCGATGTAGCTCAGCAGCAGGTAGAATTTTACTTCCTACTTTTTTCTTCTCTTCTCTGTGCCGTGAGTCTGTGACATTGTGAATTTGCTGTTCCTGTTTCGTTTTCGCAGGAGGCGGACGAGCTGATCGTCGGGCTGCCGGTGTCGGCGGACGGGAGCGAGACGCCGCAGTCCAACAAGGTGCGGAGCGTCGTCGGAAGGCTCGCCATCCAAGCGGCCGGCAGGTGCGTGCGTTGCGTTACGTGTGCTTCTGAATTCCAGTTACAGAATGGGCGGGGCACTAGCAATCGAGGAGATGTGCGTGTGCAGACTTGCCTATGCGCAAAACTCGCAGAATCGCAGTGTTTTTCAGTGTGGTACATGGGTTCAGTGTGTGGCATTTTAATTTTGTTCAGTACTTAGTGGCTCAGTGTGCTTGTTTGAACAGCACAGGGGCTTGAGGGTTTATCTGCAGGATGAACATGGAACATCAATAGACGCCCTTGACTACATGATCTCTAGGTAAGTTTTATGCGGTCCTGGCAAGTCTATGACATGTCATTGTAGCAGCAAGTGTTCTCTGAAAAAAAGAAAGTAGCAGCTCGCCGAGTTCAATCGTTGCTGCTGACTTTTAAATCTGATCATTTGAGTGTCTACTGATCCATTATCACCTCGAATTATACTGATTGAGTGTCTGACAATGCCAGTTTCAACAAAAGAGAGAGAGAGAGAGAGAGAGTGTGTGTGTGTGTGTGTGTGTGTCTGACAATACCAAATTCTTCTACCCAGTACGTCGTTAACTGTTTTTGTCGAAGCGTTAGTTCCAAAACCACTGAAAATAAACTTCAGCATACCAACTAGGAAGTTATCTGAGTCTGAAACTCATTTTCTTCAGGGGGGTTAAGAGGTCTGCCCGTGACGTCAAATCTGATGCGTATGCTGCTGTGGTATGAATGTTTCTGGCCTATTTCAGACAATTTATCGCCTCGTTTCTGTTCAAACTTAACTAATTTGCATTGGCTGTAGATGATTTTGGAGAGATATTTTTCGTCATCAGGTCAAGGGGCTAAGATTGTTCTTCCTAGGCAACTGGACCTACAGGACAAATTGATGGCTCAATCAAGGCAAGATGATGAAATCTTCCGCGCTCCGCCTCCCGCTCCGCGCCCGTGGCCACGGCGTCTGCTTCTCCGTCTCGGTGGCCGCCACCGCCCCCGCGGCGTCGACTACACGCAGTTGTAGCACTCGTCGGCGGCGCCCTTGTGCGTGCGCACCGTGTGGAGGAGCAGGTACTTGGCACGCCCCGCGTCGGCCTCCTCCGCTCTCCCCGCGACCACAGCGACCACGCCACCATCGCCGCGCGGGCTGGCTCCGCCCCGACCGCCGCGGCCGCCCCCGCGGAGCGCCTCGGCTCCCTCGCCGGCTACGGCCTTTCTCCCGTTGCAACGCACGGGCACATTTGCTAGTCTATAAAAATGTCAGTCAGTACCATGCTCCCATATAAAGTTGTGCAATTCCACATTTGCTAAAACAATCATCTTCTACTTGGACATTAGATAGCTTGACATCTTGAGAAGAATTCTCTATTTCATCTCAGCAGTTGCATTCATTTGTAACTTGCATGTCATAAATTAAGAGTAAATTACACCGTGGGTCAATAAATTTGGTAGATGGGAACAATTTAGTCCAAGAACTCTCAAATGGTGAGAGCGGCTCCCTGACTTGGCATTACTGTTCACTTCCGGTCCAAAGCTCACCACGTCGAATGAAATGTCCACGTCGGAGCGCTGAGATGGACCTGGCGCTGGTTTTCATGGGATTTCTTCTCAGCGATGGAGAGTTCTCTTACAAATGTGGCACGTAAATAAACAAAAAGCCCCTTCAATTGTTTAACCTATTCATTTGCAGTCCTTCCCCCCTTTCTTCCAAATCCCTAGCCCAAACCAAAATTCCCAAATCCATAGCCGGAGCCATGCTTCTCCTCTTCTCCCCAAATCCCTAGCCATTCTGTCCTCTTCACCCCCAATTTTCTAGCCCCAGTCGCACCTCTTCTCTTCTGCACGTTGCTGCCATGGCTGAATCGTCATCGTCATCAGGAAATCAAAGGAGGAGGACAAGGACACATGCAGGTTGAGGATGGTGAAGGTGTTCATCTCCTACACACGGGACAACTGTTTGAAGGACTTCTACAAATACGGTAATCATAGAGTAAGCTTTCAACATTGTTTTTGGTCTCTTCTACCATTGTTCTTACTTTTTTGTATGTTAGCTCGACGGAAAATGATGCACTTTTTGGATGAGGGATGACAATTGCAGGGAGTATTTGGTGTTGATTTGTATGGATCCTACACCTATACCACCTACAGGAGGAATTGGCAATGGCGCAAGCATTGGAGATGGCATCGTTAGAGGTGGCAATGGCGCAAGCAGTGGAGAAGGCCTCGACAAAGGTGGCAGAGGAACAACAGGATTGTAATCTCCCTGATGGCACAAACCAAGGAGAAGAGCAGATTAGTGCACAAGTGCAGTGCTGGTGCTGCCATACGAAGTGACGAATGGCATAGCAATGATGAATTAGCGCTTCGTTTGGGTGATGTTGTTAGATTGCTTAAGTGGATTAGAAACATTTGCATATGCATTCTGGTAGTAGAGTACTCTATTCAGATGTGATATGTATGATGTCAGGTTGTTAGCCATGGTGTTGTCAGTTTGTTTTTGGCAGTTTGTATGAAACAATGCAATGCAATGTTGGTTGGGTTGTTATGTGTTTATTTATGCGTACTCTTTGTTTATTGATGCATGGAAATGGGTTGTGATCTATGTACAGTGCGCATACATGACTGAGAGATGAAGTAAAACGATACTTAAAGAGTGGACAAAAATGTTATATGTCAAGAGAGATGCACAACTGAAATGTAGACACACAATAGTTTCATGACTGAAATGAAGTGAAGAAAGTTGACAACCATAAGGTGATGTAGGCCCTGTTTGGTTGGGCTTCTGGGAGCTTTTCCATTGGAAAAAGCCCCAGCCCAACCAAACATGGGGCTTTTGGCCAGCTTTTTCTATCAGCTAACAGCCGGAGCACATATTATATAATATGGTGAATAAAAAATCAGAAAAAACCGAAAAAATTAGAAAAATTCAGAAAAATCAAGAAAAATCCAGAAAATTAAGAAAAATTCAGGAAATTAATAAAAATTCAAAAATTCAGAAAAATTAACAAAAATTCAGAAAAAATAAAAAAGAAAAATCAGGAAAAATTCAAAAAAAGTAAAATTCAAAAAGCAAAGAAAAATTCAAAAAAAATCAAAAATTCAGAAAAGTTAACAAAAATTCAGAATTTTCCTTAATTTCCTGGATTTTCTGATTTTTTGTTAATTTTTTTGTATTTTTCTAAATTTTTTAGAATTTTCTTTAACTTCCTAGATTTTTTTGAATTTTTGTTAATTTTTCTGTATTTTTCTAAATTTTTAAACCATTTTCTAAACTTTTTAGAATTTTTCTTAATTTCCTGGATTTTTCTAAATTTTTGTTAATTTTTCTTTACTTTTCTAAATTTTTTAGAATTTTTCTTAATTTCCTAGATTTTTCTCAACTTTTGTTAATTTTTCTTTTTTCTGAATTTTTAAATAATTTTTTGAATTTTTCTTAATTTCCTGGAATTTTTTTATTTTTTCTGAATTTTTAAACAATTTTTTGAATTTTCCTTAATTTCCTGAATTTTTGTTAATTTTTCTAAATTTTTAAATTTTTTTTGAATTTTTATTAATTTTCTAAATTTTTATTAATTTTTTAGATTTTTATTAATTTTCTTAACAGCCAACAGCCACAGCCGAACCAAACACGTATATACTCAGGTCTCAACAGCCACAGCCGCTTCTCCTAACAGCCAGCCAACAGCCGCAATAACCACAGCCACAGTCTAACCAAACAGGGCCGTAATCACCTTCCATCTAGTACATGAGTTGTAGCACACACTTGTGCAGCACTAGACCAAAAGAACACTCTTTTTTTTTCTTAACATTATATCCAGTACATTTGTTCTAGACAACAACCATATGACCAAAATATTGTAAGTGCAGTACGTCAGACCAAATAGATAACAATTGACACTCCCAAAATAATGCTAAGTTCAGAATAAAAGACTTCATATTTCTTATAATGTCATGTCTATAACTCCCATCTTGAGTCATGTCGATGGGTGCATCCTAGGTCCCCGAACCTCGTCGCCGCTAGATCCGCCGAGGCTAGGCCCATCCATGGCGAGACTCACCTCCACGCCCAATGGATCCGGCCACCCCGAGCGCTGCCGTCGGTGGCTCCGGCCTCACTGCCTCCGGATCTGGCCTCGCCGACCTTCGCCTCCACCTGATCCGGCTGCCACGACCCACGCCGCCGCCGTTGTACTCCCTTGAGCCCCAAAGCCGCTGCCTTTCACGAGTACCACCTCGGCCACGGCTTCCCCTAAGCTTCACCAACCGTGGCTTCCCCAAGCTTCGCCAACCGCGGCTTCCTCGAGCCCCACTGTCGAGGCCGTTAGCCAACTCAAGCACTACCACCGCCGTCCTCCAGGTGCCCCGCCCGTTACGTTCATGATTTTAGTTTGTAATCCTTTTCAAAATCTGAATGCACAGTTTATCCATGATTTGTTGTTCTCATATCCGTTTTCATTCATGTTCATGTGTTTTGCTCTAAATGGAATTTTCGCAAATGAATTGAATGCTTTCTTCACGTTCATGTTTTGTTAATTGAATGGTAGAACCGTGGTACATGTTTTGTTAATCCATTCTTGATCATGCTCTGAAATAAAACCAAAATGCTTGTACATGCTCCGAAATGCTTGTTGGAAAGGTGAGTTCATGTTCTGTTCTTGTCCGAAATGCTTGTTGCAAGGTAAAAAATTAAACGTGGAAATTGCTTCAGTTTAATGGTTAAGTTCTTATTCACAGAAATGTGAAAAATGAATGATTATCCATGTATTAAGTGTATGTTTGTATTCGAATATTTATTAATTGAATGGTAGAACCGTGGAGAATACATGTACCATTTTTATTGTTCTTTTAACTGAACAGTGAACCGAACCATGAACAATCTATTTTGGTTCATATGTGTCTCCTTTCATGGGGTGGAGAATGACATGAGGAAGGAGTTGGAGGTGCTGTTTGCCAAATGGGAAAGACTGCATTACAAAGAATAGATGAAGTTGGGGTTTTATTTTGCAAAGTGATAGCACAAATCTTAAAGCAAAATGAGAGGTAGAGATAATAAGAGACGTCCATGAGTGATTTTATATTTCCCCACAAAACACCATCGGTAATGGTGTGCTCCTAGCTGTGTTTGGTTTGGTCGTTTTCGCATACTATTAAACGTTTCACAGCAGTCACAGGCTCACAGCACCGAGAAAGAAGCAGGTAAGCAGCAGTGCAGAGGAGAAGAGCAGAGCTAAACAACCCAGCTGAATGCAAATCCAAGCCTAGCTATTTTATCTGAGAAACTGACCATAGTAACAGCAGATAATTAAGAAAAGGGGCAGCAAAGCGTAAGAGTGTGTGCAGATAGGTGAGCCCATTCATTAGATAGACAAGAAATTAAGGAGACAATGCAGGTCACAGAGTAGTACAGGCCCTAGTACTAGAAACACTGATGGGTTACATCAAATTCAGAAACCAGGGCCCCTCCGCTCCTTCCTCGCATAGAAGCCGGCTCACAAAAGCGACACGCACACAGACACAATCAGACACCATGCATTGCAATGCATCGCACACGGTTTTATTTCGGTACCAACATTATTAGCAAGCAGCAGGAGCAGACGACGACGACGACGGCGGGCTCGTACCCAGCTTAATTCATGGCGATCGATGGCAACGCAGGCTTCCGGTACCAATAACTCTGCAGACGCAAGAAAGCAAAATCAATGATGCTGGTACAGTTAGGTGAACGCTAGTTCTAGTGGCTGTACTGCAAGTTTTGAGTACTTACACCAGGGGAGGATCTTCCAGCGCTGGTTATCACCCTCGCACCACTTCCAGAGCACGATCTCGGTGCCGTCGTGGACGCCACCGTGCTCCTTGTCGCCGTGGAAGGCGTCGAAGTTGAGGTAGATGTTGTTCACCATGCGCACGCAGCGGAACCCCTTGCCGACGTCGCGGCTCTCCGTCCACAGCACCGATTCGTCCTGGTACTCCGGATTGTACGGCACCAGCTTCACCTGAACACCACCATACACATATCATCCGTTGTGATGTCAAATCATGGCAAGAGATCTGTTGCCAAATGCTTGTCTGAAATCATGCAGAATCTTTGTGTGTGTTTGCTTACAGGGTGGCCCTGGCCGGTAGAGTGCTTGATGCATTCGCCGGTGACCTTGTTCACCAGCGCGAACGCAGGGTACCCTTCCTCGTCCCTGATCCTGTTGCTGTGCCTCATGTCCTTGATCCAGTGCTGCACATAGATCCAAGAAATAAATCATTTCAGTTCAGAGAGAGCACCACAAAAACAAATAAAAATGCTGCTGTTTTGGTTAGGTGGCAGTACCTGGTAGTCGTCTCTGGGGTTGGTGGGCGCGAGGCAGGCGGTGCCGTTGCGGGCGGTGAGGCTGTAGTCCTCGCCGGCCTTGCAGAAGACGCGCACGGCGTGCACGGGGGGGCCTCCACCCATGGCGCAGGGGTTGCCCGCGCCGGCCGCGGCCGCGGCGTGCGCCTCGGCCCAGGGCAGGATCTTCCAGCTCTGGTTCTCCCCCTTGCACCACTCCCAGAGCACCACGGTGGTGCCGTCGTGCACACCGCCGTGGTCCTTGTCGCCGTGGAAGGCGTCGAAGTTGAGGCGGGTGTTGTTGACCATGCGAATGCAGCGGAAGCCCTTGCCAACGTCCTTGCTCTCCGTCCACAGCACCGACGCGTCCTCGTACGCCGGGTTGAACGGCACCAGCTTCACCTGCGCATCAGCGCATGCACACCAAGCTCATCAACTCATCCATCTCTAGCTAGATCAATCAAACCAACCAACCAAAATCTCGGGGGATGTGAGTTCTTGAACACTTACAGGATGGGACTGGCCGATGGAGTGCTTGATGGCAAGTCCTGTGGCCTTGTTGACGAGCGCGAACGCCGGCATGCCCTCCTCGTCCTTCACACTGGTGCTGAACCGCATGTCCTTCAACCAGTGCTGCATGCATCGCATTTCGTAGTATCATCAGAAGCTGGCCGAAGGCCGGTCATGGGATGCACGAGACGCGAACACGACCAAGAGATCAAAGCGAACCTGGGTGTCGTCCCTGGGGTTGACGGGGGCGAGCACGACGGCGCCGTCGCGGACGGCGAGGCAGTAGTTCTCGTTGGCGCGGCAGAAGATCTTGAAGATCTGGTTGGGGCCTGACGCCGGCGGCGCCGGGTGGCTGTGGTGCCCGAAACCGAACATTTTTTTGGCCGCGACGACGACAAGAGTGTGCTGTGATGTGATGGACTCAAATGGTTGGGTGCTTGGGACGATGTGAGGAGAGGCGCTGCACCGTGGTCCCGTTTTATACTACAAAGGAGCATCCGGTTGGTGACGTGGAGATGCGTCGTCACACGCGGTAAATCTTTGGAGTTTATCTCCTGTGGCCTATGAATGGCAACCAGTAATTACTGTCACGTTCGCTGACATGTGGGGCCACCTGGATCCCGCGCGTGAAACGTGTAGCTGTATCAGGTTTCAGCTGAGACTTGGCATTGTTTTGCATTCTAGCCGTTTGATAAGAATGATACTAGAAGATATGGTTCGATGAACTTACCATGTTTGCTTCAGCATTATCTTTGCATTAGCTGTACACATGCAATGGAGGTTCAATAGTTCATGCTGGTAATGTGAATTGGATTACTGGAGCACAGTTAATGTCGTCAGTACTACATCCATTTTCTCTCATCCTAGGAGTGTTTTCTTCTATAAAAACATCATGCTTACAGGCTAAGTATCCATGTAACTAAAGAACAAAGATCTCGTCCTGTTTGGGTTGTTTTGTTCATTTCTTGGCCAGCTATTCTGCACTTGACTGACGAAAATGTTTAAGACGATACTAGCATGATAACAAATCACAGAGTATATCGTGCAAACGAAGAAATGCATGCTGAATTTCAGAAGGAAAAACAGCAAAAAGAGAAGCACCTTTTATACACCAACGGCCTTGGTTTGAAGCGTGCACCCGACGCTACATGATTCCCCCACAAAACAAGGTGGGATTCCAAGTTCGGATGCCCCCTTGCATGCGATTGGTTTTGTGGATTTTTCCTCTGTTCTGGACCTTCTGATGCATTAGAAACAGAGCACTTCGATCATGGATGCTTCTTGTGCCTTTCTTTTCTTTTTGTCTCTGTTGTCTCGATCTATGTGACCCACTTAGGTAGATAGACAAAGCTACGGAAATGTCAAAGAAATATTCCTGGCAGAAATTCACATGTTGAAGGAGACAGTCAGGGCAGTCTAATCATGTGAAGTGGAGCTGGTAACTCATGCCATTTGCTTATCTGATTTTCTAGCACAGATCACAAGGCACGCATGTTTCATGTTAGAAAAATGAACTTGTGATCGTTCACAAGTACGCTTACTTTGCTCCGCTCACAGGTTCTGTTCCAATGATCACGACTTTGATCTGATCTTTCTCCCCGGACACTTGCAACGGCCGAACAGAAAAGTTAATTAAAGTCCTTAAGAACTCTCAACAGTGCCTTGTCGTCCCTTGTTTTATATAGAGATTGTATTCTATTTGTCGGAGATCTTTACTTGTACTTCAAAATTTCCTTATATATATGTATAATACGGAAGGTTCTCAATCTTTACGGTTTGAACGATAACTAAAGATGTCTAGATGAAAACCAAGAACACACGTTAATATAATAGCCTTTAGAGACTTGGAACCAAATCGACAGCAATCTTGATGAACACTACGAATTCCACTCTGTGGCACGCCTCGATCCTTACAAATCTGAGGAAAAGTAAGGTATAAGATGGACTCCCTAACGTAGAGAGATGAAATGCTAGGTTAATGAGCAAGACTCTACTTAGTTCAACAATATCCAAGCTAACCCTAAGAGAAGGAGGTGAAGGGGTATTTATAGTACAACCCTCATTCCTAAAATGACTCGGGCTAAAACCCTACACGGGCAGCAAGCCCTACTTTTATTGTGCACAGACAACGGCCTGAAATATCCGAACGAGTTTCATTCAGAGGTTCGAGACAAACTGTTGCCTTTGATTGCTAGAGTTGTTTGGAGCTTCCAATCGAGTGTCGTCCGAACACCATTTCTTATGTGCACGTCCGGAGGGTCCGTTGCAGAGCGTCCAGATGTTCTGAAGATTCTGGAGCTTCAGTCCTTAAGGTTGGCCTTGATCGCAGTGTCCGGACCGGCCTTGTTCAGATGCTCTGGACGAGTACTTGGTTTGGTTCGGTTCGGAGAGGATGAACTTGTTCGAAGGGTCCGGAGCGACCTTTTTCCGGTGCTCTGGACGAGTACTTGGTTCGATCCCGAGAGCATGAACTTGCTCAGAGGGTCCGGACCAATCTTGTTCAGATGCTCCGGGGGAGTTTCGAGCCTCAGTCCTGAGAGAATGAACTTACTCGGAGGGTCTGGACAAGTCTTGTTCGGATGCCCGAGTGAGTTCTAGGCCTCGGTCAAGAAAGGATGAACTTGCTCAGAGGGTTGGGGAGCGCTTTGCTCGGATGCTTGGGTGAGTACCTGGTCTCGAATCCTCATACCTAAGCATAGATCGGACTAAGCCATTAGGTAGCATACCATTCAAGCTCAAGTCAAGTGGATATCCATCAAGGAATATATTCACCTTTTTTTGCAAAGCATTAGCTCGACCTATTGTCATGGGTCCAATGTGGGTGAAAGGTGCACTTGGGCCTATGGGGCTTGTTGGAGAGCGTGAACTAGTGGTGTCCATACCAATGTCCACATCTTTCCCCCCTTCTTGAGTTGATCTTGACTCCAACTCTTCATCGTCATGAAAAGGTGGTAGGTCGAAGACATTGAAGTTGTTGCTCACTAAATACTTATCCATTGACAGGCTAATCTTGTAGGCGTTGTCACCGATATGTTGAAGCACTTGGAGAAGTCCATCACCATGAGGCATGATCTTGGACTTGCATTCTTCAGAAAATCGTTCCTTGTGGAGATGCAATTTCAATCTTTGACTTCCACGTCAACGGTCTATCGCCCCCAAAGTCGTACCACAATGCACTCAAGGATCAGCATTGGCATGCTACCATGGTAGACGAGTACAATGCCCTTTTTTCCAGTGACATGCCAATGTTGTTTCAGGAAAATGGATCTTTCGCCACAAGCTCAAAGGCTCCCTTGAGTGATACAAGGCACATTGGGTTTTTAGCAGTTTTTCTCAATGCCAAGGTGTGAACTTCGACCAAACTTCTAATCAGGTTGTCAAGAACACCACCATTCACATTGTCCTCTTAGTGGCCCTCACAAATAATTGGCCGATTCATCAGCTCAACACCAAGAATGCTTTTCTTCATGAGCACCTTTCCAAGACAGTCTATGTTCAACAACTGTGCTAGTTTATCAATCCATCCAAGCCAACCAAAGTATGCCGGCTCAACAGATCCCTCTACGACCTCAAGCAGGCGCTCTGTGCATGGTTTCAGCAATTTGCCAACCACCTCTCCATCCTCGGTTTCGCTAGCACCAAGTTAGATCCCTCTTTGTTCGTGTATCGGTATGTGGCATGGTTCAGCATACCTTCTGCTCTATGTTGACGATATTGTTTTGACCACATTATCCTCAGCGCTTCTTCACCACCTCATTGGCGCCTTGCGTGTGGAGTTTGCCATGACCAGCATGAGGTTTCTCCATTGCTTTTTTGGTATTGTCGTCTCCTGGACTCTGAATGGTCTTTTTCTCTCCCAAGAGAAGTATGCTCCGGAGCTACTTGAGTGTGCGAGCATGCTACACTGCAAGTCCTCACTGACACCTATTGACACCAGCTCCAAGATACCATCCATGTCCGGTGATCCTATGGCCAATCCAACAGAGTATCGCAGTCTTGCGGGCAACTTACGGTACTTGACATTTACCCGTTCGGACATTGCTTATATTGTGCAACAAGTTTGTTTGCACACACATGATCCTTGCGAAGGTCATCTTCTCCTGATCAAGCGGGTTCTTCGTTACGTCCACGGCACGACACAGTTTGGCCTCACTTTGTTTCGGCAATCCTCTAGTGATTGACAGCCTACTCTGATGTTGATTGGGCTAGCTGTCTCGATACTTGACAATCCACGTCTGGGTACTACATCTTCCTCAAATCCAACCTTGTCTCATGGTCCTCCAAGTGTCAACAGACCATATCTCGATCCAGTGTTGAAGTAGAGTATCGCATCGTCGCCAACGCCGTCGTCGAAGCATGCTGGCTATGCCAACTCCTTTCAGAGCTTCACCGCCACCCTCAAGCTGCCACCGTTGTCTTTTGCAACTGCGAGTCATGTGAAGGCTTGACAATATTTGTGATGAATATTTTGTTACTATATGTGGAGTTGATTCTTTCGGTTGCATGAATTCGAGGTTTGAATTACTTGTTGTGTGATTGATAAGTTTGAGTTTCTCGATTTGTCTTCAGGAAAAATTTTCTCGGCTGAAGGATTTTTCTCGGCTGACTTGGGTCAAGTGGAAAACTTGTGCTCGGAACGCTTTGCTTGGTCTATTGTGTGCAGATGCGAGTTGGGTGCGGCGATGGTTCGGTCATATGGACCGGCATGAGGCTTGGAGGGCTGAGATGCGATCAAGGAGGTGGCGACAATATCGTGCAGCTTAAAAGCATGTACGCGGAGGACAAGAAAGCGGGTGAAGACGAGACGTGAGGACCAAGTCAGTGCGAGGGCATTTTGGTAAAAACGCGGAATCTACCGAAGCATAATCAAGAAACTGCGGCGGCGGCCGGGAAGCGGTTTAGGGTTAGTTGCTTAGGGTAGGTAGAAGGAAAGATGGATGGTGGATGAGTCACTTAGACGCTTTGTGATGCGTGCTAAGTGCTCATGCCATCTAAGTGGGCTTAAGGCCCAAGTGGTGGGAGGTATGCCTCCACCACTATAAAAGGAGGGGTAAGAGGTGCTTATCCCTCAACCATTTTGTAAGCATTGTAAAAACCCTAGTTAGGGGCTGCTCAAGAGAACTTTTAGCCTACTCATGAGAGGTCTTTGAAACAGCAAGAAAATCCACGAAAATGCAATACAAAAAGATTTCCCTCATTTCGTCGTGTTCTTGAGTTATCTCCTTCATTAGTTCTTTTGAATTTTCGTTTTCTTGTTTTCCTCTATGGATTGATCTGTGGTATGGCAAGTAAATAATGGGAAGTTCATCCCCATACTGATTCCATCAAAGCATACCCAAGGATTCAACCTTATTCTTCTCTATTTCGAGTTTTCTTGGAAAACAAGCAAGAAATGATATTTTTGTGATTAATCTTTGTAGGGGGTTTGATGCTATGATTTGGGGCTTGGAATAGGTTGTTGGGACATATGAGATGATACCATATTGATTTGAGATCAAGATTCCTCACGAGCTTTCTTTCCCCTCAAAATTCCTCCTTTTCTTATTTCTAAGGGCTGATTGAAGAAAAAGGGTAAATGTTTTGATTTGAGAAGTTTTTATGGATATCAACACTTGATCTAGATTCACAAGACCTTCCTACACATCTCTGCAAATTTTGGTTTGATTTGATTGGGTAGATTCTGAATTAGCCAAAAAGTTGGATCGAAATCTCAGTTCTGGAACCTGGCTGATCTTCCGCTGAATTCTTCGAATTCTTCAGTTTCTTCAGAAATCTCGAAGTGTCCGATTCTTCAATCTCGGAGCCTCCGAGATTCACTACTGCTCTTGCTTGCTGAGTTCTTCAGTTTCTTTAGAAATTTCGGAGTGTCTGATTCTTCAATCTCGGAGCCTCCGAGATTCACTACTGTTCTTGCTTGCTGAGTTCTTCAGAAATCTCGGAGTGTCCGATTCTTCAATATCGGAACTTTCGAGATTCTTCTTTCTTTAGGCTGAATCGCTTCACTAAGAACAGAACCAAAAGTCAGAATTTCCGGAAAAATTTCTGGAATTCCTGAAATTCTCTTTTTCTTCAGGCTGAATCGCTTCACTGAGAACAGAACCAAAAGTCGAAATCTCCGGAAAAATTCCTGGAAATTCCGAAATTCTCTGTTTCTTCAGACTGGGTAGCTTCACAATTTCGGCCATAACTTTTGCGTCCGAACTCGGAATTTGATGATCTTGGACTCGTTTCGAAGCTATCGACGAGCTCCACGTCACCAAGAGATTTTGGGGGTGTTTCCGCTGCATCTTTACTCTGATCATACTATTCTTTTAATATGACTATGTATGCAAAGAATTTGTGAAATAAATTTGAATTCGACATTCACTCTGTCGGAAGCCACCGATCCAACAGCAACAATGTTAGTGTGGTTTACATGACAGGGAACCCAGCCACCATCAATGCACGAAGCACATTGAGATTGATCTACACGTCGTCTACAGTTGTGGCGCTAGATAAGTTCAAGTTCTTCACATCTCAAGTGTGTCATAATATGCCGACATCTTCACAAAAGGATTGTCGTCTCCACTCTTCCTCGACTTTTGGGGCAGCCTCAACATTCGTGACACTACTGTTTGGATGAAGGAAGAGTGTATAGAGATTGTATTCTATTTTTTCAAGATCTTTAGTTATACTCCAAAATGCATTTATATTTGTATACTCAATAAATACAATCAATATTCTCAAAAAAAAATCAATAGAGTTGTAGATTGCACCTTCTTGCGCTCTGAATTTTCTAAAGAGAAACGCAGCGGGTCTCTCGATACATTTGGAGTGTTCCGCAGATAGCAACGGCTGATTGAAATTGCAGCGGGGAGTAACGTCTGGTTGGTGCAGGACTGCAGGTGAAGTAGGTGAAATTTTGTCCTTTAAAACTTGTACTAAATGAGATGTGAACGACCACCTACTCGTGCCATGTGCGGGCTGCCCTGTGAACATCGGGAAAAGTACAGCAATTGGTAATGGTGAACTTTATTGTTTTAGTATATGCGGTTTGGTGAAGGCTTTGGCCATTTTCTACGAGACTTGGATGAACCAACTTCTTGACCTGATGAATACTCTCATCTGTTTGCAAAGTTTTGGCAGGTTCTGCTTGGATGGGTGTATGGAGATCAGATAGGTTTGGTTTGATAGAACAGGCCGGCTATATGTACCCATCCTCTTGTCGCAATTTCAATCGGAAAAGTGCCCATCTCGCAGCAACTAGAAGGTATCGATGTGGATTACCAACTCTTGATATCATGAGGATGGTTTAATGGTGTATCAGTGATTTGTATTGTTCATATCATACCTGACAATAAAAATATATCATATCAGAAAACCTGAAAACGGAATCACCTTTTTTTGAGGAAATAAAAACGAGGTATCCGGTCTTTTTTTAAAAGGGAAAATCTGGTTTCGATGAGCTGGTACCTGTTGGTGGACTGTTGTCCTCGCAGAAGATAGCTAGCTGTGAAACTTATAACAGCCCATGACAGGCCCCAGATGGTCCAGCACACTTCGAAGCGTATTGCTGTACGTGGATGGGGGCTCAATTGCATTCTTTCACCCGATTTATATATGCCTGCACTGACTTTATTATTTCTAGACAAAAGGCTTCATGCCCAGCTCACGTTAAAAGCCATATCACCGTAAGTTGCAAGGGTTATCAGCTTATAATTTCGACGGCCACCCCGTAATCACCCCAACCCCATGAAGCCTAGCATCAGCTCATCACAAATGGGCTCTTATCATCATTACAGCCGCTATCCTATTACAACTAAGGTTTAAACGAAATCTTAGTTAGCACAGGATACAGCAAGCACATACATACTAGCAAAACACTTGATGAGCCTGAGTCTATTATTTTAGCATCACAACAATGTTCTTGTTTTCTTGTTGAATTGGTACTCATTGTTAAATCCACCTTCGATGGATAAACATGATGCTTCGGCGTTAAGAATTAGACCGATATACTATGTATTTAATGAGAAGGCGTAAAAACAAAGGCATAAACAATCACACCGAAGACCAAAGGCGCATACCCGAACCGGACACCCCCCTCGTAACCAACAGGAAAAACACACGAATACACGATGAACAGGCGACGAGATTGACCAGCACCAAAGGAAAATGTGATGACCACGTGCCCATACGCGATAGGCCTAAAATACACCTCACCCCACATAAAATCGCTCAGCTCTTAAGCCCCTTTCAGGTTGGGAGGATGTTGTGCTGGGTGGCGTTACCTGCCAACCTAGAAGTCTACAAGTTTCGTCAGTCTCTACCAGCAACATCAGAATCGACGTTTGGAAGTCTTGCCAAGTAGTATTATAAACCTCCGTTCTTCACTTAGTCTTGGGTATTAGTTGCCATCAGAATTGACAAAATCGTGAGAACCGGTACCAACGACACCAAAAAGAAAAGCAGAAATATATTAGTAGTATATAGCAGTGGCAGGTGCATGTATACATGGATTGTTCATCACAAACAAAATGATGATACAGACATGAGACAAACTCGATTCTCTCGCACAAGGGAGCTGGACTCGGGGAGGCCGGGCGACGCGTATGCATGGATCTAGCTAGTGATCCAAAGCAAACTCAGAAGATATATAGCCCTCTCTGCAACTCATGAACATCCCGAAATTTCTCTCAGACTGGTCGGAAAAAAAAAGCAACGGAAATGACGAAGAAACGGTCCGGTCCCGAGTGACATCGTCGCTAGCTGCAGGCCTTGTTTATTCTCTCTACTGAAGAAGGCAGTAATAAGGCTTCTATTAACATCGCACGCTCTCTGCATAAGAAAGGCAAGCGATAGCGATTAGTGAGCAAATTAAGTTTACGCTCTTTAATTACAGCACAAAGAACCAGGACGTATATATAATGCTACTAGTACACAAGCTTTGAAGCTGCTGAAGGATATGATAGAGAGAGTACTTACACCAGGGTACAATCTTCCAGCGCTGGTTGTCGCCCTTGCACCACTCCCAGAGCACGACGGTGGTGCCGTCGTGGACGCCGCCGTGGGACTTGTCGCCGTGGAAGGCGTCGAAGTTGAGGTAGATGTTGTTCACCATGCGCACGCAGCGGAACCCGTGGCCCACATCCTTGCTCTCCGTCCACAGCACCGACTCGTCCAGGTAGTCCGGGTTGTAAGGCATCAGCTTCACCTGTAGTCAGATGCATAAACTAACGTGTAAACGTCTGAAACATCTCGAATGCACGCAGAGGTCAGGTCACATCCTGTGACGCCAATTAGGAGAATCGATTGTAAACGTAGATAGGTATGTACATGCCAACCACTACACTGACTGATTAGGATGAAACTGACGAGATCGATTGCACAGGTACATATTAAAATGATTAATATTATTTTTTTGATTAAGTGCGAAGTAGCTTACAGGATGGCTCTGTCCGAGGGAGTGCTTGATGGCTTCACCGGTGACCTTGTTGACCAGGGCAAACGCAGGGTACCCTTCCTCGTCCTTGATTCTGGTGCTATGCCTCATGTCCTTCACCCAGTGCTACATTTCGTTTTGACACACACAGAAAATATACGAAGATTAATCAAGGTCATCATGTGTTAATTCAGATGTAACTAGATATATTAGTTTGTGCATGCGTTCGTTTGTTTTCACCTGGAAGTCGTCCCTGGGGTTGGTGGGTGCGAGGCACACGGTGCCGTTCCTGACGGTGAGGCTGTACCCCTCATCGGCCCTGCAGAAGATGCGCACGGTGGACTCCGACGCCAGCGCGCGGGGCAGGTTGCCGTACCCGTACCCCGCGCCCGGTGGCGCGTACGCCTCTGCGTCGCCCGGCGGCGGGCGGTAGCCGCCGTGGGCAGGCGGGGGCGGGTAGGCCTCTGAGCCGCCCGGTGGCGGACGGTAGCCGCCGTAGGCAGGCGGCGGCGGCGCGTAGGGCTCCTGCTGGCTGCCGGACGGGCCGTAGTACCCGTACCCGCCGCCGTAGGCCTCGTCGCCCCATGGGAGGATCTTCCAGCTCTGGTTGTTTCCCTTGCACCACTCCCAGAGCACGACGGCGGTGCCGTCGTGGACGCCGCCGTGGGACCTGTCGCCGTGGAAGGCGTCGAAGTTGAGGTGGATGTTGTTGACCATGCGGATGCAGCGGAAGCCCTTGCCTACGTCCTTGCTCTCTGTCCACAGCACCGACTCGTCGAGGTAGTCGGGGTTGTACGGCACCAGCTTCACGGGGTGGGACTGGCCGAGCGAGTGCTTGACGGCGAGGCCGGTGGCCCTGTTGACGAGCGCGAACGCCGGTTGGCCCTCCTCATCCTTCACCCTCGTGCTGTGCCTCATGTCCTTGTACCAGTGCTGCATGCACATGCATATATAACGGTGTCACGTACGGATACGAGATTGAAAAAAAATCATGCATGGTATCGGTCGTTCACTCGGACCGACGAACAGATTAAGCTCGCGAGGCCAGTATCTGTGCGTGTGTGCGTGCCTGGTACTCGTCGCGGGGGTTGCTTGGGGTGAGGACGACGGCGTCATGGCGGACGGTGAGGCAGTAGGTCTCGTCGGCGCGGCAGAAGATCTTGAAGGTCTGATCGTGCAGGGAGTGCGGCACCGGCGCCGCGGGCGGGTAGCCGCCACCGGCCGGCGGCGGTGGGGAGTGGTGGTGATGCCCGTGTCCGAACATGCTTTCAGAAGCCGAAACTTCCGAGGTGGGATGGGCCGATGGGGACCTGGCGAGTGAGTGATCCTTGGATCGATCGATCCGTGCGATGCGAGTATGCTATGGCCTCGCACGCTGGCCTGCTCGGGTTTTATAGGACTTGGAAGCCAGTGAGGCGTGTGACGAAGCGTAAGCCACTGCCTGCGTAGGCATGGTCCAGGGCACCTGCATCTGTCAGAGTTTTTCTCTTATGGATGGATGGTGATGAGCTGAGCACCGTCTATTGGTTGGTCTATGGATGATGTGGCGCAATCAAAAAGAAGTTTTTTGGTGGTGGGAGATGGATAGATAGGTGGAGTTGGACGGCCTCCGTTACGACCGAGGGAGCCGCCGGCCCCACCCTCGTCTCCGATGACAAAAAAAACACCGTGGTTTTGTCATCCGCATCGTCGTTTCCGTAGGCACGGCCCACCTGTCGACGAGATATTGTTTCGTGGAAATTTCCGCCGGTGAGGTGAGTACGTAGTCAGTCGTACTGTCTTCTATGCGAAGGCACCGACTCTCTCTTGGCACTAGTGAGAATCCGTTCGGAATTTCAGAAGATTCTGGGATTAAATTCAACATTCATTAAGCTACCTCAAATCTTCTCCTTTTTTCTCTTTGCGGAACGGTCAAATCTTCTGCCATTTGGACTCCGCAGAAAAAGAACGACGATGCCATGGGCCATGACTGATGGACTTCAAATTCCGCCAGAGGATGCAAGTTTCAAACCTTCTCTTCCTGTGATCGCTAACTCTTCTTCTTAATGAAAGGACAGTGTTCCTGCTATGTTTGTCAAAAATAGTGGACAGAAGAAAAGAAAAAATAATAACAAACTACTAATTACTCAGCCCATCGTGTATTATCATAATGTGGATCAGGCCCATTGTAAGATCCACGCCACAAGCCCACCAAAGCAGTCTGTCATAACCCAACAGATCGCTTCTCAGGCCGGTAGTTTACACCAAAATCAGGCCCAATACCAGAGTTAGCGATTGCAGTAACTTTTTTTCCAGACTCTGACATGGGAAGTTCTGTTCTCTTCTATTCAGTCGAGAAGTTATGTGAGGTAGAACTCAAAAAGAAATGTTACGTGAGGTAAAACATACCACTACAGTCGAGCAGCCAATGGCGTAAGCTGCTGTGTAGTCGAGCTGTAGTATACCTCGAATCTGTATCGGAACGGATAAAAGCAACGGATAAAAGCAGCCTGTCGTTGCAGATTTTTCGTTCAAAAGTTTGCATAAGCCGGATTAGGACGATCATTGCATAAGACGAGAATTAGGCTAGTTCCATGAGTATGAATGGACAAGTTTTACTCTGGATAAGTCTGCCCAGTAAAGAAATACAAGCTGGTCAGAAAAACACAGACCAAGCACAAACACAGAGCTTTTTTCACCTCGATCAGCTCCACGTGTTCAACTCAAACATTGGTTAAGTAAGCTGAACGGTTGGAGTTGAACTCCTCTTCGTCTTCGCAGTATATTCTCAGCTCCTTGCAGTCTTCTGGGAGCTATATGGAATCCAACTTGTCCTGAAAGAGGATCTTTCCAGTTAATCTCTGTCTCGATCTATGGCTGTGTTCCACAGGATCATCTCTCTTTCCATCCTTTTCCACAGCCGCCAAAAAAAATCTAATTTGGTTTGCTGTTCCTCGAATTTAGGATCGATGCATTGGTGACTCTCCTACACCTTCTTTACCAATTTGAAATAGTTTAGAATATCACAGCAAAAGGTTAGTTTAGAATATGATGAAAGGTCAGTCCACCGGTGAACTACTGAAACCTCATGCTGTTGTGCCTACCTATTTCAGCACAGAAATAACACACCAATACAATACCATTTCTGGAGTTATAATCCACTGTTTCGATTCTTCCTCTTAATAATAATTACCGTTCTACGTACAATTATATTGAACTCCTAAACTTATCTAACACGGAAATATTATCGCTGAATACGTAGGGGGAGAAGAAGAAAAAATCGTGTACATGCCAGCTTGTTCCATACTAACAATAATTCTACACCTTATGGTCCATCTTGATAGCCTCCGCGTCCAAGATTGGTCATGTCACCGTTAATTACAACTTAGAATTGAGGAAGCATCTGATGGTTCAGGCCGCCCAGCACCGACGACATCGCTTGCAAGCCGCTCACCGTTTGCGGCGGTGCGTCGAAGCAAGTCCCGTTGAGCCTCTTGGCCGCCGGGTGGCCGGTGATCCCGGCGCCGCCGCACTCTTCCGACGGGCTCGCCTTGCGCTTCCCCACGATCCCGCCGGCGGCGGCCGTGGACGCCGACGACGAGTAGTACTCGGCGTGCACGTTGTCGCCGACGGACAAGAGCTGGTTCAGGGAGGGGTGGACGGCGAGATGGGCGGCGGCGTGCTCGGCCTCGGCCGGCACGGCGGTGTCAAAGATCTGCGCGAGCGCGTACTCGTCGAAGAGTTCGGAGATGGACGGGATCTTCGGGAGTCTCGTGGGGGCGGCGCTGGCGGCGCTGCCGGCTGCCTGCTGCTGATGCTGTGCGAGCATGGTTCTGCAGGCGCTGCTGCTCGACGGCGTGTAGAAGCAGGCGTCGTCGTAGCCGCCGGACGGCTCGTCGTGGTCCATGTGGTCGTAATCGGCGAGCGGCGGCACCATCGGCGACGCCTGGCCGGACTTCTTGTAGATCCGGCACAGCACCCAGTCATCCAACTGCATACACGGAACGCACAGAGATATCACACACACGTACCGCCATGCCCAGCGTTGTCGAAAGCTACTGACTTGACAAATCACCAGCTGTTTCGTCGTACATGCATGCCATGACACTAACGGTGCATTGATCGTAAAGCTAGCTAATTTCTCTAAAGTATAGAAGAAAGCAAAGCATCTCTTGCAAAGCGGTTTTTCTAGAATGTCTCGAGCTTATCTAAACACCGTTCATCTATCTTTGATATTCGGGCTGAACATTTTAGGCTTATTTTTACATTTATAACCTCATAAATTGCAACACTATCTATGTAACTAATATATACATGGCAAACTTCAAGTCCTTCCCTCAACCGTACTTATACTTTTCTTCTCTCTCCTCTCTCCTTCCCTCACAGCTCCATCCCCGAGCATCCTCACCGCTGACAAGTTCCACCCTCCCCCACTCCCGACGCCCCATTGAGCCCCGTGCACCTAACCCCGCCTTCGCGATATCGCTCACTGGATCCAAGGAGGGACGCGACAAGAACGAGGCCACTGACAAACTCCCAACGCCGGTGAGCCCCGCCTGTGTGAGCCTACTCGTCGTATCCAAGGAGGGGCACGACAGGGGTTGAGCTTCCATCTTGACCATCCTCCTCTCCTCCATTTTCAAGCTCCGTCGCTCTCATCCCTTCCTCCATGGGCTACCTCGGCGCTGGATTTGGCATCACCAGCTCTACCAGCCAAGGAGGGCACAATAGCGTGAGATCGTAGCATAGGGTCATTTTTTGTTCCATATTTCTATATTTGTTTTATAGTTTTCAGTTCTCAAATGATGAAAGTGGTCGAATATCATATAGCCAAATGTTAGGGATCTGGTCTTGAAAGTCTTTGTTCAGATCGAAATCATGGATTTTTTTTGTTCTAGGCCGATTTTTTGAACCATGGAAAAATGCAAGGAAAGAACGTTGTATTCAAATTTTTTCTTGATTTTGCTCATGAACGGCGAATCAAATGGTGCTCAGATTCAATTTGTCATGCATGTGTTCATGAATGAAAAAAGGGTTCTGTTTTGCGCAGCTTCCTATGCAATTCTTGAACCGAATGGTAGAAGATTTTTAAGATTGAGCTGATGGTGAAATTTAATCATGAAATGGGAAGAAAACTGAATCGTGTTTAGATTTTTGAATTCTTGTTGATTAACGGTGGAACTTTTAAAAATCATGAACACAAAAGGTCAACTGAATTTTCCAGGAAGACTTTGCTAGAGAGAGGGAGGAAGAGAACTGGATGATGAGATAGTTTGGAACTGTAGGGTTGTTTTAATAAAGTGTTAGCATAAATTTCGATGCAGGACGAACGACTTGGATAAGGTCGAGAGGTCCAACCGTTTGCGGGAACGTTTTTGGGCATCTCTTGCGTGCGTCCGCACGCTGCCATGCATGCACGTACGGCTTGAATACTGATCGATGCTCTAATTTGTCCAAGAATAAACTAGCTTGAATTAAAGGGCGATTTGGTCGCCAGAGATGAGTAGTAACCGGTCGACCTTGCAACCGGCCGGCCGGTGCAACAAAGCATGGATCGCATGCGAGTGGCATGACGCGCGGATATGGTCGCGGCCGTAACGGAACGAGCAAAAGCGCGCATCGCACGGTCCATGCCAATTAAGAAGTGGGCGGTGCATATGGATGGACGTACCCTCATGGAGACGTTGCGGAACTTGATGGGCCTGTAGGTGTTGACGGCGCCGGAGTGCGGGTCGGCGGCGAGGCGGTACTCGTGCATGATCCAGCTTGTCTTGGTGCCCTTGGGCGGGCGGCCCTTGTAGAAGACGAGCGCCTTCTTGACGCCGACGCCCTCCCCGGTGACGCCGTCGTGGATGGGTTTGTCGGTGCCGGTGGCCTTCCAGTAGCCGGAGCCGGCGGCGCGGTTCGGCCGGATGCCGTTCGGGTACTTGCGGTCCCGTGGGCTGAAGAAGTACCACTCGCTGTCACCGTACACGGCCTGGGCTGCAACCCCATTGTTTTGTAAGCACAGTAATCATCATTGATTAATTCAAGAATCAGTACGTAGACGGATCGATCGACGTGTAAAGGATGCATATATGCATGAGGTAGCTTACATGGGAGGTCCCATGGATCGAACTTGTAGATGTCGACGTCGGCGATGATGGGGACGGGGCACTGCGCGGATGCGGCGCGGTTGCGGAGGTAGTGCAGGATCAGCTCCTCGTCCGTCGGGTGGAACCTGAACCCCGGCGGCAGGGTCGTCGCCGCGTGCGCCGTCGACATGATCGAGCCTCCCTCCCCAATCTCCTATCTCCTATCTCCTATCTCCCGCAACCAAACCAAATGACAAGATGAGCTAGGATTCTCCAGAAGCTCACTCGCTATGGGGACGCACGGGGCTCTAGTTATATGCTCGAAGATATGTTGTCCGTTAGCGCGTGGCAGTGCTGTGTGATTCCGTGGCTGCTCCAGGGGGGAGAACAGGGAAAAGAGGCTGGTGTGCTCGCGCGCGCCGATTCGTTATTCCTCGCGTCCGGCGTGACCCCGCGTGGGCGTGGAGAGTGTGGCGTCAGCGGCGAGCCGGGCCGGTGGCCGGGGGTGGGCCGTGCGCGCGTTGCCGTCGCTGAGCTGTGCAACCGTATCTAGCAGCTACCCGCCCTCACTGCTCATCAATCTCGTGTGATATCTTCTCTCGCTCTGCCGCGCAAGTGTCAGCATGGAATCTTGGCGCCCGATGAGATGTATTGCCCTCTTCTGTGTATGCGTGCGTTTCTTTGTCGTTGGATGAATGGAGAGATCCATTACATCGCTGATTTTTCCTTACTTCTCAGTTCCATGTTGCATGTGTTATTGTCGTCATAAAAATCAGGAATTGACTAAAGCTTTTTATTTATTCGCAGTTTCGTACTGCGTCACCATCGATCTATTGAAGGCAGCGCCAGTTGGTGAAATTCAGTGGGCTCGCATGCATGGCTCGTCCTTATCGATCTAAAGGCCAAACTCTGGATTCCGAAGTGGGCATATATATACATATATTGTCAAAAAAAATCATTTATTCAATTCTGCCTGGTACTCCTCTGCTACGTACACCGTGCGTATATAATAGTGCGATGTCACCTACTGCATATTAGCATCGATGTACATAAAATCCTGACTAGCTAGCTGGTCAATATCTTATACCTATATCAAGTTAGGTTCTTAGCCACTTAATTTATTAGGTGATAATATCATCGAGCTGTATGTATGCATGGACTTAACCAGTGGCGACTGTCTGATCAAAGCTAAAGGAGACTCATTAAAGTCAAGGAGACACGTGCACTAGTTGAGGACACCAAACCTGCGTGACAACTGACAGGTGACAAACCCTATCTCCCATACAAACAAACAAACCAACCTATCAATGCTAAGATTCGCCTTAACACGAATCACTGCACATATATCTTAACTTTTAAATTCTTCAAAATTTATATGAGAAATTCCTTTAAATCAAATAGACCCTAATTTCTTTTCTCTATTCCAACGAAGTAATTAATACATATATGTTAAAAGCAGTACTAGTAATTGTAAAAATGAAGAATATAAGTGGTATTTTATATAATCCTTAATTCTTATGCTTATGCTTGACTCTTTTTTCCGAAAAAGTCTTATGCTTGACTCTAAAAATCATCTATCGTGACACGGACGGAGCATTACTTTAGTAGCTAGCTATATAGACGCGTGGTCTAAAAGGTATATTAGCACATACTAATACTGGGTCATCTTGCTTATTAATTAGTCACGTGATTCTATCTAGTTAGTACTCCCTCTGTCCCATAATGTAAGATATATTTTAATTGTTTAATTAAGATAAAATTTTAATCATAAATTACTCTATTATATACAAAATCACAATTATAAATATTTTTAAATACGAACTCAGTGATATCAATTTTATGTCACATAAATTATAAATTAATAAGATAATTGTTAATCAAAATATTATTTTAACTAATTAAAATATGTCTTACATCATAAGACAGAAGGAGTAGCGCCTTAGCTATTAGGACTATCTAAGCTATAGCTAGGGTACGTTCAGGACTTGGCCAAGCATCGAATACAACGACATGGAGAACAGGGTGATCAAACCCGGCGAGGTGAATTCGCGCGCGGTTAATTAGCCATCGCACGGCCGTCGCGCGCTCCCCTTGTCGACGTGTGCGCGCGCGCCGCCACCTGTGGGCTCGCTCCATCTTGAACTGCTATGTAGCCATCCTTGCGAGGGAGATGACGAGACGACGACGGCGACGCAGGCAGCTAGAGGAACTCTCGCTGAGCACTCCACTTGCCTGAATTGACATCGATCGAACACGATCCGTGACGAACCCTAGTGCGCAGGTCGGCTCCAATGATAACCCCATGACGCTGCACGTATTTTTTGTTTTTTGTTGGAAGCTAGTAATAGTCTAATACGTATTATGTGTACGTATATGCAGATAACAAAGAATAAGCTGACAATATATATTTTCTGAATCGGAATGATGAGAAGAGGATAACGCAAATAACTGCACCTTTTCAGCCTATTTGGTACAAGCCCATGCTACAGCATGTATGTATGGGAGGAAAAAGAAAGGGACAAAAAGAAATGGATAATGGCTTGGTGAGCCGAGAAAGAATAAATAAATTAAAGGGATGTGGATGACCAAGACGCACGCAAGCATGGAGTTCAATTAGACGAAGAAAGCCGTTTGAATGTGACGACCATGTATGTACTCACTGCATTTAAGTAGCATCGATCTCTTGACCATTCCGTTCACTGCTAGTTTCAACATGACCTGGTGTATCAGAACCGTTGAAGTTTTCACTAACTTATTAAAGGGAAGATGTGGCATCAAAAATTCTGAGACAAAACTTGTTCTTCTTTCCTCAAATAAATTAAAATAAAAACTTTATTACCTTTGCATCGATTGATAACAACCGCATAACGAACACAAAGTCAAGTATCATGTGCCAAAGAGCATAAAAAAGCAAAGGATTACATAGAGCTTAACTGACCCAAGTCATCAGGAAGTATATAACCTATTACACGACCGCCATTTGTATTAGGACATAAGTCTTTTATCAATCGTCTTTAACCGCCGGCCACCCGCTACCGTAAGGCCATTGTTCCTTGGTTCCTATAGTTAAGATCACGGCTGTAATCAATTGGTACATAAGAAGATAACCTACAATTGATTAGAATTATTTTTATCAAACATAATATGATTTCAATATAGCCATATGGATCAACATATTGTACAAGCATCCACCAGGATTTGGACGTGCATAGTCTCCTTTAAACCTGTTAACAAATTACGGAACAAATTGGATATACTACCAAGAGGCAGAAGGTTGAACGCTAAGTATGCGGCATGCCATACGAAATGAGTCGATTCTTTTTAGCTAGGTTGTTCTTAGCAAGTACCGCTCCTCGAAGAAGATACCACATAAAAATCTTAATCTTTAATACATTTTCAACCACTATAAACGCAGCTACAAGAGGCATTGGTTGTTATTAGGCATAAAAGATCACACAAGAGCATTATATATGGACCGTACGCAGAATTGTCCATTCAAATGCGAACGAAAACTTGTTCTCCTACCGGGACTTAATTAATACTACTATCAATCAGTAAACCAGTACAACCAGAACTGATTAGTTGTATCTATACTTAGCTATAAGTAACGATCCATCGTCTTTCCTACACCGTTTCTTTTGGTCACCGAAGTGATCGTACGTGCATGCACGCAGGCTCATCCAGGATGCCGGAATGGGGTCAAGAGAGAGAGAGAGAGTGGCGATCCAGAGGAAGAAAGCAATCAGAGTAGCGGAAACAATGTGGCAATGATCAAGAAATAACGTGCTCTGGAAGCAAAAAAACACACACACGTGATTCAAGACACAAGAGTTTAATATGGAAACCCTGTAAGGGTGAAAACCACAGGCGCACGGCGACGCCAACTTCACTATGATGAATGAAGTCCTTAACCTGTTAGGGATTTACAATGCTTGGCTTGTCCCATAACGTCTAAAGGGGTAGGATATATAAAGTAGCAAGTGGCTGAAGGGGTAATTGACTTGCCACCTGTGACACAGCTGACTGAAATAGGCAGCAGCTTAACATGCTAGCACCTGACTCAGGTGAGCAAACCCTCTATCTGTGTCAGCTTACCTGTGTCACCGGTAGACATCACCTGTGACACAGCTGGTTTACCTGACACCGATAACACAGAATGTCTTCTGCAAAGGGATGACAGAAATTTGGAACAAACTCTAACACAAGAGTTGATTTGACCGTGCAATTGGGTCAAATTAAGGCACTAAGCTTGGGTCCAATGGGGCAAGCTAGCTCGGAGAAAACAGGTGTTATTACAATTTACAAATAGATCAGGACAGACAAAATTAAAGGCTGAGATTCCGGTGCAGAGGTAGATACGATCGAGGCGTACGTACAAAAGGCTTTTATATGATTATCCGAAGCATGCACGTACGTATTACCCCCACACGTGCAAGGAAGGCCGGTATATCCCACTGAGAATACATGAAGAACAGTGTGGCGTGTTCATGCTTGAGTACATGGTCGTGGTGTGAGTCGTGTACGTGACTGTGTCAGACGACAACATCGTCGATCGATTCAGACGCGAAAATGAAAAGACGATCTGGATTATATCGATCTTGTGGAGATTGTTGGACGTCGCGTTCGATCTTGTGGAGGGGTTTCATTTCATTTCAATTATGGATGTATGGGCCCGTGCCGCTTTTGACCGGGCGTTAGCGGTAGCTTGGCAGGACACGCTCCAAGTGAAGTGCTGTTGCACTCAACGCAAAAGAATTCGATAGCTTCGTCGTCCTCAGCTCGCCATCAGCCTCACACATTGAACGGTACTAAGCCTCTAGTTAGCTAGTTACCACTTCTTTCCCTTTCTTTTTCACATAGAAATTTAAAGGGTGTTATCGTGGCTAAAGTAGAAGCTCAAAGTAGCTAGATAACCTTTTCCCGTGTTGTAATATATATGCAATTAAATACGAGTATTACACTTGGCGAAATCATAAGTAAAAGAAGAAAGAAAGATTCATAATAACCACTGCATGCACTTTGATATTTGTTGTGTCAGATTCTTTGACAGACATGTACATGCATGCACGACTTGACTAGCTAATCAGATAACTGCCGTAAAAGGGTAGGCTACCGATTCCAAATTAGACGATAAGCCCAAACGAACTGACCAGTAACACGTTAGGAAAAACAGCATGTGCACGTAAGGTACTGGCAGACACAGCACATCGTCAGGTCAATATATATAAACTCGAAAGATGAAGTACTCGAACCATATCCATATTGTGACATGCACTTCGAAAATTTTTTAGCTAGGTGGGAGAGAAAAGTAGCAGACTAGTAGTACTCTCGAAAGAGGCAGTCGAATGAGACCTTAATGGGTCAGATAAGTGATTACAGCATGTATGACGTATTGACGTTATCCCCGCTAACTTCTCGGTCGTACGTATGTTACGAGTTTTATTCAAGAAAATAGATTGAATAGTCTAATGTTAGGTTCCGAGTGCATGCATGTCGTCTGAACCTCACATTGGAGCGATGCAAAGGGAGTTTGTGTGACTATCTCGACAAAAGCAACAAAGCAGAAATTCAGCTCCGTTAAGCATGCGGGAGTGGTGTGCTGCAACCTGGCTCTCTAGAAAAGGATGGCCGGATGCATAAGGTTTGGTTGGTTCTGGTAATTCTCAACGTGATGTTAAATCCCATTGGTCCCTTGATCACAGGTAAATTAAAAGGAGGAGGAAAAGATTTGGTCGATGGCGTATATATCTACCAAGTGTCGACACTGGCGTGGAGTAGAACGTCTGTGTAGGAACACGTGTAGGGTGGCTGCATGTGGTCATACTTGCATGTAAAAAGCCTTTTACGCTACGCCATTCAACCCCAAGCCATTACCGTGTAAAGTTCGATCGATCGATTCTCTCTTTTTAGCCGACTAGTTTCGTAACCTGACAAGCGACGATGGCAAAGTCGATACTTAACACGAGTTTGCACCATCCAAGTGTAAGATCGTTGCAAAGTTGTCTGCACGTGCATGCGGATACGGTTCGACAGCAGTTCGTTGTCGATCGGAAGAGATGATGAAGTGAAAATGGGACCATACCATCGTATATCCGCATGCAACTCGCAGAGGTAGCGTGATTTTCCACTACACTGTCGCGGCCGAGCTCTTTTTTTCTTTTGTAATCAGGCAACTTTATTATATGATGGTTAGATCATCCACCATTGCAGGTACAATAAACTCAGGGGCTTCATCGGTCTAAACACAACCGAAACCCTGAGAAATACAGTGCCTAGCTAGCTCATGAGCAACGATGTTTACTTCACTAGTACAGTAAGAACAAATTGTCGCCGCCGAGCTCAATCAGGGGAGTTGCACGGGACGCGATCACGGTAAGAGAAAATCCAAAACGAGACCACGCGGAGGCAGCAGCTGTGCCGTGGAGAGGAACCAATAGTGGATGGTGTTGGGCCACTCGGGCAAGGCTGGGAGACTGATGGTTTCAGGCTCTCGGCTACCTTTGGACTGGGAAATCTAGGATTATGGCCATGAGGCCTCGTTACAGACCGACAGCCCAGCCACGCCCTCAATCTCCAGAGAGGGCCCGCTATGGGAGCTGTCCCAATCCGACCCATGAACACCTCAGGCTGGAGGCTGCAGAGCCGCGGAGACATACACAGCAGAGGTGAGATTAAGGCCGGAAATAAAGCTCGAGGTTCATCATGACACAGCTCGGGCTCGCTAAGACAGTCAAACGAGTCGAGTTTAAGCCTCCTTCTCAGCTTGTGTAGTTCGTCAAGTCAAGTCTAAAAGGCTCTTGAGCTACTTGTAGGCTCGTGAACCGTGTCAAGCTGGCTCGTGAGCCTATTTCTAGGCTCACTGCAGGTGACGAGTCGAGTCACGAGCTAGCTTGTCTCGGCTTATTTCCAGACCTTGATGAGATGTGATATATCCTGATCCGTGCTCTCTGTGTGGATTCCGACTACAACCTGTGTCAGTCCATCCGATCCCGACAGCGTAGATGACATCTCCTACTTCTGCACCGCCTACACTAGCGGCGAGTTCGTCAGGGCGCCTAAGATGATCGCCACGGAGGGTAACCTCGCTCTCATCGCCCTGACGCACGGGCACGGCTGGATCTTCCTAACCGATCCCGCCAGCTACAACTACTTGGTGTACCGCGCCCCCATCCATGGCGCCCATGAGCCGCCCGAGCTCAGCCGGCTTCCACACCCCAACCCCCACCTGTTTCTGCACCACGAACAACGCTGCCGCACCTGCAGGAGCGGGACCAACAGCGACAACGGCTACAATGCCTACAAGATAGCGACGCTCTCTGCTCGGTGGGGATCCGCGACTAGTCAGTACGACCTCTACACCTACGACTCCAAGGCTAATGCTTGGACCCGCAAGTCCACTGCTTTGTCACAGCCGCGGACGCATCGCTGCGAGAGGGTCATCACCGTCGGTGGCACCATGGGCTGGGTCGACCTCTGGCAGGGCATCCTCCTCTGCAACGTGCACGTAGCCGGGGAGGAGGTGGAAAGCCCTAGCCCCAGGCTGCTTCGCTCCATCCAGCTGCCGGAACCAATGCATCCGGACAACCACCTCCCTCTCTGCGGCACCTCATCCTTTTTCCGGGACATTGCCATCGTCCACGGCCGCATCATCAAGTTCGTCGACCTTCAGATCCACGCCAGCCCGGGCTCTCTCCTCCCCAATGGCTGGACGGCCGTCACATGGAGCATGGCGAACGTCGGTGATTCGGGTTTCCACAAGGACGGCGAGCTCCATTCCGGCGATATCGTCAACGCCTTGCAGTCGTCTCTCTTTGTTGCCCAGCCCACGCTCAGCTCGCACCATGATTATCTCCAAAAAAAGAAAAAAAAAGAAGATTTCGCACCATGATGATATTCTCTACTTGATGATCAAGGCCCGCCTAGATGACCGCGAGTCACGGGTGATTGCTGTTGACATGAAGAAGAAGAAGCTGGAGCCAGTGGCTACGTTCACCACACAGAGGCGGCGGCATGAACTTCGCCTACATGCGACTCCCAACTATCTCACTCCAGGTACCTGTAGGTTTTTTTTCTTTTTTTAACCATCGCCTCAGCATGCCTGCCCAATTGCAAACCTCTCTAGGTTGTTACTACATTCGAGAACTTGTTGTTGTAGTCTCTCTATGGCACTTGCAGGCCGAGTGTTGTTAGTTGTGATTTTCCGAGTTCTTCACACTAAAACCTGGGGCTGCTTTGCTTTGTGCAGATTCAAAGCGTAACATGAAACAACGAGGCCCGGTGTTGCGGGGATCCTATCGCAAGAAGCCCATCACTTTCATGTCCGGGTATGGGGCGACAAAGTGGAAGGCCGGAGCGGGTGATCACAGCAAGAATCTGCCTTCGATGGGTGATAATATGTACCGCCTCCTGGAGATTGAAGCAGCGGCTGCAGCGGCGCCATGAGCAGCTGGAGGACACATACACGCAACAATTAAAACCCAGTTACCCTGATTGAGTGATTTCTTCTCCGTAAGCTATCAGCGCAGACACAGTAGCACAATACAGAGTTTTGATGGCAACGAACAATACATTTACGGTGACACAATAAAGTATTTATGCTCATCCACGTGGAAGTAAAAAAGAATGACAGGCTCTCATACTGCTTTCATTAGTACAAAAATAATAATGCGCCTTACAATGGCCTCTGGCTGAAGTACAATCGATGCTGTAATCCTTGTGTATGAACCTACTGTATAGGAGGAGGGGAGGCTAAATGAACTGGGTGACAAAATGGCGATTTCAGGCAAACGCAGCACCGGGTCAAGCGGTAACCCTCTGAATCCAAAACTTCTCGGTGGCAACGCTCCCTCATCAATGATGTTCCCATGCTAGAGTGGTGATGCCTATGATGAAGATGCAACCTCAATGGCACTTCCAAGTGGCCATGCTGCTTCAACAAACGCGCCGCTGTAAGGGACCTTCTTTACCAAGGTCATCTCTTGTTGAGGGTCAATACCTGTGGGAGTGAAAGCAAAAGAAATGAGAAAAAGATCTCCATAGCCTGTAATAAGCTATCCTTGTCATTTTACTCTGTACTGAGCCTTACCAAATCCATCCACGAGCAGTGTGTACTGGTAAACCAGATCCATGCAAATATAAGGAATGTTATCCTTCTGGACACTGGGGTAGCTAGATTGAGCGTCATTCACGTTTAACTTACAAGCACGCTGGGCAGCTTCCTCAAAATCTGAGGGTTTAACCTTAGCAACAGCTGCCTCAGGGTTTACGAAACCGGCCTGAGCAGAAACCACAAAATGTTTAGAAGTGTATTGTCATAAAGAGTAACAAACAAGTAAAATTCATCTACAGATAGAGCACACTGCTAGAATCAGTTGTCGCATAACCTTACCTCAGCTGCCCTGTCAAAGAAAAACGACGCTACAAACAGATTCTTCTGTCCAGCACCACCACCACCATTCCAAATGCCACCAAAGAACATTTCATGTGAGTGCATGATTCATCCACTTTAAGAGCTTTCACTGCATCAGCCCTGCATTTTGAGTAACTAGCACCAGAAGGTGCAGCTGATGCTTCAAATGTACTGTCGCCATACTTATATTGCCCTAAAAATATAATGGAATCAGAACCGAATCCTCCTATGATCAGTACAAACAAAATACCAAACATAGGAGAATTAAGCACATAGCATGCCAAATAGACAACTAAAATTAGTATATCCAATCGGGGTTACAATCTGCCTGTAGAGTTGTTAATTGTGATGCGCTGATATGGCCATAGTTATACAAAGTACAACAAATAATTTTAACTGAAGGTTCATAGTTGGCAAGGTTCCGAAAGAAAAACCGAGAATGGTAACCTACATAGAATGCAGCAAGCTGACTTTTAGGGAACACACTTCACTTAATGGGCAGGGACTAGTTTAATCTTCTAAGATGCAGATTGAGAACATGATAGCAGAACAATAAGGTAGAAGAAAGCAATCATACCCTGATGTCCCGCCAATATACAGTTGCTGTAACCATTGCCATTGCCAGCCTTTAAAATCTCTGCTCGAGCAGCCAGCAACCCATAGCGCAAATAACTGTAACAAACTTTCATAGTTATATGCATGATTTAAACACCTCATATTTTTGGACCGGAATAAACATATGATGTCATTTCTTATAGTGCCTCATCAAAAAGCAATATTCTGCGGAGAACCGGTGCATGACTTTACATCAGATGAAGTTTTGGTAGAATAGACAGCAAAATCTTTGTTTACAATGCAGTTGGCTTGAAACACGGTATTAGAATACAATTAAGCTTTTCTTGAGAGTTGCGACAACCTAACTGTTTTTTAGGTTGCATCTATGTGTTATGCTACTTCTGTATTTTGCATGACATGATATTGTCGTACAGAACTATAAAACTTTTCTGCTCTGCAGTGATATATGACCATGAATCCAAATAGGCACACATAAGAGATTTGTGGGACAGTACCACCATCAGGTGATTAAATAGGTTACTTCATGTTATGCCTAGATTATAATCAGCAGAGGGTTCATAAATTACCAGGACAAATTTTGGCTGGACTGTAGCAACAGTAAAAAGCTCAGAAATTTTTTAACACTAACCTGTGAACATAAAGATAATATGTGGTTCCTTTAAGGAAAAGCTTCTTCACATATGAATCTTCACCATCTGATGGTTTAGGAGCATTTTCGGCATCCTTATCTGGGATAGCATATGCCATCTGGACAGATCCACCGCCGAGATCAACCACTCCAACTGTGTCTGCGTAAGTCTTTCCCAAATTTCCCAACAGATAATTAATGGTAACCTGTAAGAACAGAAGAGAGTGATACATGTTATATGTTCCTGGACCAAAAGCTAAACAATGAAGCACAACTTATGAATAATTCCTAAACACTCTAAAGGTGAATAAATGTTGGGTCAGGACACAACACGACCTCTACTATGCCTGCTCAACTTATTGTGTTGAGCTTGGATGATAACAACTTATTCCCTTTTTTACATCTATATTAGTTTGAACTCTGCTTACGTAAAATTTATTAATCTAGAGGCTTAGATGAATATTGAACATTGGGAAGCCTTAGAATCATGGGGACAAAGTAATATTTTAGATTTAGAGCAATAAGGCCAGAATCGTACCCATTCATATGCACCTTCCTGAGATCCATCAAGAACTGTAACCCAGTCCGGTTGGTTTTTAAATGAACTCTTCTCACGGAGAAGATCCCTAACCTGCACATTTGTGGATGCATTAGCATCCAGTATTAAATGATCAATCATGGTAAATTGGTTACGAAACAAAAACCTCATTGAAACAAAAGAATAATATAATAGCCTGCAATGCAGACAATAATGACATCACGAGTGATAGAAGAACATTTACCGCTTGCAAGATCTGTTCGGATTTGTCTGGCCCCAATGCTCTCAGCCCCGCGGTAGCCTGTGCATGGATGATGAAGCTGAGAACATCATGAAGCACAAATTACAAAATCTACTAGTGTTGTACCACTCACCCCAACTCTGACAGGCGTCTGGTCGCGCAATTCCGCGGGAACCACTTGTTTGGCCTCCTCGATGAGAGAGACGAGCGATTCAGCAGCCTCACGCGGGTCCTTGGCATACGCGCTAAGCCCTGGCTTTTTCTGCGATGGAAGGGAAATAGAATTCAGATCATGAGATCCAGACCAGATCCAGATCCAATGGATGAATGAATGGATCGCTAGTTTACCTGGACGAAGAGCTCAATCTCGCTGCCAATGTGGACGAGATCCAGGTTGCCGTCGAAGCGGAAGACGTGGACGCGGCTCCCGGAGCTCCCGGCGTCGAATATGACGGCGTACTTGTTGGCATCGCCGCCCACCAAGGGCCCATGCCTCCTGCTGGCTCCTCTGACGGACGCGGCGGGCGAGCGCGGCATGAGCAGGAGCACGAGCGAGACGAGCGCGAGCGGCGCGAGGACGACGAGCAGCACCCCGCGGTAGCGTTGCACGCGGCCGGCGAGCGTCTCCGGGCCGCGGCTCCCCGGCGGCTGCGAGTGCCGGCGCATCTTGTCGTCGGCGGGGAGGAGGAGGTCCGGGGAGGAGTGCGTCCGGCAGCGGATGCGACCGGCTGGGACCGCCTCCTGCTCCGCGGGATCCAGCGCGTCTCGCTCCACGCCGCGAGTCTCGGTGGAGAAGATCTGCCTGCAAGCGTCTGCGCTGACCGCGTGGGATTCGGGGGGCAGAATTTAACGCAGGCGCCTTGGTTTGACTTGGGGATCGCGTGGGGATGTGGTGAGATGGTCGTAGAAAAATGTGTGTCTCGGGATGCGGCGCGAGCGGGGCCAAGGGCGCGGCGCTCTCTGTTCCCGCCGGAGGAGAAGGGGGTGGGGAGGTGGTGGTGGGTACGGAACGGGACGGCGATTTGTAGAGGCCGCGGCGGCTGCTTTGCGTGCGAGTTCGCCGTGCCGATGCGGCTTGCTTCGTCTGCGCGCGTGCGCGAGTGCGCTTGTTGGTCACCGTCGCGTTGCATTTCGGAGTTTTGGGCACCGGAACCGCGGTGCTCGGGAATTCTATGCTCGGTCCACGCCAGTACCAACTGAACCAAACCAGACAGTGATTGCTACGAAATACGCCCTCCGTCCACAAATACAAGACGTACATAAAATTTAAGGTCTAACTTTAACAAATAATTAAACTAATACTATTTAATTATATGATATAGTAGTGGTACCATTGGATTCATATTGAAATGTATTTTCAAATGGTATTACTTTTGTATTATATAATTCAATATTATTGACTTAATTGTTGGTCAAAGTTGAATCTTAAATTTCGTACACGCCTTATATTTGTGGACGGAGGGAGTAATATTCCTACGAATTAATTGACGGTGCATGCGCCGACCAGAGATCTGTTAGCACGTTGATGTGTTTTTTTTTGACGGGGAAGGCAGACGTTGTGCCAATTTCATTAAAGGATAAAGATAGAACAGCAAAAAAGATGGAAAAAACAAAAATTACGTATAGATTCTTAACGCTAGGTTCCTCTTTGTAGTGCCTTCTGCCTCCTCGTAAGCCACCATCAGGACGTCCATAGAGTCACGATTGATTATGAAAGATACGCCGGTTTCGTTGTAGTCAAAAGTTTCACAATACATTATCCACTCCACATGAAATTCTTTCAGCTACGTCTCTCCAATGATAGATGTGCATCTTGTCCACCGGTCGTCGAGCGAGCAAAGGTTAAATATATGGATTTGAGTTTATGGATTGCTACTTTTCGATAATGGAAGCTTTATAAATTATGGATTGCTAGTAGGACACATTACCCACACTGCCCTAGAGAAACGACAATCTCTAGTGAGATGCTCGTTTATCTCATCTTTAGTGTCGCATAGCCTGTATATTTGGTCATGTGGACATCTGTGAACCACCAATCTGTCTCTAGTGAAAGCCTTGCGGTGAAGCATTAATCAGGTGATGAGCTTAACCTTAGGCTCAATAGAGGCCCGCCAATTCTTCTTCGAAGGGAAAGGGGTCGTTGTCCCAAAGAATTAGAAATGATACATTGAAGCCACCAAGTAAACCCCAGTTGTCGTCCACCACTAGGAGATCGAGTCATGCACATTCGGATTGAGAACAATCTCCTGGAGACTTGACTAGAGGTCAAGAAATTCCTGAGTCTGAGCGTGGGTTGTGATCCGGCGGAGAGGGCAGATTCAAGCGCTATCGGTAGCTTAGTTTGGATGGAAAAACACTTCCTATTTGAAATGAAGAAGAGGGAGAAGGCGATGTCGTTGAGCCATCGGTCATGCCAAACAACCATTGTTTTGCCACTTTGTGGCGGCCCGAAATAACGACATATCATTTTCATCTCATGACATATTGAATCCTACAGGAACTAAAATGACATGAATGAGTAATAAAAGTTGTTTGGTTACACTACAGGAAATACGTATAAATTTTCTTAGAGAATTAAGTGTTTGCCATAGTTGTTATAGATTTTTTTCTTTAAAATTACATATAAAGTAGTTCATATGAAAAAATTCTATGATTTTCAATCCTAGAGATTAACCAAGCTCTATAGAAAACCCTAAAAAATAAAACTATCTCTTTTTTTTTATACAAAATTTCATCGAATCAAAAAGACCGTAAGTAAGCTCGAAGCCTTAGACGAGTGCCCGCGTTGCCCTGGACCAGGTTAAGATCAAGCAATCGTAGAATAAGCATGCATACTCAGTGATGTAGATGTCACGAGCCTCACAGTGTCTGTCCAACTGCGTCCACCTCCGTGGGTCTCAAGCAGTAAGCTGTTAGTGGCTTCAACGATCTTACTTCATTAGGAACGAGAACTTAAATTTTGCCTTGTGCTCTTCCTCTAATCCAGATTCTGCGTTGAGAAAGTCTCGAGCTGTGGACTGCAACCAGCCACGCCACTTGGTTAATTACAGGAAACTAACTACAAGTCGGTGCAAGTTATGTGGCAGTGCTCCGGAAGCAACAAGTACCGGTGCATCGAATGTCGGTCTTGTACTGGCCTTACCGATGACCACTTTTTGTGGAACGGTAGAATTATGAGGGCATAATTTTGTATATTACTCCCTCCGTTCACAAATGTAAGTTGTACATGAAATTTAAAATTTAACTTTAACTATAAATTAAGTCAATAATATTAAATTATATAATACAAAAGTGATACTATTTGAAAATACGTTTAAATATGAATCCAATGGTACCACTACTATGTCATATAAGTCAATAGTATTGGTTTAATTGTTGGTCAAAGTTAGACCTTAAATTTTATGTACGTCTTACATTAATGGACGGAGGGAGTAAAATTTAAATTATGATATTTATATTTATATATGTCTATGTGTATTCAGTAAAAACTTAGTGAAATTTTCGGTCTCTGTCAATACAAACATGTAAATAGGATTTCGTTTGTGTGCATGTGTGCACATACACGTCTATCCGTAATAAAAAATAATAATGTACTAGCCCTTGCCTTGTACTAACTCGCAACCTTTGCTACAGTGGTTGTTTGGGCCGTGTCGCAGGCCGGCACCCCGCTGCTGCAGCCCAGATCTCGGCAAGATGGTAGAAGCGCAAGTCCCCGAGGTGATGCGGCTTGCATGGAAGTCTGGGACTCGGATCAACTGCACGTGATCTTTCATCAGCAAACGGGTATTGTTCTTTTTGTACCCGAGTAGTATATCATAAACTGGATTACACTCGATTTCCGTTGACCTGTCGCGTTGCACTTTTCTCTTGTTTACGGTTGTGCGGGGATTCGAGCTACCATGTGTAGTCTCCTCGAGTCATGCACACTCCGATTGTATAGCTTTTCCTCGACAGCAAATGGCTCGATGCTTGGATTTGATGCCTTTCTTTTTTCTTTCTGAAATATCGATGCCTTTAGTTTTGACTTCACCAGATTCTCGACACAGTTCATGCTTGCCGTTTAGTTCAAACTCCATTCTTCGAACATCTAGGTCCTCTTTGGACAGTAGAATTTTCTCAATAGTTGTGGAGGATTTAATCTTTTAGGTTATCTTTCAGGGACTTGTTAGAAGTTGTAAAATTCCTACCATATGTATTTCTATGTCCCAAATTTTATAGAAAAATAAACATAAACTCAAACTTCATCTTTTATTTTCTTTTAAAAGTTCTAACGTATTCTCTCTCTGTGTCTCTCTATTCCGTCAATCTCTCTCATTCTCAATACATGTTTTCTTCCAAAACTCTTGTGTTATTACATGTGAACCATCTCAGACAAGACATTCCATTCCTACTTCTCTTATAGAATACTTTTTTCCACTTTCTATGTTTTCTAACTGACTTGGTCTCATGGATTATGAAACGGAGGGGGGAGGGGGGGGGGTCTTGTCCCATTTTATATACAAAAAGAGACCGCCCTTACACACGTAATAAACACACATTACGACCCTATTTGGAATGGTTTAGAGGAATTTGTAAGCCCTTGAAATTTTAGTAGGTAGTCCTTTGGACAAAGGCTTTGTAGGAATCGTATGAAATCCCTCGTAAGTCGTAACGCCTCAATCCATAAAAGTTGCAAGGAACTATAACATGAGCTTTCTGAGTCTTTGCATGTACCTTTTCTTTTACGAGAAGCATGGGCCTTCTTTCTTTAAATCCTGAAAAAATCCTCCGGAACACCAAAAAAAGGTTTTTTTTTCGCGGACTCTTTTTATGTTGTTGTTTGTCTAACTCATCTTTGTTGCGAAGATTTGCTAACGTATTCTCTCAATTCGAAGTTTTAGTTTGAATAGCAACATTTGGACTTTTCGGTGATGTTACATCGGAGACGGGCCTGAAGCCCAAGCCTTTGAGCATAATGCCGGCCCACTTGTTGTTTTAGGTTGGCCGGCCTATGCATCTATCCATCCGCCTTCCCCAACGCCTCCAAAAGACGCCTCCGTGACGTCGCCACACCGGAAATGAAAATGCCACCAGCCGCTTCCTCCCCTGCGCTCCTCTCCTCCCACTTCGCCTCCTCACCTCCCAACCTCCACCCCACGCCCCAGCCGTAACCACCACCACTCAGGCACTGACTCCATCATGGCGGCCGCCGCCGATTACCACGCAGACGACGACGAGTTCGACGAATACAACCCCCACCCCTACGGCGGCGGCTACGACATCTCCGCACCTGCGGCGCCCCTCTCCCGCCGTCCCCTTACACGTGCTACCCCGTCTCCTCTCCCGCCACCCCACCGCCGTCCCCGCGCCCGCCGCTTCGCTGCTGCCTTCGCCTGCGCCTGCGCCTGGTCCTGCTACGCCGCCGCCGTCTTCGCCCTCGAAGCCTCGGCCGGTTTCGCCCGAGCCGACGAAGCCTTCCCCGCCGCCGGTGCCGGTGGCGGAGCCGTACCACTGGCCCAAGCCGCACGACTACGGGGATGCGCGGCTACTGGAGGCAGTGGATGCGTGGGCTGGATTACCTCTTCGGCCACTCCGATGGGTACGGGAGCGGCGGATTGGGGTCGACCGCCACGGGTTCCCTGTCTACGCCAACAAAAGAAGGGAGGAGTGGAGGACGCCGTGGTCGTCGAGGTGGCGCCGCCAGCCATTGGGAATGTGGAGTGGCATGACGGCGGCGAGGTGCCGGATCAGAGCAATGTGAGTGAAATACCGTACACCATTCTTTAAGTCTCATGCTGTAGTTTTGCCTTAACGTACAATTGAGTGTTTATGTTTATTCTCTACCGCTGACTGCTTCCTGTGTTGTTTTGTACTTTGGAGACAGCGGTATCTTGGTACGATATGCAAAAGAGGATACTCTGGAATCTGGTGAATGTGGAGATATGGCAAGCTTATTTTTATCTTCCTTCTATCCTCAACAAACACAAATTTATGAGCAGTCTCATGTTGATGAGACTATCTCCTTACATCAAAATTTGCAGAGCAACTGGAATGTGCTTTCTGAAGATGCTTCCCAAATCACTAAATCGGTAAGCATCATAAGGGTGTGCATGTTTGCAAAAATTTGAAAACAAATTCAGTACTATAGATCAAGCTTTAATGTCCTAAACTCCTATTTCTGTGACATGTAGCTGCATGTATAATTTAACGCACTACCATACGTTTTTTCCTAGTGTAACGATCTTGATTACTATTATTTTTTTTGAGGGGGTTATTGGTGGAAGAAATCTCTCAGCCATGTTGTCTCCTATTGCTGTCATGCTTTACTTGAGCAACTTATAATTCAGAATTTCCTATCTTTTTTTTGAGGAAACTGGCAGGAGCACAGCCTATTCGTTAAGAAGAAAGATTGGTTACATTATTTACAGATCAAGGGTCTGTTTTTGGAGGGAGCAGATCCAAAAAAGAAAAAGAAAAACATCCGCATGCGGACTACTCCCAATGTGTTAAACTACTAGGGGCACTAGGATTGGCCGGTGTCCTCAAAAGCCATGGAGACCACCTTGCGGAACGTGAGCCTCATCCTATTGAAAATACCTGACGATAGTGACGATAGATGATTGGCAATCTCAGTAGTGACAATAGATGATTTTGCTTAGTGTTAGTTATGTGGTTTTGTGCCTTGCCAAGACTCAGATAGATTGTCAACTGAAAAAAGTACAGCGTATGCATCCCCTTTTATGGTTAAATTGTGGTGTTTGCAGCTGTTTGTTCAAATTTGTCACTTCTTATTTTCCTTTGTGGAACAGAACAATTTACCATGTGTAACCTGCAGGGTGATGATTCCAACCATCTGAGTGGTTCCTTCTGGTCCTTTGGAGAATACTCAACATATACTATATAGTCTATAATGTTGTAATTTCACTTCAAGATCACTTGCATGACATTTTGATTTAATTTAGTTCACCAAGTGCAAGTAAAAAGTTAGTTTGCGTCTCACAAAAAAGAAGAGGTTATTTTGCACGAGATTATGTATTGCATACAATGCAAGATAATTGACCGCATTGCTGACCCTAGTTGTATTTGCTTATACAGTCTGATTTTCATTTGTGTGAAGTATGTATCTGATCATGATCTTCTATACATTCTTTCTTGTTGGACCTGCTGTATGCCAGAATCATCTACAGTCAGCCGCACCTGCGAATATCCTCGCAACTTTGTATAATTGATCCTGAGGTTTTTAAGAATGTTTTTTTTGGGAAACCGTTTTTAAGACCTTTTTTTTACAAGACGTCTTTGTTTCATAGCTTCGGGCCTGTTTGGATAGGGGGCTTTGGATCTATTCCAATTCGGACAACACCACAAATATGCCTTCAACACCTCCTTATAGCCTCCATAATTTTGAACTGCAAGTTTGACTTGGCAGGAGTATAAGCTAATTGTTAAAACATACTGACTGTCAGGCCGTTTCAATTTTCGTTGAATAGTGGCTGAAGGTGCCTAACTAGGTTACTGAATTTCACTCTTTAGGATCTACACAGCGCTCCTTGCTCTACATATCGCTTGATACCATGCGCCATCCTATCTGGAGTTTCCGTTCTATTATGTGGTTTCTTATGTGGGTTAAATCATTACTTTGATGGCTGACGGGGCATTTCTTCATTGAACGTACTAGCTACTACTTAGAGCTCCTTGTGAGTAGAATTGTTTGCTTCTTTTGTGGGTCAAATCATTAATTAGTCTTCAGTACTCTGCAAATTATGCACTTCACAGTGTCCACAATATGATATCTTGGACATGTTGCCTATCTAGAAACTGTTTAATCTTAACTTTTTACCTGCACTGCTAAACAGTACTGTTTGAAGGACTTCTTATGTCTTTGAACACTAGATCATGAAGAAGCACACAGGGATACGCAGCTACGTCCTGTTATACTCCTAACTTAAAAAGATGTGTACCCATTACAAGCACAATCTAACGATAGGTAAGCTTTCACTTTTGATATCTGCTAGGCCCATAGGCTGCTGTTGTCCATCAAGGTATCTCTTATTGGTTAGGAAACGCTAGCGTCTGTGGCTTACTATTTTCAGGTCAAACCTTTGCAACTCTCCCGGGCTTGCCTGACCTGGCCCAATTGGTTCTTTTGTCAGGGCCTTGAATGGGGAGCTGGAGAGACAGAATCCAAGAATGAAATAGAAGTCCTAAAGCAAGGTATGATGGTGAGTAAATTTCTGAAATCTATTTTGATTCTTGAAGAGTGAATCAACTAAACCAGGAGTGAAATATCCGAGTGGCTATTAGCACAGTAGCACTGGATAATCCACACAGCTCCACTTTTCATATATATATATAGAATCTTTGAGCTTGTTCAGCAATGGCGATCAAACAAACAAGCCTTCTGCCTTGTACAATTTTTTAGCTACAAGAATTTCTTTTACATTCCCTGCTTTGCGTCTAATAGTTCCCGGAATATCTAAAGAGGTATCATCAAAAAGCTCATATTGCTTCTGCGATAGGACTGACTAATGGCAGACCCACTCATTTGGCATAGATATATTGTTGATACCCCTTCCTTTTCTTGAATCATGATCCTTTAAATAAGATTAACTTACCCTGGGGAAAGCAAAGATAGGACATAGAAAAATAGAAAGAAACCGACGGATCTTAAGGCCATCATGTCTTCTTGCTTTATTCTCATGCTGCCTAGTTGAGTTACTGAAGTTGCCAGAAGTTGTTTGTAAACAGTTGAAGAGTGAGTGCCTTTTGCATTACTCCCTATTTGACTGAACTTTTTCTCTTTCCAACTACCTGTAAAAAAGACTGTCAAAAAGTTGGGTCAAATACAGAACCAGCTGTTCTCATGATCCTTTATGTTTGGAGCAGTCACCTGTACTTGTATTAACTACTGGATTTTAGGCAGTGACACAGAAAGGACATTCTGATAGGCCTGAAAATTTTGAGATGGCTATTTGTTCTTTCCAGTAGATACGGACTATGGAGTATAATACCATGCCTTGATGCAATTGGAATTATGAGACTTTCACCGCGGGTGCCTTTTATTTGTATATGCACCTTTACTTGCAACAAGTTTAGCCAGCTAAAAGGTATCTGAGAAAAGGTCTTATCATGTCTAAAATGAATGCCAGCATGGAACAAAGATAATGCCAAAAGCAAGTGCAATAACATTTACTAACCCGTTATAATCTCCCTCCTTAAGGCACCAAATTGCCATCTGTTTTATATGATTAGCTGCTTTTCAATGCTGCTAGTGGTGTTTATATGCCATCCGTGCTTTCACCTTTTCCTGTTTCTGCCGTAATTTTAAGGGAACTAGCTGAATTTCAGATACTTAAGTTTTTTTTTGGTAAACGCAGATACTTCAGTTCATAGGCTTATATTTGGATATAGTGTTGTATTTCTTGTGCAACTCCGACGCTTATAGTTGAAATCATAGTTGTATTTCTTTTATGCAACTATAACGTCTCTAAGCATAATAGCTAGTTGCATGAAGACAGACAAGGGGCATTCTAATTGTTAAACAGATAGGACCATACGATCTGATTATTCTGATCAGATCCCACTAATTAATTACTCAGTGTATTATTCAAAGGGAGGTTGTCAGATTATACTTTATACAGATCGACTGAAGTTGTCGAAGGGGGAGGAGGCCAAAACTAATCATTTCTAATATCCAATTTTTAATGGACGATCAAATGCAACGAGGCATGGTCACATCTACCTGAAAGCCTCGACGGCTACTATGGCAGCGACCTGTCTGCGTTAAGCAAGCGTATTTCTTAACCTCCACAATCACAAGGATTTTGTAGCTTTCCGAAGCTGTAACTGCCTGTACTTACTCCCAGTCCCCACCCTTTCACCTTCTAGTGGTACCAAACAAACTTGTCAAGTCCAATAGTGTATGCTTAGGGGGGAAAAACATCTTATCTCAACATCAGCTTAATTTTGTTGCTTACACTTTCTCTATTTGACCTGTTGTCATTAGACAATTTTTCAGGAATATGTCACGTAGCTGAGATAGATGCTGCAGATTTCTTGCTTCCAATGAGGAGCTTCCTTAAGATACTAGTTTGATTTGTGAAGACATGTACTAGTATATGTAGTGAGAGATCTCCACAGTGCACACAGGTCGCTTCCCGAAATTTTCGGTCATGTCTAGCAAGAGTCCAATTGGTACCCACATGGGGGGTGGCCGCCCCGGGTTGGGGACGGACTCGGGGTTACTATTTGCTCCATCTCCTGCTGTTCGCCGAGTGACCTGATCTGACCCCACACTCCACAGGCATAGCAAACACAAAAACAGAAAATGTTGCTTGGAATTATGCTGTGTCCTACCGCCTCTACGCATCTACGGTGAATCAAGGTCCAAGGAACCATACAAACGCATGCACCATCTTCAAGTTCCAGTGTTCCACATACTTCCATTCCATTCCTGAGCATGAGGTGCAAGTGCAGTATTTCTTGTTGGTCTATCTTGAGTTTAGACGGGCCGGTACCGCTCGGAGTTGGAGTGCAATCTTGACTAGCGACGTTGTTTTGCTCGATTCAAAAGGGAATCCATCCATCGCCGTGCATGTGCCTGATTGACATCGATCCACTGTTCCCTTTTACGGGTTCGTGTAAGCTGCTGCTATCTGCTGAGGCTGGGCCTGCTACCGTATGTGCACGCTGGACATCGTCAATTCCAAATTCAATTGCCTCTCCTGTGCTATCTAGCGAGCCTACATCTACCACCATTACACTACTTTGGACTGTAGCTAGCGGCTAGCACTGTGTCCAACCGCGCATGCTAGGGGTAGTGCCCGTTGCGTCAAAATGTATGGCGGAACATAATATGTCTGGTGATTAGTTTGCTTCATTTGTTGCGATCGAGTAGTGCACAGAGTTGCACAAGCCTGTGACAGGTTGTGTGACCTGCTGAGGTAGATGCTGGGGTGTAAGAATACTAACGGAGACGAGCACCGAAGGATCTATGAATAAAAAGTTATGGAGCACTAGTGGTAGCTCGTACCATGTCGCAACAGGGAGGACAGGCACCGAGGGTACGTACAACATAGATGGCAGATCAGGGACCTGGTTACCAACCTCCAACTCCAAGACACCGATTAAGGGAGCAGAAGACCAAGAGCATCAATTGCACTCCTAGCTAGCTACCAGTGCAGCCAACGTTCGTGGCTAATCTCCCGTGAGATTTCCAGCTCGTCATGAGTGCTCTCCTGAGGCGATTGGCTGGATCGCCATGTTACCGGTCGCAGCCTCCACGGCCACGGCCACGTAAAATCGGTACGCCCCACAGCATTGATAGGGCCTCCCGGCGCGCTGCTGTACCTTTTAATGTCCGATATTTGCAGACAATGGCTTGTCAAGTTGGCAGGCATGGCTCGACCAACTGCTTCCGCTAGCGCCCGTTGATTTGTGTGACAGCAAACAGCGAGATCCGAAACATACAAGTAACCGACTCATGTACAAATGTCACCAGCCTCATGGCTCACACAAATCTCACGAAGAATCTCTGGATTTGGACAGTCGCAAATCTATCCCCGTATTAGAACCAAAAGTTAAAAAAAGATCATCGAGTACCCGTCAACCAACCTGTGAAAAAGAACATCTCTACCTGAGCTCTTGGTGTCGACCTAGCAGCAGAGCACTGGGACGCCGGTACGAGTACAGTAGTATTAACTTTGATGATTGCCATCTGACTGTGCAAGGACAGGCGCTGACACACGGCACATGGAGCTGAATCAGCGGCGAGACCGAGAGAGAGAGAGAGAAGAGGCCATGTTGCGCCTGTCTGTCACTGGATGGATGGACCGGCTGGGAACGTCGTGGCCGTGCTACCCCCTACCCCGGGGGGCCCTGCAATCCCTGCCTTTCGGCCCGGCGATTTTCGAGTTTTTCACCCGCTCACTCCGGCCTTCTTCTTTCCAGTTTGATGCGATGTTAAAGCCGGAGAAACGCTCGCTGCTCCGCCTTCGTTTTCCCTTTGGATCCGCGTCTCCTTCGCATCTCTCCTGCGCCATGTGCGCGCGCCTGCGTTTCACGGTTTCAGTAGTCAGTGCGCGAGCGTCAGGACTCGGGGTCACTGCGTGCGCATGTGGAGCGCCAGCGGCACTGCGTTATGGCCTTCTTTTTCACGGTGCTCGTATCGTACGTGCATTCGTGCTCCTCTTCTGAAATGAAAATGATCGCGCCCGGGGAAACTGCCGAACAAGCCAGCAAAACTTTTTCACGCTCAAGTACTAAGCGTCTTAAAATTTTCAAGTCGTCGCATTTTTAGCAGTACAGTACTGGTCTACTTAGGGCAGTCCCAATGCTCCAATCCAGCTGTCTCTTAAGTCATGCCACCTAGACAAAAAGTTTACGTGGCAAGGTAGTTATGGAGGAAAGATAAGGAAACTATCTCTTAATTTGGAACTGGCTCTTAGCGGTGTAATCGATATAAATTAATTCTTGAGTGATCCTATGTGGCTCATACATGTACTACTATGTACTAGAACTATGCCACAAATAGGTTACAATGTTAAAAATGATAGTATAGATCATAAAATATAATAAATGAGAATGTTTTAGATACAACACTAAGATACAAACCATTGAGAAGATTGTATCTAAATAATTACTTAATATAATAATATACAACCTAAGATACAATGCATTAGGAGTGCCCTTCCGGTCTTTACCTAAGAAAAAACCCGTCGAAAAAATACTCTTATTATGGACGAGTTCGCATACATATATAGCTTATGGTCAGATTGCTATTTCTAAGTTGTCTAAGAGTTTATTATTTCTCAGTTAATTGAAAATATATAATTGCAACTATCTAATTAGCCGTTTGTCTAATTAGCCGTTAGATAAAAAATCAACGTTCAAAATCATCGAAACAATTTTTAAGTAAACGCTTCCTTTTCTTTAACACGACACTTACAATACAAACATGTTCAGGCCGATCACACTTACAATACAAACATGTTCAGGCCGATCGACTGTACTCACTTTTATGCACTCGCTAAATAGATAAGTTATCAATATAACATACGCAAGTGCATCAGTAAGTAGTCTAGCGGAAACAAAAGTGAACAACAAATCATAGAACCCTGAAAGTAGAACATAGAGTAGATGGATTGAGGGCACGCAATCATGCAGCGAAATTTTAGGTGTAGCATCGAGGGTGCCTCTAAGATTTACATGTCCCGGTTCCAGCGCAGCAGTTCTGAGCGAGACGTTGTCTCCGCATGTGACAAAATCTATCTGTTAATTGACGGGGAGCTCAGACAAACAATGCGACGCTACGAATTGGTTGATTGCGAGATTCCATCAGCTTTGAGGCTTTCCACGCATCATGCTACTCATCATTTTTTCCAGTTGCGAGGACGTAGATTATCTTTCTTCTTTTTTGGTAAGTGACTAGTATAATTTTCAACAAGTCGGCAGTTAAATTCATGTTTCAGGGACACGTAAGTGAATTTCACAGGAATTTCACAGATAGCATAGTGTTTTTCATGACGATTGATGCGCGCATTTCACGGCAAAATAGTACAAACTGCAAGCCAACTAACTAATTAAGCCTGGCCATGATGTCCCTTGAATAGTTTAGTATCCTTTTTAGTACTTTAGAATGCTGACAAAAGTGAGAAGATATCAGCTATGGACAAATCAATCAAAGTGTTCCATAATCAGTGTATGTTAGCTAGGATGTTAAAATTTTGGCTAGTGAAGTCACAAGCAGCAGCTCAGTCTTATCTTTCGGCTAAATAAGCTGTTGAGAAAATTAGGCAGGTAGTTATTGATTAAGAATTTAAGATCACTATCAAAGCTGATTAAACCGGCCAGATCTTTGCAGTACGTAGCGGATTAGTGGTGATGGGGAGACCGTATTAAAGTTTCTTGTTTACTCAAGACTCGTGATTTGGTTGGCAAGCAACATGATACTTATATATGTACTCATGGCTCTCTTTATAATGCCCTGCGGAATGTTTTGGTTTTGTCAAACGAAAGCAAGAAGAGTCGACAAGCTATATATGGCCAGGTACGTACCCTAGCTTTTGTGTTTGACAAATCGTACCATAGCTTCCTTTTCGGTAGTTATTATCGTTAAGTTCCATATAATGAAGCCGGAAGCAAGATAAGCTTCACAAATGTCTGTCTGCATGCAAAAACTGAACACATGCACAACCGTGTACCAGTACTCCTATATAAATGTGGTGATAAATGGCTAGTTAAAGATGGCGTCTCACCGAGAGGTTCGTCCGCTTAGTGAGCCCAGGGACTCGATAGCATCTCGTGGGTGCGTTGGCTTAGCGTATGGCCAGTACTAGTAGTACTGATTAGATCGGCCTTCTCTCTCTCCTTTGGACAAAAGGAACTCTGTCCAGCTTATATTGAAAGCCAACATCATCACACGTCTCCTAGCATGGCGCATAACCTAAAGCAGAGGATGTTGCGCAATTTTAAATTCGCTAAATAAATGTTCCAATTTTTGTTATATCTCAAGTCCAATCATGAATTAATACAGATTTATAAGACATCTTCACTTTTTTTCTTAAAAAATTAGCTTGATGTATTTTGTCCACAACTGATTTAGGACTAAACCTAATAAATCTCCTTCTCACACATCGATCATACCTAGATTTACTTACTACTAATGTTCTAACCCGCCAACCATGACAGGTAACCATAAGGTCCTCGAGATCTGTATCTGAGCACCTGGGATCTGATACCACTTGTTGCGCAATCTCACACCCACTAAATTATTGTTTCAGCCCCTATTTCACCACAAACCCAACCACACAGTAACATAGGTTTATAAGAAGTTTTAGACTCACTCCCTCTAAAAGACTAGTCCCATAAGAAGGGCTATCATCATCTTTATAAGTTATGATCTATCTCATCCATAATTGATATGAAACTAAATCAACAGATAATGTATACAATATCTCTAGCTCGTTGATCAAGAGCTAACCTGGACACGCAAAACCATCGCGCAGTTCGATCAAGCCTATTGATACGCTTGTGAAGAACGTGGCCACGGTGAAGAAAATGACGGGCAGTAAGGGGAAGGGGAAGGCGAACCCCGTGGCTAGATGATTGTTGGTTTTCTTGTTGCGCATGGGTTGTTGTTGCTGCCATTAGTATCATTGTGCTGGTTTTGTTTCATCTGTGTTTAGCGTGTGCTAATTTCTTGGTCGTGGGTCGCTGGAGTGGTGTCGCTCGGCTGGCCGCGGGCGATAAGGGGGCATGTCCTTATTAGAGTCACTGTTGTTGTCAAGTTGAGCGCCGAGGATGCTCGTGGCATTTTCTGTTCGGCTTTGTTGATGGCCGAGAGGGTGCATATGAGCCATCGACCGTTGCTTGGGTGTCTTTTAGACTGGGATCGAGTAATCCACGTGCGATGTTTTGGTTTGTCCGTCGGTTTCTAAAATCTCATGTTCGTAACCATGCCTTTTTCCTTACTAACACATAGGTAATACAGTTGCTGGTTTTCCGTTTAAAGAAGAAGATAAACGGAGGCTAGCGAGAAAAGGCGAGGTAAAAGGGTACCGATATAACTGTGTTTCAAAGATTAGCACGAGGTCTCGCATAATTATATAAAAATATTTTTAGTTATTTTTAATTTTTTATATATGTATGTGATATTAGATCAATAAAGCTCAAATTCCGAGCCGACTGGCTAGCTGTTCTACTAAATCAGTAGGTTATTTTTATATGATATTAGATCACGTGAAATTTAAATTTTAAACATGATTAGCTGACATGTGTATGTGATATTAGATCAATACGTGGAGTTGAGGTTTGTGTCACCGGTCGTCGATATTATATCAGTACGCGTACTTAAAGCTTATGTAGTTTTTTTTTATGATATGTTAAATTATATATATATGTCGGTTGTGGCTATTAACAATGAAATTACACTAGGTCAACGTCATATAATGTTTAGGTACAGTTATGACGATCTATCGGCTGCGGTCTATTAATAACGAGGCTCTACCAAATCAATGGTTGGATGACATTTAGATGCAGTTATGATAATTTATCTATTGTGATATGTTTACGTACAATTATGAAGATCTATTGGTTGTGATATGCCTAGGTACAGTTATGAAAATTTATTGGATGTGATCTATTTGTTTTGGTACAGTTATGATGATCTATCAGATGTGATATGTTTATATACAATTATGAAGATTATCTATCGAGATATGTTTAAGTGCAATTATGAAGATCTATCGGTTGTGACCTGTTTAGGTACAGTTATGAAGTCCTATCGGTTTTGACCTATTTGGACATAATTATGAAGATATATCGGTTACGATCTGTTTAGATACAATTATGGAGATCTAGTGGTTATGACCTGCTAATAATAAGAGAATCTATTCAGACTAATGACCGGTTATTTTGTTTTTGTGAGAATTTTTAGTACATTTTTATTTTGTTATTGTATTTTTCTTTAAATATATAATAGATATTTTATGATAGTGACGTGGTCTCTCGGTGAGACGCGATTAGAGATATCCTTAACAGAGGCAACCTGACTAACTTGCTCTGTAGATCTCACGGAGGTTTTTACTAGTACTCCATGTGACCGTATCCATGCCGAATTCTGACCATGTCCGTACAGATGCATGCATGGACAACCACTTGCAAGCTACAAAGCTGGGAGCTAAGTTGGTTGGTTGCATGCCTTTACCTGGCATGCAACATGCGTCCGAGCAGCTGAGCTGAGAGCTGGTCCATGCATGGATACCCACTCACCCAAAACCAACCAAACCAACCCTGCTGCCCTGCGCTGCACGTATGGATCGAGACGATCGATGGACCAGTTCGTGGTAGTCCACACGGCCGGCTTGCCACATTGTCATGCATGCATGTACTCCGGCAATCAGCCGGCACTCAAGGCGAGTCACTCGTTCAGTGGCTTCGCTAAAAGCATATTCCTAAATGGGACAGACAAGCACGCACAATAGACACTTCGCTTGGTCATTTGTTCTCGCTTTGTTCCAAATGTTCAACTCCCAAATGCTACGGTTTAATTAGACCACCTGGTATCGTATATACCAGTATAAACTCAATGTAATTAAGCAAGTAGATAGCACTAAGTGATGAAGTGTGTTACAGCGATCACATGTACACATCTCAATTTGAAGCACGTTCATATTAAATTTTTAATTAAAAAATCTCTCATTAGTTTCGACCTTTGCGCCAGCTAGGGATACACCACTTAAGCATGTGAACATGGAGATTCCGAGTTGGCACGCAGATCAACTCTCCAGGAACTTTTTTTGATAAATATTATTTTAATTTTTTTTTCAGAATTTATAGATTTTTTTTGAAAAAATCACAAAACTAGCACCCCGTTGGACGACAAGAGACCTGTCGTCCAACCATTAGACGACAAGGTGCCTGTCAGTCAATGGTGGAACAACAGGACCTGTCCTCCAACCGTGGAACCACAGCCTAGAGATCCATCAGCTCAGTACTGTACTGGTAACAGTACTTATATATCTAACTTTTTTTCTTCCTCCAAATCATCTCGTGCATTAAATCTTAGTAGAAAAATAGATCATTTACAGGCCCATGTATCCATGGGTGCGATCGGATTTCAAATCCATGCGTCGGTTTTCGAAGTGCTATAAACTTGGGCTATTTTTATCAAATTTGGGTAAATTCATAGCAATTCGAAAACCGGCGCACGGATTTGAAATCCGATCGCACCCGTGGATACATGGGCCTGTAAATGATCCATTTTTCTACTAAGATTTAATGCACGAGATGATTTGGAGGAAGAAAAAGTTAGAGATATAAGTACGGTTCTTAGTACAGTACTGAGCTGATCAATCTCTAGGCTGTGGTTCCACCGTTGGACGACAGGTCCTGTTGTTCCACTATTGGCCGACTGGCACCTCGTCGTCTAATGGTTGGACGACAGGGTGTTAGTTTTGTGATTTTTTCAAAAAAAACCTATAAATTCTGAATTTTTTTTAAAAAGTAATATTTATAAAATAAACCTCATCTCCAGTTGCATGTACCAACTGACCCGTCACCCTCAACCTAATCCCGGCAAATTAATAATGCTGAAAGGAAAAAGAAGATATATATCGAGCTAGCTAACCACGGCCAAATTGGACTCTTGCAATCACTAAACTGAGCAACTGTAGTACGTGCCAAGTCGTTGTCCGTTTGACAGCAACTTGAGCAAGGTAGGCGTCGTCTCTTGTGCCGAATCGATCGATCTAAAAAGCTTCTCAACCAATTAGCAGCACTTGCCATAAATACTTAATGATCCCCTTAACACCCTGATTAGGAGCTGCCAAACAGGAGTTTTCATATGCATCATTGATATAAGTAAGTAGCTAGGATTAATCATCGCTGGAAGTACATGCGTAGTACTAGGGAGAATTGTCGCGATGGTAACAGCGACAGGTTTCAGTGGGCTCGATTGATCCCGACCATCGCCTTAACGTACAAATGTTCCTTCTCATGTTCCAAAACTAAGCAAGAGGAATCAAGCATCTATATATACTCCATGACGGCTGGTCTTTTTCTTGAACCACTCTTTGGGACTTTTGAGTCGGTATATATTGTGGAGGAGAGAGACGGACCATTGTGTACTTAAATTAGGTTCCTTAGGCTAAAACTGTTGCATCAACCATGCTGGGTATATCTTGTACGTTTTGTGCAAAAAACAATCGATCAACTAATTCACGTATGAAGCGATGAAAAATAACACGTGCTATCTCGGTTCATGAATATGCCATTTCAAAATTTGAGCGGTCCTGTTCTTTAACTTTGATCGATGATATGTAAAAATATTTAGATATAGATAGAGTATATAAAATAAGGGTGAAAACTGGCAGCGGATAATCCGTATTATCCGGTATTCGTATTCGAGAAAACACTAAAACGGCAAGCAATATCCCTATCCGAATTAAAAACGGATGCGGATATGGATATTATCCGGATTTATTTCTTGAATACGAATGCGGATATGGTACTGGATTATAAAACAAATGCGGATACGGATACGGATATATCCATATTTGAATAGAGTTATATTAACCTATTTCAACAACTCTCTCTAGGTTTCTAACCCCTTAGCCTAATTATATAGCCCATAAGCTTAATAGGCATATCAAAACTCTATTTCTCTATGTGAGACATATTTTTATTATCACTTATCTATGTAGAACCTATTACTATCGTATGTCATCGATTTATATATATCATTAACTCATTATCATATTTATGTACTTATCTAGTTATGTGGTTTACCATAGTTTATCATTAAAGCTGTAGGATATTCGTATCCGACCAAATTGAGTATATATCCGATTCGTATTCGTATTCGAGTAACATTCGATCCGTATTCATATTTGACAACATCCGTATTCATATCCGTATTCACTTTGAAAATATGAAAACGGAAGTGGGAAGGGCACTATCCGATCCGTATCTGATCCGTTTCCACCCTTAATATAAAATAGTGCCATTTATTTTGTTATGATGAGAATACATCCAAAATTTACTTTTAAATTTCTAAATAGCAGTATATGAGTATTTGTAAAGTTAACACTAAATTTTTTTATTGATACATTATTGAACATAAGCATGCAGTACAAACGGTACCATTCAGGTTGAGGCATTATATAGGCGAAATTGACCTCCACACTCCGCTATTTTGTGACATCTGCCTAGTACACCGCGAAAATAAAATTGGCCCAATCATGTCAAATTGCCACAGCATACCACCCCCATTAAGATACAACTTGTGCGTGAAATACTGTGCGCACCCGTTGGGTCAACCCTCTCGCCTATCCCTTGCTCGAAATAAGGAGCGGATGACGGCGGCCAAAGCTCGGAATAGGAAAAGGAGGGAGGTGGCCGGAGTTCTAGATAGGTGGTGTCTATGGCGGTGCCCTGAGGTTGGGAGGTGAGATTGAAGATAGGAGGGGGCCGGCTGGGAGGGGGGAGCGTGAGGAGAATGAAGAGGGTGGGGGTATTTTAGACACACTGATATTATATTTCTAGTATCTACTATGTACTAAAAGTAGAATACAATAGAAAAAAGTAGAAAAATACTAGATCTTCTCACAAAAAAAGCAAAACATATGATCGTTAATCTGGTGGACACTTTTATTATCAGTGGACCACAACCGATAGATTTTCATAACTGTACATAAATATATCACAACCGATAGATCTTCATAACTACATCTAAACAGATCACGACCGATAGATCTTCATAACTACACCTAAATGAATCACAATAGATAGATCTTCATTACTGTACTTAAATAGATCATATCCGATAGATTATCATAATTGTACCTAAATAGCCGACTTAGTACAACGACTAATGAGCCGGCTCACGACTTAAACTTTTATTTCCTATACTAATCTAATATCATACGTACAGTTAAAAAAATAAACATAATTAAAATAATTCCCACACAATTGCACGGGATCGTGTTAGTTCTAGAAAATAACGCATTAATGGTGAAATATGTCCGGGCAAATGACTAACGTTTCGTAATGCTACTAAGTCAACTTCAATTTTTTGTGACATGTCTGGACAAACGCCCACGATACAGCGGTGTCTTGTAGCCAATTCTATTTGTCGGATTGTATGTAAAATTAGTTCGTCAAACGTTCCTGTTATACTTTGATATCCTTTTTTATTCCCAGCAACCCTCGGATCAAATCAGATTTTGTGAGATACAATACAATCTTGTACGGTATCAAAATGAATTCAATGAACCTCGTAGAGAGTAGCCAAATAATAATGACGAACAATCACAACAAAAGAGAAAAGATTTGGCAAAGTCGACTGTGAATTCTTTAAACGTGACATAAAAAAATACAAATATCGTCGCTTTCTCACAATCCTCTCATACCTTTTAAGATTCTCGGATTCTTACTGATACAAAAATTTAGTACTAAACAAATCTCAAGTCAAATCATCCTTGCTTGCACCTTACTCTTAGATTGTATTTTTATGGCCATCTTCTCATAGATTTATTTAGATTGTCAGATAGCCTCTTTCAAAATAAGGAGAACTTCGCATTTTAATATGTTTCTTTTAGTTTATTTGTAACATATATCTTCGAATCTTGATAGATTTATTAGGATATAGTTCACAGCATATCCAACAATGTGAATTTGGCCTTTTGTGAAAGCCTAGGCATTTTTTTGAGATCCAGAGCAATGATTCAGTGATGATCATTGGATTGGGCTAAGGTTAGATTATTTTTTCACCCTGCTTGGCGATCTGGCATACTCGTACTGTTTTCGTGTCCAAACACTTGCGTAGTGCGTTCATGCAAAGCGTTGTGCAGTTCCACTCACAAGCAGCTCCTCCTCAGATCAGCTTCGAATACCATAAGTTTGGATCGATCTGGTCAACCGGAAATAACTGCAAGATTAATAGCGAACTGAAGCACGAATGCAGCGTAGTAAAAACAGAAAATAATTGCATTGCACAACGGTTCCCCGTCCTCTTTGCTTGCTACATAGCTTTGAGATGTTCAAGCAAGTAGGCATTGCTCCCCTTTGTTCCCTTTGTGTTGCTCCAAAACCGAACCATCAACACCATAATTCACACAATCATCTCACATGTCGTGTCGGCCACGGATTGTACGACCTAGAGTAAGTAAATTAGGCTCCGTTTGGAACACGGGCACACTGTCGGGTTTCCGCCAGAATCTGACGGTTTGGTGCGAATGATCTGTGAAATCGACGCATTCCAACTAAGATTTTGGAATGCACCACAAAGTCATCGTTTCTTCGTAATCATGCATAGGTGTAAAACAAACCCAAGTAGGGTAGAAGAATTAGGGTTGTTTTCAAGAAAATTTGCTGGTCGTTTTCAGAAAATCATGCATCATATCTGTTTTGTCTTGAACCCTGCAGCCACAAGCTTTGCCCACCCTGTTTGCAAGGACACTGGATCGGGAGAAGCCAAGCCACACGCTCCATGTGAGGCTCTGAAACTGGGAGCACCTTTCCGCCTGCCTTGATGAAGCCGACTCGTACCGCTCCTGGGCTCAACTAGACTCTAATCTCTCTTTTAGCATGAACAGTTTTTTCATTTTCTTTGAAACTGCATGAACAGGTTAAATCGTGTCTTAATCTACCAAGTAGCTGTGCGAACCCGGTCTGCTGTTGTTGTGTAGGCAGTGGAGTCTAGCTACTTACCAGAATATTTACCAACCATGGTAAAGTTTTGCTGTTACAACTCCATAAGATATGCTTTCAGCTACCTGTTAATTAAAGCAACTGCAATGCAAGGCATAACTTGACCCAAAATCGTGTACAGTCACAGATAAGTGCAGATACGCTCCTTGAACGATCAAGATTTCAAAAGGAGTATGATAACAAACTAAAACATCAGAGCCCGAGTACAATTTGAACTTCAGTAGACGACAGATGATTATGGCCCGTCAGTCTCAATACTGTCCATAGATAAAGATATTACAATGTCGCCCCTGCAGCGCATATTTAATAGGACATGTGCTATGGCTACAAGTAGCAATTATCGATAGGTCCTGTACATTTGACGAGTCACTTGTACCTACGACTGGTAGTTGCATTGCAATTTTCGGCAATCTGGCTCTTTGCGTCAGGAGCTCTAATAATTTTCGCAGTTTAGTTCACTGATTTGGCCAGAAAATCTCTCAAATTGTCACCATGAATAACCGCGAAATAGTTATTGTTTTTCTTCTTTGTTAGGATTCAGTTCTTGGCCATCTGAAGATTACTACTCTTCTTTATAGATACTGGAGATTATACTTACGGCCTCTGTATCGTGGGATTCAGACAGCTAACCACGATACTTCTGTCGAGTTCATCAATCATTACGTACCTGCCTCCAAGTTTGCTGACGCCTGCCTAGCTACCAGCCCAGTATGACTAGGAAATGAAGAGGTGAAAGAGACGCATGCAGAAGGCGACTTCCCGCCTTCAAAACAATGCTGCTACGTTGACCTGCATCCTGATGTAACGCAGTAGTTGATCAGGTGCTCCTTTCAGTGGGTAGAAAACGGGAGTGATTTGCACTACACTGAGCTGAGCTGAGCTGAGCTGCCGAAGTGAGAGCAGCCTGGCAAGGCAACAAGAGGCTAGAAGGGGGTCCGGTCCATGTGCATCCCGTGTCTCCTCTTCCCCCGTTGCGCCGCCGTGATTTGGCCGTGTCCCGGCCTCGCTCCCGTCGCGCAAAGGCAGGCACCGCACGCGCGAACGTGCACGCACACGAAAGGGCGGTGTAAAAGAAAGGGCGCCTAGTGCACGAAAAGACGAGCCAAAAGCCCCCCTTGATTTCCCCAAATCTTTTGCTTCTTTTTCGTGTTTTCATGTGTGGGTTGAAAAGCAGCTGCCTTGCTTTAAAACCTTGATTTATTCCCGCCACTTAATTTGTAGATGTTTCTGTTTTTCTCGATTCGGATCGGATTAGTATTTTATTCCAGGTCTAAAAATCTTATTTATTTTTTAATTATGTAGATAGAGATCTAACGGTTTAACCGTTGACTGACATTCAGAAGATGGCGTCCTAGCGGGAGATGGTTTTATCTACGACAATGAACTCCGAGTACTATTGCTACCTTAAGATTCTCTATGAACAACTGTTACACACGTCTGAAGCCCTAGCGATTTGCATGGCGACCAACACAACACAAATCCACGTTAACCCCGATCTACGAAATAGCAGCTGGCGTGGCAGACAGCGTCGCGCACCCAACAACAAGGAAACAGAAACCCCGCGGGGCCCAGCCGCGGCAGAAACCGACGTGGAAATTATCACCTGCCATTTTTTTCTCTCTTGCTTATTCGATTGTTTTTTGTTTTGATCCGTGTGGGGTGCAGGGGGAGCCCAACAAAGGTCCACCCGAGCATACGTGACATCTTCTATTAATTTTATTTCTATCTTTTGTTTTGAGACACCGGATAAAATTTAACATTATCTTAATCTTCTATACAAACTAAATACGTAACATCTTCTATTAAATCGTTGAACATCAGTTTCAGCTCATTTTAGCCCATTTCATGCATTAGCACGAACCACGAAGCATACGTGAACACCGTATTAATTTTGAGGGTGCCGAGGCGACGGGGACGAAAGCGACTGTGAGAAAGACGCGAGGTGACAGGGATCTGCGCTCAAGGCTGCAGCGGGGACGTGTTGTTTTCCATCTGGAGCGCCGCTGCTTCACAGATCATATGTGGCTCTTCATCTGGCAAAAGAAGGTTGCTAATGATCTGATTTAATCCAACGATCCGTTGTTTGGATATACTTGGGCAAAAAATACCAACAAAAAGGATATGGAGAAGAAGGTAATGTTACTTAGATTTGATAAGGTTATTTCGCGAAAAGAATCACCTTGAAACCATGCAGTGAAACGACAAGGACCTGTAAACAAATATACTAGTAACAAGGTATAGTATAGTGAGGTGATGAAAGAAACAAATATAAAACGTTGGACGGGGTGCCATTCTTATCGCGAAAGAGCGCGGGAGGAGGGCAGAAACGGGGCGAGGGGGGCAGCAGTGGCAGAAAGGACAAGAGGAACGGGACGGTGACTGCAGGCCGCCGCGTGGGTCCCGGTCAGCACCCGAGATCACGGCTGTTTCATCAGTCACAGATCCTCTCAAACTACACTACCCGTGTAAAAATCACGGCTAAACCATTTTACAGCTTGCTTTTTACCATACTCTTAACAAAATCAAAATGTTCCTGCTACAAGAGAGAGGGAATCATCGCTTCACTCCAGCTGCTTATAAAGGAAATCAAAAAGGTGTACGAACCATCACAACACAGTATCCGGCTAAGAATGAATCCATTAGATGAACACATTTTCTACCATCTTTGGAGAAGAACAAGGTAGGAAAGGAAAAGAAGGAAAGAAATAGGAGAAAGAGGTCAAGACAGGCACTCAGAGAGGGGAGAGGAAGATGGAGAGTTTTATAAACGGGGGCCACGGAGATCTAGATCTATCCTTCCTGAACCAAAATACTACTACACCACGCTCACTCGAAAGCCGAAACACGACCGATAAAAACATCACCGGCCCAAATCCAGACAAACTTTGCCCGAAACGCCCCCGCGACCGATGGAAATTCCACATCCCCCCCTCTTCCCCGACCCAGCAGCTCAGCCAAAGCAGCAGCCAAGCCCAGTCAAATAAGCTTATAGATAGAGAGATTGCGATACACCGCGAGCCAAGGAAGGTGCGCACCACCCTCGTGGTACTAGCATAGCTTAGCTTCGTTGCCCTCCCTGCCACACCACGAGCTTCTGGGAAATGGAGCTTTGTTCTACTAGCTTCAAGCGTGTGCTTCTTGCTCTGTAGTGTTCCGCAAACTGCGACAGAGAGCTTCGCTCCGAGGACTGTGAAGGAGAACAGGAGGCAGGAAGGAAGAAAAAGAAGGGGCGTGAGTGAGGTTAGTTGGCTGGGTTTCTTGGTTGTGGTGGAGTTTTGCTTGGCATGGACGCGTACGAGGCGACGAAGGTGGTGTTCTCACGGATCCAGGGGCTGGACCCGGACTACGCCGCCAAGATCATGGGGTTCTTGCTCATCCAGGACCACGGCGAGAAGGAGATGATACGGCTAGCCTTCGGCCCGGAGGCACTGCTGCAGACTGTCATGGCCAAGGCACGCAAGGAGCTCGGACTGCTCCCCGCGTCGGGGCCGGGGGACGCCGACCTCCGTGGCCGCGGCCGGGCACTCGCCGTTCATGCTGTCGCGGCAGAACTCCGGCCGCGGCGGCGGCACGGCGCCCTCGCCGCTGTCGGTCTCGTCGCCCTCGTCGTGGGCGCCGCCGCCCGTGTTCTCGCGGAGCAACAGCGTGAGCAATGGCGCCGGGGAGGAGATGGTCGGCGTCGGGGAGGAGCTTATGAGCCCGGCCAACGGCGGAGGCCCGCCGTCGCCGTTCTTTGGCGGGGACTCGCTCCTCGACGAGCTCCACCTGCAGGAGCAGCTCGCGTTCCTCAACGACGCGGGCATGGGCGGAGGGCGCGGCCAGCAGCTGCCGTCTCTGTTCGACAGCGGCGAGTGCCGCAGCCCTGGCGCCGGCGACGGCGGGCTATTTCCGTACGGCGTCGGGTGGGCGAACGGCGGGCCCGGGCACCGCCGGAGCGCGTCGGTGAGCGAGCTCTGCTTCGGCGGGGGCGACGGCCTCGGCTGGAAGCCGTGCCTCTACTACGCCCGCGGGTACTGCAAGAACGGCAGCGCCTGTCGGTTCGTGCACGGCGGCGGCCTCCCCGACGACTCCGCCGCGCTCAAGATGGACCAGGCCGCTGTGGAGCAGCAGTGCCAGGACTTCCTCCTCCGCTCCAAGTCCCAGCGCCTGGCCGCCGCCGCCGCCTTCCCCTACTCCTCCACCGGCTCCCTCCCCGGCTCCCCCTCCGCCGCCAGCAAGTGCCTCAGCCTGCTCCTGCAGCAGCAGCAGCAAAACGAAAGCCAAAGGTAACCACCACCTCCGACTCCGAGCTCCCTCCCAGCTGCTCTCGTCTCTCCCAGGCGCTCACCTCAAGATTGCTTCCGATTCGCAGGGCGGCGGCCGCGGCAGCGCTGATGCTGGGCGGCGACGAGGCGCACAAGTTCATGGGCCGCCCACGGCTGGACCGCGGCGACTTCGCGAGCATGATGAACCCTGGCTCCCGGCAGATTTACCTCACCTTCCCGGCGGACAGCACCTTCCGCGAGGAGGACGTCTCCAACTACTTCAGGTACTCCACCGTGCTCGCGCACCAGAGCACGCACACGCACGCACGCCGCGAACTCCATTAATCTCTGCTCCGCTGTGTGCAGCATCTACGGGCCCGTCCACGACGTGCGCATCCCGTACCAGCAGAAGCGCATGTTCGGGTTCGTCACCTTCGTCTACCCGGAGACGGTGAAGCTGATCCTGGCGAAGGGCAACCCGCACTTCATCTGCGACGCCCGCGTCCTTGTCAAGCCCTACAAGGAGAAGGGCAAGGTCCCCGACAAGTTCAGGCAAGCCCCTGCGCCTGCACGCCCATGCCAATCTCAGGAGACTTGCCTCTTGCTTCCGGCAGCACTAACAACGAACCAACCCCATGACAAATTTACTTCTACTGTTGCTTTGCAGGAAGCAGCAAGGCGAGAGGGTGGACTTCCCCAGCTGCAACAGTCCCACCGGGATGGACGCCAGAGACCCCTTCGATCTGCACCAGCTCGGTTCGTCATTGCAACATTCATCAGTTCTTGTAATCGATGTATGATTATGTCTGGCTGTCCATTACAAGCATGATTGGTGTTGAGATTTCTGTATTGGTTGGATGGATGGTGGCATCCAGGTGCGAGGATGCTGCAGCACTCCAACAGCGCCAACGAGATGCTGCTGAGGAGGAAGCTGGAGGAGCAGCAGCAGGCGGCCGAGCTGCAGCAGGCGATTGAGCTTCAGAGCCGCCGCCTCATGGGGCTGCAGTTGCTGGACCTCAAGTCACGCTCCGGCGCGGCACCGACCCCCATCGGCAACGGCAACCCATTTAGTCCCAGTCATTCTGCTGTTGCCACCCCTACCATTGAGTCGCCGCCTGATTCCGGTAGGGCTTCATGTAACAGACAGCACAATCTCACTTGTCGGAACAGATGCATTGTTGCTAATGTTCCTTGTGCTGATTTGCTTGCTTTCTTGATGATAATAGGGGAGCAAGGCAAGGGATGTGGCCTCCTTTTTCCTCACAAGAAGGCAGTCAATGGAGCCGATAAAGATGAATCTGCTGGTGATTCCACCAGCCCTAACACAGACAGCGACCAAAGGTGGGATTTAATGCTAAACAAATCACCATCATCATCAAAATTTGTTGTTTTCATCACAGCAGTGCAGAAAAGTAAACACTTCACCAAACTAATCTTTTAGCCCATTGTGCTCTGCAGTGCGGAGCATAACCTGCCAGACAGCCCATTCGCCTCGCCAACCAAGTCCACGGCGTTCACGCGCGATCCTTTTGCGCCGACTGAGGCAGTGATCTCTGCCGCCTCAACCGGTTGCAACGCAGCCTATATTGGCATCAGCAATGGTGCCAGGAATGGCGGAAGCAGCACTAACCATCTCCTGCCCTCTGCATTGGACATACCCTCACCAAAACCTTACTTCTTCCCCATGTCCAGGTATCCATGACACCATCTGTATGGCCCTTAGTGCTTTTGTAGTATTGCAAATTGTGTAACATAGTATCTGGGTATCATGATTTGCTGAATGCATCATGCATGCAGGCTGTCCTCCGATCACGGCGCGATCGGGATGTAAAGTAGTCCTGAATGGAAGTGAGTAATACTACTGCCTAATCATAGTAAGCACTTCGCTGTTCCCTTTTATAAAGTCCCATCTCAAGCTCTGAAACGCCATGCTTCCTAGTACATCATATGCTTTCACCTATTGGAATGATGGTGCCTTACTCGCCCTTCCCTTGTTTTGCCATCTCTTGCCACTGCAGGAATATTAGCAGCAAAGAAAAGAGAATAGTGGAATATAGGAAACTGAGTGAAGAAGTTGCAGCACCATAGTGTTAGTTTAAGGGCTCCTTTGATTCATAGGAAAGGTGGAGGAAAAACAATGGGAATAGGAAATTTTCCTTCCATGGCACTCTTCATCCATTTGATTCGAAGGAATGAAGCAAAGGAAAAACGTAGGAATTCTACAATCTGCTCAGACCTCTTTGTAGAACTCCTATGCACGAAGAACAAGACGAAGGCCTTAAGTGGCGTAATAACATCCTGATTTTACTTTCACCATGTGCTTTGGTTTGATTGTGCTTTTACCATATGCATTAGTTACAGTTAGTTAATTTCTACTACCATACCACCAACCTCCATTGATGTACCACCAAGCTCTTGATAAGCCACCACTATAGCCACTAGTTCTGTAGCATTAGGTGTGATGTTTAGCCACAAGGATACATGTAACAACACTAGTGCTTTGCTTGCTGTATTGCAAGACAGTACAACAAAGATACACTGGTAATGGACAAGGAGTGACAGGCATAGCTAGTGTGGTGTATGTATAATTCACAAGATGAACAGGTCAGATCAGTGTAGGCGTGTGAAGGGAAGGAAGGACCACTGCTGATGCTACGCTACACCATGCTGTTGTGCCAGCCAGTAGGGAGAGGTGTCAGCGTTGGGGTTCATGGTCCCTCTCCCTCAGCAAATTGAGCTCACTACAAAAGATGTTTTTTTTTCTTGGTTCTTTTTCTCTTTTGCTTGTTTCAATCTACTCTAGTTTGACAGTGTTATAGAAAGAAAGGAAAGAGAAAGATATCTTAGATATGGAAATTATTTACCTTTTGTTTTCCCTGCCTTCGGCACTGCGAAAATCTTGTCCAATTCTTCTCATGACCAGGTAGCAGAAGCAATCTGTACTGGTTGTACTGCTTTTTATTCTCTGCAGTTGCTTTCCTCCGTTGTAGCAACGCATTCCTAGACAGCGACGAGATTAAACAAGCACAAGTGCACAAGGCGTAAAAGTGATGCTTTCGGGGACATGCTTTCTTGGGATGCTAGTGCGATGTAGTAAAAAAAACAAACAATTCACAGAGCGTCCACATCCAAAAAATCGAACGAAACGGATGCGACAACGACAGCAAAATTAAAATAAACAATCCCTTAAAAAGAAGATACCGATACTCACAATTATTTCCGTGAAGATTATAGTGGTAGCAGCACGTCTGCTAATCATGTCAGCAGCAAAACGAATTCAGTAATCAGTGATAAGAAGAGGAGGGTGTCCGTGGGTTTCGGGGATAGTGGTGAGCTCCGGGCATCGCTCTCCGGAGGCGGAAAGGCGCGGCGCCGGATTGGAGGCTGGAAGCGGCTCCAGCTGTGCAGGCTCCAGCGGATTACAGAAAGTGCATGCTGTTTTCGGATGCTTTCCGTCCGCGATTAAAGCTAATCACCCCGAATAATTGCCATTATGATATGCCTATCCATCCCCTTCTGCTCTGCAGCGGTGTCCATCCTTGTTTGTTGTTTCGATGCTGCATCTTGGTCCAGTTCACTCTTCAGGTGGTTCGTTTTATACTGATTTTTCTTCTCTTTGTAATATGGACTCAAGCGAAGAAAAGTCACTGTCATTTCAGGTCCTCCACGCGCACAAATAGCAGAGAACGTGCACTAGTTATGGAGGAGAGGAACTTATCTCTCCCGTGGTAATTTTCATGTCTGTGCCGTCTGATGCAGTTGAAAAATGAAAATATGGTTTAGTCCATCGACGTGCTTATCAGCATTTGTGCGAGGCGAAAATACTAGTATCTGAAATCTGGAAAAAAATGCTTCGTGACACCACAAACAAGAAACGAAAGCGCAGTGGTGTAAGTGATGTTGACCAGTGAATGCCATTTCCTGTCGGTGTACGTTGTGGACCACAAACAAAAACGGTACAGTCTCGACGACAAAACGAGATACGGTAATCGGCGTTTCACAATAGAACTTGCGGGGCAGCAACAGTGAAAAACATGTCAGGCGGACGCACAAGGTAGATCGGCGCATGCGGAATTTTACCAAACTTGAAATGGTGGTGGACTTGATGCTGTCAGGGACGGTACTCACGCCCACGTGTCCGCGTCACCCCGCTCTGCTTTTATCAAATCCAAATCTAACTACTACTGCTAGAGCTGTATCCGGTAACTTTTGCATCCTGCATGGGACAAGCGAACCGGATCGCCGTAACTTCCAGGTTTTCGAATTCTGCATTGCCACTGTAACTCACACTTGGCCCCGTTTACTGCAACAACACCGTGGTAAAAACAAACAGAGGCCGTAACTTTTCGTGGTGTCCTCTTGCTGGCATCGCACGTGAAGCAGAGCGTGAGACACGCATCGTTGGTTCACTCTGCAGTCTATAGGTCGGTCAAACGCGATCAGTTTTGTCCAAGCCACCTTGCTTTTAACAACTCTTGAAACCATGTCCTTGTCCAAAAAGTACAAGGTGTAATGTGCAAAGATTTCAAATTTCCTGATTAGTCAAAGCATGGGGCAAGCAGGTGATGCTCTGTGGTCTGGGATGCTCGGTAATCTATTCAATGCTCATGTTTGATTTGAGTTTTGAGAGAACCGGTGCAGCCCAGCAGGGCGATCACACAAGTGCATTCCGGGGCCTCTTGTCATCGATCAGCTGCCCCCGTGCCCACTTCGTTCGTGTTGCAGATGGCAATGGGCCAACGGCAAAATGGCAAAGCAGAGCGAAACCGATGTAGACGTGGTTTTCACTCGATTTTCCATGGCAGATTGGCGAGGGCATGCACATATACGTCCCTGCGTGTTGCGATTTGCATGCAGTGTCGCAGCGCGTGTTGTAGGGCACGTACGTACGTACCTACCTTCATATCCTTGCCTGCGCCGTCCTCGAGGACTGCATGTGCCCTCCATGTGCCACCGCTCTGCGCCCATCTCCCGTCTGCCCCCTGTGAGATGTACTACTGTATCTCTCAATAATACAACTCATACATATCCATACGTAGCTCGTATGTAGAATAATCGTTCTGTAATTCTCGAAGCACGCCAATTCTGTCCATGTTTATGGAGCTTTGCGAGTCCTATCGATGTTGATCGCTGCATGCTCATATCAAAATTTGCTTTCGTTGTATCTTTCGTTCCCTCCGGCGATCGAACAGGGCCGGGCGAGACCATAACTGAGAGTAACGTGATAACGGAAGGCAGCATAGCATGCACGTACGCGCGCCAGCAGATGCATGGATCGATCGACATGATCATCTAGTTCATCATGGTGCCGGGCGACCTTGCTGGAATCGTTATCCGGAGAGCGGAGTTGATCATCACCAGGACCAGGTTGGATTAGGTTCACAGCAAACCATTAATAGGCACAGGGATCTGCTCCACCCTAGTACTGCATGACTGCAAGAAATAAATTCCGTCACCAACTCTTCTTCCTCTCGTATCTGCATCTGCATCTCCATCTCCATCTCCATCTCCATCTCCATCTGTAGCTGTGTGTTTTGTTGCGTTGTGTTTGTTTGTCACCAACTTGCTGTGGTTCACATCACAGGTTCCCAGTACGAAAGAAACCAAGACGTACGGGAGATGGTGGGGAATGTGTGCGCGCGGGAGACCGTGCCGTCGCCTGTGGATTCCGTGTTTTTATCCGTGGTTTCGTTTCCGTCGGATGCACGGGTGTGTTTCGATCGGGTTTCTCGCCGGCCCAGCGAGTTTCTCTCAGCTCGACGATGACCCCGCGCGCGTGCTCGCCTCGAGCTGGGGTTCGGTGGAATCTGGACCGTGGGATATAGAAATCGACGCCCGGGATTGCATGCCGTGCAGTCCCGTGTGCCGCGGCCTGCTGCCGTCGCTGCAGGGTGCAGGGCTATCTCTCTACCCCGTTCTCGGTACTCCGCGAGGTGTCTTGTGTGATACGGCAGCCATGTTTTTTGCCATGCGTGTTCGTGCTTACGTACGTGTCACTTGCGTAGGTTCATCGCCAAGTGCTTGCTCTGATTTTGGCCATTTTGCACCTGCCCAAGGCCCTCCGTTTAGCCGGTTTTGACATGTGCATAAATTGAATTAAGCTTAGCTGTACCTAAATTTTGATATGAAAAGCTCTGATAAACTCGTATTTTCTTTCAAATAGCTTCTGAGATTTAAGCTTATGACCAAAGATAAAATGTAAAAGTTTATTATACTCTTGAAGTTATTTGTGTATTATTTGATTGATAATAACTACAATATCTGCATAAGACTCTGGTACAATGACGCAGAACACTAACCTTTGCAACTGTACATGGTCCAACACACAGAAAAAAAAACTTCACTGCATTATTGCAATTCTATTCTTGTTTGCACAAGTCTTCTATCATAAGTGGAATTAACACAAACCATAGCTCTCGCATCTCATTCTTTAAGCACTGAGATAATTCAAATGCAGCAACAAGCAGCTCAGATTAAATGATTGCCATCTAACAAGTGTACATCAAAAGAGTCAGTTATGTCAGCTCGAAGTGTACATCATTCGAGGTAAATTTTGCTTGCAGAAGCTCGAAAAGCCTAAAAATGAGACTTTCTTCTACCAACAGAAAAATAAGGGCTTATAATTTAAGCTTAAGATAAGTTTTATCTTCTAGACAGCTTATGGCTTTCTGGGGCCATAAGCCACCTCATAAGCTGTCTAGAAGGGGGGCCTAATTCTGTGTCATAGCACAAATGCGTTAATGCGAGTGCTATGCATGTGCCAAGTCTTCGTTGCAGATAACTGATTAAGCTCACATGCATGGCACGAGCCAAGCTGAGCCGGCTTGTGGCTTGGCTCGCGCTGGCTCGCAAAAACACGAATCGAGCCAGGCTCGGCTAGGCACGCACGACGAGCTCAAAACTGGGCTCGCCTCGGGCTTGTGGCTGGCTCGGCGCAGCTCGTGAGTCGGCCCAGTTAGTCTCCTCAAACGCGCCACTGGGCACCGGCAGGCCCGTCCGCCCCCCACACCGCACTGCTGCATGCGGTTAGTGTTTGGCGGAGCCGCTGGCACCGTCGCCGCTCCTCCGCACCACCCCGCCGCTCCTCCGCGCCGCCTCATCCCCGCTAGTCCGCCGGCCACGCCGCACTGGTCCTCTCCCGGCCGCCCCGCCCCGCTAGTCTGCTAGGGCGAAGAAGCAAAGGATACCACCACCATTGCTTACCTCTGCTGAGAAGCGCTCAGATAAATACCGCTGCCTTGCCTTGGACCAACTGGTACCCCCGCCACGCTCCCCTCATAAGCTCTTGTAGGAGGAGTATGCTTGGGACCCGTGGAAGGTCATTGGAGTATGCTTGGGACCCGTGGAAGGTCATTGTCATTTGCATGCTCCTCAACTTAACACAGGGCAAATAGGTAAGCTACTAGATTATATGCTTATTTGTCTTCCCCGTGAACTTTTGGAAGCAAAACCATTAACTAAATTTGTACAAAGTAACTTGACTGATGATAGTTCCGATAGCTACCAAAGCAAAAAGTCCACTTGTGTTTCTGTAACCAATAAATAATCTTACAATCGCTGTTTATGCCCACTTCTTTCATTCATAAAAAGTGGCTAATCGTGTCAATTTATTGTTATTTGTAAGTCCAGAGGATAACCAAACTTGAATTGTCAAATGCATTTTATAGTTTATACAAGGAGTAGCTGCAGTTCCGTTTTGATTGTATTTTGAGAACCATATTGCTGCATAGGCAAGCTTACCAATTGCATGTCTTGTGTTGTCAGTTTTTAATTGTGCATGTCTTGTGTTATTCTTGTTTTAGTGTAGCACTGAATTTAAATTGGTGTTGCATTTGTTTTAGGAGACGATTCCCATCCAATGCCCTCTGTTGACTAATGCAAGTCAGGAAGAAAGTGCAGGGGTTCTTCATATTCTATCCTGATGCTCGGACTGCATCCAACGCTGAGCCTGAAAAGATGGCAGCGTATCTGGCCCTTCTGGGCTTGCAGCGTGTAAAAACAATCAGAATCCAACAATTCTCCAGGGAGTATGTTGAAAAATAATGGACCTATATTACCGAGCTTTGTGGTGTTGGCAAGTGAGTGGCTGCCCCCTTAACTCTTCTATCAGATATGAAATATTTGTACGATGGTGTTCCTTATTCTGTCAGACTAGTAATTCAAAATTACTCTTACTACAGGTATGCAGCTGATGCTTATGCAATCTTTTGGTACCTGAAGATCACAAGTTAGTTGATTACTGGAAGTATGTCTGCTTTTAGCTGCCATGATTCAGGTAGTATTCTCGACACAAAAGGTTCAGTGGCTTGCTCCTTTACATAAGTAGTCTTCAATCAGAATTTGTATTGGATACTACTAACATGCGAGTTATTGTTAAGCCTTTAATTGTCGACATTCTATCGTGTAGTTTGCGTTAATAGTGATAGGTACTATGTGTCTGTCATAATAGCAGTAAGCACTTGTATATATTGATTCATGTGAAAACATCGATGTTTGTTTTGCTAATGTAAATTTGGTGGTGCTGGAAACCTAATGAATACCATTGAGTGTTGCTAGTTGACAATGTTGATCTTAGTCTTTGTACTTCTTTTCTATAAAGCCAGGTACAAAATCTAATTTATTACTATCGGTTTGTTTTTTGTTGGAATAAGATGCTACTGCCATAAGATATTGATATAATAGTAGTGATGTCATCAGTCACGGCTTGTTTTACAAAGGTTCATGCTTATGTGTTTGTGAATTATATAATTGTTCAATATATATATATATGTGAATTATCAGTCTTTTAGCAAAGGTCATGTCAAATTTTGTTATGCAATGAGCCCAAACGAGCCTACGAGCGGCTCGCCGAGCTTTACGAGCCGAGGAGGAGGCCCAGGCTCGGCTCGTTCATCTCCGAGCCCGAGCCAAGCCTCGCCGAGCACGAGCTGAGCTGCGAGCCTCGAGCTTTCTGTCCAGCCTTAGCATCAAGTGTCTACAAGTAATGGGCCGTTTATGATTTTCCAGTTTTCCATTTGTTTATAATAACAGTGTAACAATTTAAGAGTTATGTGCATTATATACAGAGGCTGGGAGAGTAGCTCTTTCAATATTAAATTAACCAGTATCATCAAAGTTTAAGCCCATCATTATCGTAGTGCTTCACGACATGATGACCGTATGTATATCATGATGGCCTTTTTTAACAAGACAGATACAAAATCGAGCCTCCAGCCAAACATGTCAATGAATCCATCAATGGGCCGGCAGTTACATTTTTTTGAGTAAATTTCTTAAAACTACACTATACTTTTTTTATTACGCAGTTTTAGAAAACTACACTGCTCATTTTGTAACAGATCCTTTTCTTAATAAGAGGGGCACAACCCTCCGATTTTCATTAGAGAATAGGGCATAAACAGAATAAATAGAAAACTAAAAACATGCCTGGGCATTACCCATCTAGCAACATACATGCAGACAAAACACATATATCGGTGGCCAGCATCCAAAGTAACAGAGCAATAAAGCTAGAGCACCAAATAGATGATCTGCATTAAGCCCCGCAAACATGAGGGTCTTAAATTGTTATAGGAGACCGATGTATCCAACCGGTTCATCCCTGGCATCCAACCCTGCGAACGTAAGAATACCTCCAGAGACACCTTCCGCATCCAGTCACCAACCTCTCGAATTTGCTCGCGACCTTCTTCATTCTGCAAAATTGCCCAAACTGAAATCTAGTAGCAAAAGAAATGAACAACATTAGTAGGATTGGAAACAACCTTTTTTCGAAGCAGATCACATTGCGTGTTTTCCAGATGGAGCAACACAAGGCAGAACACCCAACCAGAACCAACTTTCTTTTCGCACCACTAAAACTCTGTGACAAACCCCCAGCAAATGCTTCAGAGAATGTGGTGAAGAATAAAACCAAAAGCAATTGCAGTAACATTCCAAACATACCGAGCAAGAGGACAAGAAAAGAACAAATGTTGAATCAATTCTTTTCCCCTACAAAAATAACATCCTAGTTCACCCTTCACATCGTGATGAAGCAAATTATCTTTTGTCAAAACACTATTCTTCAACACGGGAATCTTAACTTTCCAAATAAATTGATGTTCGAAGACTCCAAAGAAACACTTTATTTTTCATGGGGATCTTAACTTTCCAGATAAAATTGATGTTCAAAGACTCCAATGTTAGAAACAAGGAAATTGTACTTAGACTTCACTGAAGAGAGACCTTTTGGTCCAATAGGCCACACAACTCTATCAGGCATGTCATTTAGAACTACACTGGCACAAACCTCTTGCAATTGATTTCAAAGGTCAAGAGTCTCACCCCATAATGTCCTACGAAATTTAACAGAATCCCACCCTTGTTACAACACTTTACTTACAATTATATTAGTACTGAAAGTAAGGCTGTAGAGTCTAGGAGATTGGGATATCAGAGGTGCACCATTAACCCAAGAATCATGCCAAAAGCTAGTATGTTTACCATCAACCACCTCCTTACAGATGTTATGAAAGATAGTATGAGTCTCCATAACACCTTGGCGAAACTGAGAGTCCCTCATTCTTAGTTTATCTAGAGAAAGGGGGAGCCCCTTTAAATAGTTCTTCCTAATCACTGGTTGCCAAAGCCCATCCTCATTATCCAATTTCCAAAGCCACTCTGGAGAGCAAGCTAAAATTCATTAGATTAAGATTAAGAACCCCCAAACCACCTAAGTGGCTAGGAAGGCAGACCAAAAGCCAGTTGATCAGGTGATACTTCCTAATCCCCTGACTTTCTTGCCACATCAGCCTTGTCCTAAAGAAGTCTAGTCGTTTTTTCACCCCTTTAGGAAGTCTATAGAAAGACATCATATAAAGAGATACATTAGTCAAACTAGATCTTAGCAAAACCAACACTACCAGAATCTGCAACTTTCCCGAGTGTAAAATTGTTTCCCGAGTGTAAATCGTCGGGCACTCGGTAAGGTCCCGAGTGTTGGCATATACACTCGGGAATTGGACTAACACTCGGGAAAAAAATACTTTCCCGAGTGGACACTCGGGATAGATTTTGGCACTCGGGAAACTTGAGCAGCGGGACGGAATCCAAACGGACGGTTAGAGTTTCCCGAGTGGACACTCGGGAAACATTATAACACTCGGTAGAGTTTTTTCGGGCGTGAAATTTCGGGCGCGTCGCGCGCAGCGCGCGATTTGGCCTCCGGCGGGACAATGAATTTTGGCCTTATATTTCTCTCCCAATCGCCGCTCCACTCTCTCTCCCACGCTCCGCCGCCGCACTCCACGCTCCCCGCGGTCCTCTCCGGATCCGGCAGCCCGCCCCTCTCCGACGCACCCCGACGACCCCGCCGACCCGGCCGCTCCCCACTCCACGCCCCATCTCGACCGGCGTCGCCTCCCCGCCCCGCCGCCGGACCACGCCGCGCCGCCCCCGTCTACCTCCCCGAACCGGCGCCGTCATCCGGAGCTCCGCCTCGCCGCCCCGACGACTTCGCCCTCGTCCCCAAGCACCGCCGCTCCTCCCCATCAGCTCCGCCCATCCCCGCCACCTCGCTGACTCCGCCTCGGTCCCGAGCTCCCCGGCCGCCTCGTCATCGTCTCGGCTACCGACCGCCGGAGCTCGTCGCCTCGCCCCGGCCACCCGACGACCTCACCTCGGCCCCACAGCACCGCCGCACCGGACCGCCGCTCCTCGAGCTCCTTCGCCACCCCAAGCGCCGCCTCCTCCAAACTCCGCCCCGGCGCCGCTCTCCACCACCGGCCGAGCCCACTCCGTCCCCGGCGACCGAGCCACCGGCCAAGCCAAGCTCCCGAGCCGACCGGCCGACCGGGCGGTTAGGGCTTAATGCCCCATTTAAACAGCCGGTTAGGGTAGTTAGGTTAGTGCACTTTCCCGAGTGTGCACTCGGGAAACGTCCGTTACCGTTATTTTCGACCGTTAGCGACTTTATTCCCCGAGTGCCGTTGTTTCCCGAGTGTATTGTCGGACACTCGGGAAACTATCGCTTTCCCGAGTGCGAACACTCGGGAAAACACTCTTTCCCGACCATAAATATCCCGACGGTACTTTCCCGAGTGTGACTCTCGGGAAAGACTTTTCCGAGTGTATTTTCGTCTTTCCCGAGTGTTTTTGGCACTCGGGAAAGTTACAGATTCTGGTAGTGCAATCTCCCTCATGTAGAGAGCACCTTGGCCTTTCAAGAGCTAAATTTATTCTCCATCTTATCTTTAATATTTTTCCAGTGAGCATTCATAAGTGAGAGTTCATCTAGCCTCTAAGTGTAGTTTTGGTAATTAATAACAATACTTATAGACTAACAATTTTTTTGAGATTGGATATGAGATTATGTCTATATGTGATGCATGAAGAACATTGGACGGATTCGGGAAGAATGCCGTAAATCAAAGATATGCATCAAGATGCCAAATATCAAGAAGAAGATAAAATTAACCATGATACAAGTCCAAGGATAGACTGAATATGGTCAACACATGAGCATGAAGAGTATACCACTTGAGATGGTGTAAATAAGTGGTCATGGTAATGCATGAAGAATATTGGAGGGATTCGAGAAGAATACCGTCAAGACAAAAGATATGCATAAAAATGTTTAAGAAAATAGGTTGATCAAGATAGAAGTCCGAGTAGTGGACTTAAAATGGTCAACACATAAGCAAAATGAATATGTCACTTGAGATAGAATGATCTAGTCACTATGGTGAGGAATATGTGCATTGCCTCATATAAACTAACACGGTATATCTCTATGTGTGAGAGTGTGTGCGGGTTAGGTATTATTCATGGGCATGCAATCAGGAGTCTAGTTCATGAAGCCCATATGAGGATGACATCAAGACGATGGTCATCAAGATGAGAAGAGAAAGTTCCAAAATGTTAGATCAGTGGCTTCCGCGGGGTGAATGTCGGATGCAAATCTTTCTTCTCAAAACATGAACACAATGAAACGTATTCGAGTCAGAATGCAGCGGAAAACCATAAGCATATATCCTAACAGTCAATTCCAAGTTCCAAAAAGCAAGATTGCAGCATCAAAAGAAATCAAACTTGAAGACCCCAAAAGCAGATCCGAAATTGAGATAGAAATGAGAGATCCTTTGAGTATGCTAGGATGGAATCAAACTGGAGATAATCTTTCCACCAGTGACTTGCCATACCCACGACAGATCGAGGAAGAGAGGAAGAAATCTAAAATCCAAAGAGAAGGAGAGAAAATCTCAAAGGACACATAAATTTTTCTTAGAACTCTTTTTGTATTGATTTTCTTGTGTTTACAAGCCTCTCATACCAGGCCAAAGCACCTCACAGTGCAGCTCTTTCCAAGTGATCCTCTCATCAGCTCTACACCCTCTATTTATAGTGGAGACTCCCACTTCCTTTCACCCCAAGCAATTTTGAAAACCACTTCCTCGGGCATCTCAGCCGTGGTCTCGCAAAAAGCTTCCCAGTGAGTACACTGAAACTAAATTTGGTCTTCAAGGCTTGTCTCCAACCACTCCCTTGTCCTTTCTGTACATGCTTTTAGGCCGCACGGGGTTCACTTTTTAATCGCATCTCTGCCCTCCAAGCTTTATGCCAGTCCTACGAACCATCGCCGCGCCCGACTCGCACCTGCATACACAGGACCTAGAAAAGTGTTCCGAGCACAAGATCTTCTCTTGACCCAAGTTAGTCGACACAACCTACTCCATCGTTTTTTTTACCGAGACAAAACGGCCAAACTCAAAAACACCAATCTTCACCTAAGATGTCAGAAGTCAAACTTTGAGTTACCAGAGTCAGAAGTCAACGTCTCCGACTCCATCTTGTTACCTTTGACTTCCTGCTGGAATCTAGACGCATATATGTAGGTAAAAGCTAGACTTGGACACACCGAAACCTGACCAGAATTTCTGGATTCATAAAAGTGCCTAGTCAGTCCAAAGTCTGAGTCCAGAAACAGAACACGAATCCTCGAGAAGAAAGTACCTAGTCGATCTGAGATCCGAGTCCAGAGATAGAACTCGGAACTTCAAAAGAAAGTACCTAGTCGGTTTGAGATCTGAGTCCAGAGAAAGAACTTAGAACCTCAAAAGAAAGTACCTAGTCGGTCTGAGATCCAAGTCCAGAGAAAGAACTCGGAACCTAAAAAAGAAGGTACCTGTTCGGTTTGAGATCAAAGTCCAGAGACAGAACTCGGAACCTCAAACAGAAAGTACCTAGTCGATCTGCGATCTGAGTCCAGCGACAGAACTCGAATCATGGCTTCTAACTCTAAGCATAGTAACATATCGGAGAACCACTTCCGACTAGTTACGATTACGACGAGATAAGTTCCGACTAGAACAAGAAATTCACGCGACCAAAGGTACAGCCTAGGCAGCTCACTCTATGTTCCAACAAGCAGCTTACTCTACGTTCCGACAAGGTCAACAGTTTCGACTAGAATAAGGGACCCGAGTGTCACGCCCCCGGTTTTAAGGCCGGGTGCGCTCCTGTGATTACTGTACCGGTCCCTGGATCCGTAGCCGGTACACACAAGATCTTGATAACATCGTCATACAATACCGGATTTATTACAATACAAGCCTTCAAGGTCTTTTAACAGAGTAGGGCCTATTGGCCGAATAAAAGTCTTGCAGCGGAATTAAACAACACGTAGATAGACCCGTCAATATGCCAAACCCTCAGGCAACTGACTGGGGAAACGCCCTAGCCCTCAAAGTCGGGGTCTTCCTCGTCGAAGCAGAACTCTTCTTCTTCTTCTGGCCAAATCAACAAGCCAGGTGAGTACATTGAATGTACTCGCAAGCTATTCCCACCGGAGAGAATATACAGCGATATTTCATGCAGGGAATAGCAAGGTGGACAGCTCTAGTCTAGGTCAATAATTGTGCGGAAAAGTAAGTTCTTATGTAAATACATGTATGGTAGATTTAAAAGCGGACTTAGTAAACTCAATATAAAATTTAAGAACTTTTTCTCTTCTTCCGTTGAGACAGCTCAGTCCCTACTACCCCGGGTAGTAAGACTAGCTTCTCGGCTTAATGCTCAGCTGACACTATCCCGGATAGATCAGCGAGTCTTCCTGGCTCAGCTCGTGGTATCCCTGATAGCACGACTAGCCTTCTCCTCCGGCAACTCCTTGCTACCAACCGTGTAGCGTAAATTGCCCTCTGTGGACACATCGTACCCACGTCCTTAATCCTTTTCCCCATCTTTCGCAAACAACACCTAGTCTAACCAGTGTGTGGCCCTACCAGTTCGTGTCCATGACCGAGGACGCGGCTATTCGAATAGTTTTAACACTCTGCAGAGGTTGCACGGCTTTACCCACAAGATGTAAACTCACCCTTATTGCCGAGCGCTAACGATACACCCCACGGAGTGTATTGGCAGGGTGGTTACAGCGAGACCGTTGCCCGCTTCCATATTAGAGTTGGACCCGCTAGGTGAATACCCAAGTTTGCGTGTCCTAGACACCAAATTGGGACTCTCCACCTTTGTGTCGATCAACACCCAAACGCTACGTGGCAGTGGATCTCTAGGACTTTCAAACACCTAGCCACGACTCCTAACTTCCTACGGGTCCAACCCTAATACTTGCCGGGATACCAAGTCAAGTCCTTCCCATAAAGGACATGTGGACGTACGGTGGTGGAACTGGTTTAGCGGCACTTAGGCTCGGTCCTTAACTGATCCGAGCAAGACTCCATTCCTCAACTCACGATCGTCCCAGACGAACGTGCCATCAACAATTCCTCTACAGCCCCAGGCTGCCCTTAACATTCTCGCCCGGATCCCAATCATCTCCCATTTTATTTAGGGTTTTGCCAAACCTTCCTTTCAAAAGTCACCCCGGATATTCCAGGATATCCGAGGGTTTTATTTCCCGTACCATAATAGGGTTTGCAAAATTTTGGATAAAACTTGTTTTATCTATAGCAGGGCTAAGCGGGGCTTAATGCCTATAACCCTAATATTTCTGTCGACCCGGGAACGGTCGACTAATATTCCTAGGGTTTCGAGGATAGGGAGCTCAGACCTAAGTACAGTGCAGCTACTGGGTATAACTATTACTACATAAAATATCATGATACTAACATAGCATGCAGGATTTTCAAACGAAATAATAAAGTTCATAAATATAGGATTCGGCATGATCAAGGTGGGAATGCTTGCCTGGCAGATCCTGTTCCTGTTCCGCACGCGGGGGTGATGCCGGTTCCTCCTGACGCACGTACGTCTCTCCGTCAACTACGCGTCGGTTAAAAGCAACAAATAAGAAACGATCCAATACTTCAATAAAATCAAACAACGACGAGATAAAACACTTGATGACCTATTGAGATTTTCGGAACGATCGGAAAGGGTTGAACTAGGGTTTTAACGGAACCTTGCCTGACGGCGCTTAGGGGTGGAGGTGTATATCTGAGTTTAGGCTATAGGTCTGGCTCTAGGGTTTTAGGGCATGGGTTCTCGGGTACAAAGAAGACTTTTGGCGACGGGTATACGCGGAAATACCACATAAAATGATGACGTACTTAGATGGGTAAGGTACTCTCGCTAAGCTTTTAAATTTAAAATCTTTCATCCAAACGAATTGCGAAGGATCATGAATGTCTTAGGGCTACTGGATGGGAAAAGGAATTTCCATTTGAGCCGGTTCAGAGGGTGCATGCATGCATACAGCGTATGTGAGGTTTAAAGAAATACTTTAAACCCTAATCCACAGTTCCTATTCAAAAAGGTTTGAAACTTGAAAATATTTTTGAATTAAAATTTCCTAAATACTTTTGACTCTCTGGAGCCGGAATAACATTTTGAAGAACCGGTCTGGAGATACTCGAGCTGGTTGAAACTAATATAGAACCGGTGTTGGTTAATTGGTAAACCAGATTGGATGGATTATACGCTTTCTTTAGAGAGGAAATACGCTTCCCAGCTGCCAATGCGGAGTCTACCAGAGGGCGCCTTCACTTAATGTGGCGCCCCCGGTTTTTAAGCCGGGAACTCCCTCGTGATTACTGTACCGGTCCCTGGATCAGTAGCCGATACACACGAGTTAACCTGTATATCATTGTCATACATGCATAAACAATTAAATAGACCGTTAGGGTCGATAATCTGATACCTGTAGCCCAACGGCTAGAAATCTGCAGCGGAAATTCAGCGGAGAGATGGCCCATCAATATGCCATACCCGACTGGCAACTGACTGGGGTTACGCCCTAGCTTTCGTGATCATGATTGCTTCTTCGGAACTGACGTCTCCTTCGTCTGGCCAAATCAACAAGCCAGGTGAGTACATTGAATGTACTCGCAAGCTATTCCCACAGGAGAGATTATACGATAATATTTCATGCAGGGGTTTAGTCAAGGAATAGCTCTAACCTAGGTTGTTGATTGTGCGGAAATGTAAGTTCTCAGTTTAAATACGAGAATAGTAGATTCAAAAGCAGTTTGTAAATTCCGGTAAAATCAGAACAACAATAAAAGCTTCTCCCGAGGTAGACCCAGCTACCTCATCATCTCAACCACTGAGACAGCTCAGTCCCTACTACCCCGGGCAGTAGGATTAGCTTCTCAGCTCAACGCTCAACTGACACTATCCCGGATAGTTCAGCGAGTGCCCCTGGCTCAGCCCGTGGTATCCCGGATAGCACGGCTAGCCTTCTCCTCCGGCAATTCCTTGCTACCAACCGCGTAGCGTAAATTGCCCTCTGTGGACACATCATGCCCACGTCCTTAATCCCTTTCCCGGCTTTCGCAACCAAAACTTAGTCTAACCAGTGTGTGGCCTTGCCAGTTCATGTCCATGACCGAGGACGCGGCTATTCGAATAGTTTTTAAACACTCTGCAGAGGTTGTACGGCTTTACCCACAAGATGTAGGTCACCCTGGGCATACCGGGCCCTGGTATACTACCAGAGTTATTACAACGAGACCTTTCGCCCGATTCCATACTAGAGTTGGACCCGCTAGGTGAATACCCAAGTTTGCGTGTCCCGGACACCAAATTGGGACTCTCCACCTTTGTGTCGATCAACACCCAAACGCTACGCGGCAGTGGATCTCTAGGACTTTTAAACACCTAGCACTAACTCCCTACTTCCCACGGGTCCAAACCCTAATACTTGCCGGGATACTAAGCCAAGTCCTTCCCATAAAGGACATGTGGACGTACGGTGGTGGAACCGGTTTAGCGGCACTTAGGCTCGGTCCTTAACTGATTCGAGCGAGACTCCATTCCTCAACCCACGATCGTCCCGGACGAACGTGCCATCAACAATTCCTCTACAGCCCCAGGCTGCCCTTAGCACTCTCGCCCGAATCCAAATCATCTCCAATTTTCATTCAAGGTTTTGACAAACATTCTTTTAAACACCACCCCGAATAACATACGTTATCCGAGGGTTTTATTCCCATATCCCGAATGGGGTTTTATAATTCTCGGAAAACTTGTTTTTGACTACAGCAGGTCTAAGCGCGGCTAATGCCTATAACCTTACTATTTTTGTCGGTCGCGGGGCAACCGACTATTACACCTAGGGTTACAAAGGTTGGATACTCGGACCTAAGTATCGTGCAACTAATGGGAGTAACTACTCCTACATAAAATATCGTTAATAACCACATAGCATGCAGAGTTCGTAAACAACATAATTATGATTTCACACATATGGGATTCAACATGATAAAAGCGGGAATGCTTGCCTGGCAATATTGTTCCGGTCTTGGTCTTGAATCCGATTCGTCAGCTGTCCGAATTCCTTTGCGCGATAATTCCTAACGTTGTATCTACACGTCCAAAAGAATGGCGAATAAATCAACGAGGCAAGGAAGAACCAAATAACATTGAATCAGAAACTTCAGCACATGAAATCATAACGCTCTAGACAACTATTAGATTCTAAGGGGGCTTCAAGAAATAAAGGGCGCAAAGATGGCTTGCTGTCGCGGCAGGGGCAAGGTGGCAAGCGACGATGGCTTGACACGGCAGGAATTAGGCAGCAGGGACCAGGTTTTGCTGTGGTAGGAACAAAGCGGCGACGGTAGAGGCTTGCCATGGCGGAGGAAGGTGGCAACGGCAGTTGCCGCGGCGGGAGAGGGGCTGTCGCGGCGCTGTCACGGTAGGGCACAGCTTGCCGCGGCGGGGAACTGGCTTGTCGCGGCAGAGAATGACTTGCCACGGTAGTAGCAAGGCGATCATGGCGATAGTTTGCCACGACAAGGTTGGCTTGCCGCGGCGGAGGCAAGGTAGCTGCGGCAGTCGTCGTGGGCTGTCGCGGCGGAAGAAAACGATAACGGCAGCTGTCGCGGCGAGACAAAAACTCAGTGGCAGTTGCCGTGAGCTACCACGGCAGGGAAAAAGGAACAGCGGCAGCCGTCACGAGCTGCCGCGGTAGAAAGGGCATTGGCGCTTTAGGTCAGCATAACAAAAGGTTCCAAGTTTCAGGCTTCCTGCTGAGATAGGATTTCCTCAGCTTTTATGGTGCTATGGTGACCGCATGTTAGTTTCTCCTCACTGAAGTGTGGGACCAATTTGTCTATTACTTTTCCTTTAACAGCCGAGAAGATATACTCATAAGGGTTAAACGTGCCTTTCCTAAATTATATTGCATTAGCCGCAGTGCACTTTAATCCTTTTGCAACCTGCCTTACTCCGACACACATCTAGGGAACATACTGGCTGTATTAAACACTGATTAACCTACGCTAACTAGCTTATGATTAGCATATATCTACCAGACATCTTTTCCGATTAGTACTTGGACTAAGCCGTATTAGCTGAGGCTTTCAATTAGTGGATAGATGACATCACATACTTATTGGAGCATCAAGGGAGTCTTATCCTGGAACAACAGTAGCTAGCAAAGCTAACTCGAATTGGTTATGAGCTAATAACCTTAGTCACCAGTGCATTGAATATTTCCGTTAGCTTGCTTAAGCGTGTTTTAGGGGAAAGAAAATAAAAACAAGCCCTGAACTTAGTCTTATACGTTTATGTTCCGAATGTACTTAAGCTAAAAGGTTGGAATTTTTCCAAAGGTTCCAGAACTAGAATTTTAGTGAGGAAAATTGGCTATTAGAGCCTTAACCTGGCTGGATTAGAGCTATTGTTAAAAAGGAGTAAGCCAGTGCATTTACTGTGCTGTTAGGGATTAAAATGGGGCATTCAAGGAGCTAACCGGCCGTTATATGCTTTGACTTAACACTAACGGTAGCTCTAATGTGTGATTAATAGCAGTAACTGCTAGCTTAACTGGCGGATGAGGATAAAGCGTGGAGCTGTCGGCGCGGACTAGTAGATGAATAAATGTGCTCCAAGAAAAAAAAAGGGAGCAGCGGGTCCTGCTGTCCGAGCGCCGGCGGCGGTTACCTCAGACTGGGCTCCCGACAGCATAACTCCGGCGGTTAGGGCGGTTCACCTCCGGCAAGGATTGGAAAGGGAGATGGGGCTGCGGCGGTGCGGCGGCCTAGCAGTGGCGGCAGAGCTATGGGCGCGCGGCGTGGGACCGCTGGTGCTCGGACCCGAGGTCCGGCGCGGGAGTCCGTCGGCAGGTGAGGGGCGACGGTCGAGTGCAGGTCGGCAGAGCGGCGGCGTTTGGCGGCGCGGCAAGGAGGGGAGCGCCGGCGGCGGGTACGTGCTGGAGCGGCGGCAAGAGATGCGGCGGCGACTGATGTAGGGGCCGGCGGATCTGGAGTGGCGGCGAGCGAGAGGGGAACGCCGGTGGCGATGGAGCTCGTGGCCGGCAGGGCGGTGGCAGGTCCGGGCGTCGCTCGCCGGCGACCTCAGAGGCGGCGGCAGAAAAGGGGATGGCGGCGGGACCAGGTGGTGGCTCGAGTGGGGTTCATGGCGGCAAGGGGGAACAGAGGGGCTATGGTGAGAGGAGGTGAGCAACGACGGCGCGGGGAACTGCCCCTGGTTGCGCCCGCCGGCGGCGGGGAAGGCATAGGGAGCTGGTGGCGGCCTTGGAAGGTGGGGCGGCTTGGGGAAGAGGCCTCACGGCGGCGGCAGATGGGGATCCCGCGGCGCGGAGAGGGGCACGGGTGGTACTCTGCTGGGATTCCTCCACGGCGGCGAGGTTGTCCGAGCCCAACCGGCGGCAGCTCTGGGGGTGGCTCGGGTAGCTATAGTCTGGTCCAGCAGGGGAGAAAGAGGCGCCGGAGTGAAGCTCGACTTGGGGAGATGGAAGAGGAACAGTGGCAGGATAGAAGGGAAAGGGCACTGGGAGTAGCTCGTGGGAATGGGGAAAAAGTGATGGGGGCTTGCCGGCTGCTTGGAGCTGGAGGAAGGGCGGTGGAGCTGGATGAGGAAAATGGGGAGAAGCAGCTCGGGAACTAGTAGCGGAGGCTCTGCTTAGCTCAACAAGAAGAGATAAAATGGGGTAGGAGGAGGAGAAGCTGTGCCTACAGTTAGATTTGACACTTGACAGTGAGGTGAGGGGGAAGCGTGCACGACTGTGGTTTCGGGAAAGATGGACAGCTAGGTTTTGGAGAGGTGACAAGAGCGTGCTGTAGGGAGAGGTCACACAGAAGAATTTGCCAGCTTGCCACACGTGCTGCGGTGACTGCTGATTGATTCAGCTGCAGATGAAAAGAAACGAGAAGAAAGGGAGTGACAGCTCGGGATTGCACACCTGAGAGTTATTAGGAAAGGGATGAAATAGATTGCTGGCATTGTTGAGGCACAGGGTTAGTTTGGCACCTAATGCTTGCGGGAAAAGATGGAGCAGGGCAACGTGTTCAAGGTGAGCAGGGAGAGGAAATGATTGCACGAGGGAAGAACTAGCAAATGGGGCGTAGAAATATGGAAGTAGCTAGCAGGGTCTTAATGACGACTGTGTGGGAACAAGCAACGTAACCTAAAGCTCCTGCTGACGCGGTAGAAGTTCAGCGGGATTTAAGCGCTGTATTCCAGCTCGAGGGAGGTATTTGGTTAAATAACTATTCTAATTAAATTAGGAAGTGGCCATTTGCGGAGTCATGGTGTGCGTTAGTGTTGCATGCCTGCTATGAATATATACGCATGCGGTTTGTTTTATTCTTGCGATTCCACGAGAATGTTTGGCTCCATTGGCATGCCATTAAACCGGTGAGATGAGGGGGAATAATTAGTCCACACGCAAGATTAAAATGAGTACGTCTTATTTCGAATGGTTCTGTGGGAGCTAACGCAACTTTTTGAGGGGACTCGAATGACCGCATGCGATGATGTGTTGGGGTTTCCAAGGTGTATGCGCCCACATTCGCTCGGGAAGATTTAAGCACGTATATAGGGTGGCGACGGGGTTAGGAATTAAATAGGAAGAAAGGGGTCGGGTTGAGGGGCTAGGGTTCCGGGATACGGCAAGGCGACGGAGATGCATAGGATTGCTTCAGGATGTTGGTGCCTTGGTTCCGGGACATTTGGTTTCAGGGTGCCGTAGCCACGTCGGCGGGTATAAAGCGTACTGAGGTGAGTTGTTCTTGCGCTAGGGTTTAATCGGGGTAGGGGTTAGGGTTTTCCGGGTGTGGCAAGGGGTTTAGGGAAATATATCTGGTATGTTCATATATATATGTGCAACGGATTTTTGTGGAGTCGGACGATGAGTTAGGGTTTTAAGAGGAATTAGATTTAGCTAGGAAGGGGATGAATCGAAAGCTAGGATCTAGGGTTTCCGTACTTGGCATTTAGATTTACCAAGATTTGAGCTAAAGTTTTAATTAGGTGTATTTTCAGCGGACATTATTAACGAAATTTTTTTTGTTAGCCCTAATTTTCGGGCTCTGGAAAATCGGGGTGTGACACTTAACAAGCTAAACGGGCTGCCCAGCCCAAAGCGGGACTGCTTACCCTATTGCTTGCCGCTGTCGGCGCTCGGACAGGAGGCAGTTAGCGGTGGCGGCGGTTAAAGTGGTCGGGAGAGGTGGTGGTTAGGGTTGTCGGTGAGCTGGGGCAAGGTGACTTGGGTGGTCGGAGCAACTGATTCCGGCGGTTCTACGGCTCGGGAAGCTGGGAGGATGGGGAAGATTGACCCGGCGGTGCTCGAGCTCCAACAGAGGAGAGCTAGGGGAGGTGGCTGCCGGTTCTAGCGAAGTGGCAACTCAGGTGAGTGCGGAATCCTCGGTTTGGTTTGCTTCCTCGGTAGCTTAAAGGGAGGTTTGGTGGTCTGGAGTGGCTCGGGGTGAGATATGGAGGCTTGGGCGCTCGGCTCTTCTTATAGGCCGGCGGCGAGCTCACTGGAGTGCTGCTGTTGCTACATCGCTGGCGACACGACGGGAGTTAAGGCGGCCTGGAGCTACAGGGAGAAGATGAGGTCGGCTGAGCTGAACTTGGCGAGAGAGCAAAGCTCGGCTGCTCCATTAATGGGCCGACGGCGGGTGAGCTGGCTTGAGCACTGCTCGCCGGTGATGGGACGGAGCCAGCATGGTCTGGCTCAGCTCTGTGGCCACAGGAAGAGGGTGGGCAACCTGGACACGACGGCGAGGCGACTGGACGGAGAAGACAGCTAGCGGTGAGGCGGAACCACGGCGAGTGCCTCTGTGGTATGCTGGTCTGTGCACTGTGGGCGCGCTCTGCAATGGCATGGTGCGCCATCGAGCTTCCTGGGGTTTCTGCCACGCCTGTCCTTGCCACAGAGACTCAGGGCAACGTGTCTAAGGTATACAGAGGAGATAGACACTGCTCAGCACCTGGTGAGTGTTAAATTCAAAGGTGACTGAGCTAACGTGGATGGGATCTTTACTCAGATGATGAGACGAGACATGCCAGAGGGTTAAATGGGATTGAAAGGTAATAGCAGGGTGGACTGTTCGCCTATTGAATTTTTGGGGACAGCTCATGCAGAAGATTCGTGATGATTTCATGCGAGGAGTTATTCGGGACTAAGGTGTTCGGTGTATTGCAGTCCAGATTTTTATAGAAGACCTGCTCATGATTTTATGTATTAGGGCTCCTAGGGATGTGGGGAGTGTCATGGGATTTTATCGAAATTTTCCGAGCAACGAGTATAAGAGGTGCAGTACAATGCTATTCTTAATACTATAGTTATTAATTTCATACTTTGATATTTTTAAACTGGACATTGTTATTTTATGCTAGATTCGGGTTAAATGTATTGTTAAGATGTTCTACGATTTATTTCAGAATTTTCGGGGAAGCCGAGGAGTGGTAGACTTCCCGATTAGGGTTTTATTTGACCGAGTGCGTGTGTGCGGGTTTTGGCGTATTGGTTCATTGATGACAGCGCGTGTGGTGGAATTAGGGTTTGGTTTATGCATGCGGGGTTTGGTCAGGTTGAGCTAATGCGGGGATGCTGATACATGATTTGAAAAGCTAGGGTGCGACATCGAGCAACCTGAGGAACAACTCCAACAACATACTCTGTAGCAATATATTCATCATCTGAAATCTAGAGAAATAGTACGACTCCCCCTAGGTTCTACACAAAATATGCATCATGAGAAGATATGAGCTTGTGTGGAAAGAGATGAACAAATGCATCTTCAACAATGAGTCCATGAATGATGAGGAATTCGCTTTTCTTACACAACAAGACATCATACAACACACCACGGCCTTCTCCCCATGTCCGGCCAGTAGCGAACCTCTCAGAGAGTAGTCTGTTTATTTATTCGCCACAGACAAGACCTTAGCCAACTCGTTTGTTAGGAAAGCCGTACTATTAAGAGGGGCGCGTCGTAGCAACAACAAGTTGACCTCAGTGCTCAGAGATCATTGAACACTACTTTCTTGAGAGAGCCAATCAACTTACACGAACACAAAAATGAGTTCTTTGTTAGCTTTATCGGATGTTCCGGTCTGAGTACCCAATGTTCCAGTTTCACCGGAACTTTCGAAGTCACCTATGTTTTTTGTGTTCTAGAAAACCCAGAAGTTCCAATCCCTGGATCGGATGTTCTGATCTGGCCAGATGCTCCGTGCAACCTGTGTTTGAAGCGTTCTGGAAAAACTGGAACTTCTGATGTGGTCATCGGAAGTTCTGATGATCTCGAAAGGTCCGAAGTACCTTATGTTTTCCTTCGAGTATATCGGAAGTTCCAATATAGCTGTGAGATGTGCTATGGAGGGAAATATAGTCGTTTCATTTGAACATATCGGACGTTCCAGTTTTGGGACCGGAACTTCCGGTGTGGATGTTTTCAGTGCAAAACGGCTAGTTTTTGGGTGATGCTATATATAACCTCTCCACCCCCCTTCCACTAGGAACCTTTTGCAAATCCATTTGCTGCACACTCAAGAGCTGTCACCTCTCCTCTCTCAAGCATTCAAGCAACCCCTTTGTGAGAGAAAAGAAAAGAAGTGAGATTTGAGGATTTGAGTAGAAATAGATCAAGATCTCTTCGAGCACTAGGTTCACCTCCTTACGACTTCAACGTGCTTGCTACTCTTAGAGGTTGGGGACTCCTAGACAGTTAGGAGTCACTCACGAGTTCCCAATCCATGTGGTGAGCCGTGGGAAGTTTGTGAAGGCCGGGATTCGCCTCGGAGAGGAAAGAATCACCAAGAAGAAATCGAGGAGACGCAATGGCGTCCTCGAGGGATAAGAGCTTGAGAGTAAGCCGGCTCTTGATCACGTGTGATCGAGCTCCCCAAACAGAGACGTAGGATCCCCCAAGGATCCGAACTTCGGCAACAAATTATTGTCTCACTTGTTCATTTACTTCTGCATTTACATTGCAAGTACTATTTATATTGCTCATACTTGTCTTGCTAAGTAGACTTGATTTCATATCTTAGGTCTAGTATTCTTGCTAGTCAATCAAGCTAAATTCTGCATAATTGCAAGAATTATTTAAAATTATGTAAAATTGTTTAGTGGCCTATTCACCCCTCCCCTCTAGTCTGACATCTTGATCCTTTACTAATGTACATACAACTTTTTTAACTTCTTAATGGATGGCAACATTTCTGCTAGTTTTTCAAAAAGGAAGATATGAGCTTGAAAGTTTGCGTTCTATTATATGAAGATGTATGAGTGAAGATGATGCAAGAGAAAGTCTCCCGTAAGGATTTTGGGGAAGCTACATGCAAGACTTCGAGAGGCAAGTATGATCAAGATATTTTCTGGCTTGAAGCAAGGATGGCGATCGTCATCGAGCTCAAGAGGAAAGCGCAAGGTAAAGGTATGCCTAGTTAGGATTCCCTACTTTACCGGTCTCTAGGTACTTAGAGAGAGACCGGATTATAGGTTAGATAGCCATACTATAAAAGGGGCTATCGGATGATTAGCTTGTTCACGTCGTGTGTCGAGTGCTCAAGTCTTTGCATTGCTGCATACCATCGTGTTGCCTTTTGTGTAGGAAGTGCTAGAACTCTGGGTTTTAGCGAGTTTGTAGATTCTAAGCTGTAAGTACTCGAAGGCTTCAACCTAATTTGTTGTTATGTGAGTTTGCCCTCGGCACGCATGGTGGCTTCTTGACCTATATGGTCATAGTGTTCGACCTAGGTTCAAGGACACCAGAAGCTCGATTTGCGGAGTCTATGGACTAAGGTGATAGTCCTTTAGTGTCCGGAGTTTGTCTAGATGGTTGTTCTCGGTTGATAATGCAGGAAACTACGTTTTCCTGCTTGACTCGCTGAGGCGGTTTGACCGGCCTCTGAGGGTGGTTTGACCGACCTAGTCGGCCAGTCCGGACTGCCTCCCGTCTGTGGATGGCCGGACCCTCTAGGTCGAAGCCGGACAGCCTGAGTGCATAAAATCAGGACCCTCTGGATGGAGATCCGGGCTTTCCAGTACCCGGACCCTCTGGATTTAGGGTCAGGGAAGTGAAAACGATCGCTTTTCCGACCGTTAGGGTAGGGCGATGTAAATCGGACTGAGGACGGTTTAAATCGGCCACATTGCTAGCTTTCTCCAACGGCTCTATTTCGAGGGTTTTGGTATTTATACCTTTCTTGGCAGGTTGGGGAAGTGGTTGCTACCTCTAAAATCATTTGTGATCATCTTGAGTTGTCTTCCTCCTTCTCTAGAACCTCTTTGTGCATGAGTTACCATTTATGAGGTGTGAGTGAAGCCTTTGTGTATAAGTTGCACAAGATGTGTGCATAAGTTGCATTGTTTGAGCACTCTGTGTCAATCGTGTTTGAGTGAGAGTCTATTACTCTTGGAGGCCACCGCCTCCTAGACGGCTTGGTGATGGTTGTTCGGTAATCTTCTCAAGAAGCTTGTGAGGAGGCTCGGGATATTGTGAAGTGGTTGCGGAGCTCACCATCTCTGAAGTAGACGAAATAACTAACCGTAATGATCGGGAAGATTTCAGAGAGTTCTTGAGAGGAAGTGGCTTAAAAGAGTGTCCACCTTTGATCAAGCGTGATCGAGTCCTCAAACATAGACATAGGATATCGGTGGATATCCAAACTCCGAATCAAATATCGTTTGTCTCTTATCTCCTTTACTTATTGCAATTTATACTTGTCTATATTATTTGTATACCTTTCATAGAAGATTGAATTGCTTACTTGTCACCATAAGATTGCGAACCTTGATATATTCACATAAGTGTCAGTGCACTTAAGGAAACCTAACATCTTAGGATTTGAGTTTACGAAAATCCGATTAGTATAAATCCGCATTAAGATTAAGACAAATCATAATTATTTTTAAAAGACCTATTCATCCTCTCTTCTCTAGGCGACATCTTAGCCATTAAAACCCTTTCACTAAGCCTCTAACAATTTATAAGAATACCTAGATACCTTACAGATAATTTTTCCCAACCGACGAGTAAAAGTTTCAGCTATTAGAAGCGCAAAACACTTCACTTTTATGTAACTTGCCTTCAGACGTAATAGCTCTTCAAAGAGATATAAAACAAAATTCAAATTTCTCGCACTTACTATGGACCAATTTCTCGCACTTACTATGGACAAATTTCTCGCACTTACTCTGGACCATGAAGATGGTGCCAGCGTATCGTAGTACAGCGTCAGCGTCAGCACACTCTAACATCCCTGTTATGCTGACGACCTGACGTGGACTACACTGCCACAGGTTACACGTGGCTGCTGCGCTGTCGCTGGTTATTTTGGGCCGGCTAGCACGCGTTCTCGGATAATTGCTGCCACTGCCGTCTTCTTATGGTCCGGACCATTAAGGCGCATCGCTGCGCCGCTTCGACCTGAGCACAAGCACGCCTGAAGTAGCACTTCGTCACTTGGGTACTGACCCTCAAAGAAGTACTCAGGCACTTGGCAACGAAAAGATTGCAGACCAGAAATTTGTAAGCTTGTGTTTATGTATTAGAAAATTTCTGTACCGAAAGTTCCATATTTGAGTATATGTGTACATATGTTCTTGATGGTATGTACCTGGGACGATCTGGAAAGGGAACAGCGCCTACGGAGCTAACAAATGAGATGCATATATGATAATTTAGCTCAAGGACTGAATTTTTTGGGGGATTCAGAAGTACTTACCATTTTCTCTCTTGATGTTTGGATCGGCTGAGAGGAGTTAGGACAATTGTGAGCTTCAGTGCGTGCTTGCCTTTGAACTGTTTGGCCTTTCCCTTCTCTATGTTACGTGCTAACCTCCATGCAAGGTCTGGTAGTAGCCTCCTTTTGCAAGTTTGGTAGTTATGCCAAGATCTGTTGCAGTTACCAGATATAACAGTCTCACTCCTGGTACTTCCACCTGAAGTTCTTCGCCTACATTTCTTTCGCCTACCTGGTTGCTTGGTGAACTTGGGAGGGGCTGCCAGATGACATCTCTCATCCTATCAATACCATATCCACTTGTCAATATATACCCAACCGAAATAAACACATATTTGCGAATTTAATCTCCCCTGTTTAAACCCTAAATTTAGCACACAGAACTAAGTTATTTTTTTATGTCTGAAGTTGCTGCAAAGCTGAACCTTTTCTCAAACACAAAAGATCTTAAAATTATGCTAGAAAGGGCACCTTTTTATCACACGGCACAGTCCATCAATTAGAGGGGAAAAAGGCAACGCGAAGAACTATGCTAACGACCAGCGTGAGGCACAGCATGCTAACCTGAAGCTCATCGCTGTGACCATGACTGACTGTGACAGTACGAGCTGCCGCTTCCTTCGCAGGGAAGGAATAAATACCTAGAAGGTGCTCCTTAGTGGGCCGGCCCATCAAAAGTTCCAGGGTGGCAGTCCACCTCAACGTGTGGCAGTGTAGTCCACCTCAGCATAACGGGATGTTACAGTGTGCTGACGCTGACCGGTGGGGCCACCTGATCAGATCTGTTACGAATCCAAAAAATGTAGATTTCTGAAACTGTGCAACCAAGACAGTGTAATTTGTGGAACTTTTGCTAGAAATTGTGATAGTTGTATAACAAAAAGCGTAGTTTTAAGAAATTTACTAATTTTCTTGAAACGAAATGTACAAGCAATGGGGGCCGGCCATCGGGGATGGAGACCTAAGGCCGATAACGGGAGGTTTAAGCCCAGCATTTTATCGTAGTGCTTCACAAATATAGATCGTAAATACACCTTTCCTAATAAGACAGATACAAAATTGGGCCTCCAGCCAAACATGTCACTGGATCGTGACAGATACAATTGGCCAACAACCAAAAAATGTACTAGTCATTTGAACTACAATAATTTTTCTGAGAGGATACACAGTATCGTGTCATTATGATACTGAAATTGTACTACATGGCAGGGACGCCTTCTTTGCTACAAATGGACACACAAACAAATATCGTGCACGAAACATACAGGATAGAAAAAAAATATTCAACACTAATAATTGGCATGAAAAATAAACATGCAGAGAGATGAAAAGAACCATGCATGCACGGTCGTCAGTTCTCAGAATCACATGACGGCGCACGAACTTGCCGGGTACTCCTCGTAGATGAACCTCCCCTCCTGCACGATCCGGCAACCCTTGCATCCTCTGCACGACGATGGCCCGCCGATGCACGTCGGCATGCCGCCGCCTCCACCGCGGCACGAGCCACACCCTCCGCAGTTCGACTGGCCTCCGCATAGCTCTTTCTGCTTCTGGTGGCCGCCTCCGCCGCTGCACGAGCCACACCCTCCGCAGTTCGACTGGCCTCCGCATAGCTCTTGCTTCTTCTGGTGGCCGCCTCCGCCGCGGCATGAGCCACACCCTCCGCAGTTCGACTGGCCTCCGCATAGCCCTTGCGGCTGCTGGTGGCAGCCTCCGCCGCGGCACGAGCCACACCCTCCGCAGTTCGACTGGCCTCCGCATAGCCCTTGCCGCTGCTGGTGGCCCGGGTCGCGGCACGGCCACGGGTAGCAGAGGTTGCAGATCTGCGTGAACTGCAGCATGTTCACCGTCGTCGGCGATGCCTTCTCCGGCGGCGGCGATGGCTTCGTCGTCGCGATGACGGTGATGCACCCGCAGGCCATGCACCGTAGTTTCCGCTCGAGCTTCACCGGGTCGAACGGGCCGGAAATAGTGACCGTGTTCTTCTGCTTGTCGAAAATGATGGTCCTGATCTTCTCCTTCTCTGATGTTAATTGCATGTAAGTTAGAAAAAAAGTCAACACAGAATTAGTTGCAGGATTAATTGACATAATTAATCAAGTGCATAATTAATCAAGTGCTTGCGTACGTACCTTGGAGCGTGCAGAGAACTTTCTGAAGCTTCTTGTAACATTTGCCGCATTCGATGTTGGCTTCAATGATCAAAGTTGATACCTGAATTATATGGCAGAAGAACAAACAAAATGCACACCATGACTACAGCAGCGAGACCATGCATGGAAAGGCAAGTTTCTTACGTACTAAGGGCAACTCACCTGCTCTGCCATGGCTGGAGCTGATCGAGACACGTTTAACTGCATAGATGCCGCGAAAGGAAGAGAGTATATAGGGCTCGTAGTCATATGGCAATTCTCTAATCGAGCGCTATGTAACGTTACCCACCGTATATTACAGTCCAAGAAAGAACAAAAATAATAGGCATAGCGCCATAGCTGGCGAAGAAGAATCTGTCATCAGTCATCACATGAATGTTATCATCAAACCTAATCTGTTATTCTGAGTGTAAGATTCGAGGCAACAAGCAGCTTTTACAGCATGGTCTCCAGAACATAGTCTGTCTAATGGGAGAGTAAGTCTCAATCAAACATGCATGGTAGTTGGTTCAGAAATTGTTTGCAGACAGGCCAGTTGGAAACTTGGAATCACCGAACCTTGCTGTAAACCTTTCTTTTTTAAAGAAGAAATTTGCTAGAAACTTTTCACGGGTCCTTACTAAAGCATCTGGCGTAAAATACCATGAGAAGAACCTTCCCAAGAGTTTGGTGACCCGCCGTACTGAATTGTAGTGTGGCTGCATACATGTGGAGAATGGTCAACGACAGATGGTCCTAGAGTCTAGAGAGCTGGCATGTACTAGTAAAACCTTTTAACTCAATAATTGGATCAACACTACTGAGTCATCATCAACCACCACATGCATGAACGGGTATTTGTATCCAGCTGAACCTGGGACGAATAGTCTATAGCATCATGTTTCTGTAAGCTGGTTAATTTTACACCCTTGATATGAAAATAGAGACATATATTGAGACTAATAAGTCAGCTAAGTTGGGCCGACAGAGATTAAAAAGATTCTCAGCCGACAGAGATTATGTGACATTGGCCCACTGGGCTCAACACGAGAAGGAATTCGTGCCTCTTGCCTGTAACCAGGATATGCATACTTGATGGTTTACAGGGCCGTGTCTAAGAAATTGGGGGGCCAGTGCAAAATCTAAATAGACCCTTCATATAAGAAAATCCAATTCGGTGGAACCTCATATGCCTTTACCAAAAAAGAAAAAAATCATGTATACCCCTAGGCCCATAAGTCATGGACGCAAGGGTTTTTTCAATTTTAAAGGGCATTGACGATGAATAGTACAGTATCCCGTATATTAGGAAGTATCTGATATACAATTCCCTGGATTACCGAAGTATACCCCGTATCCGGTAAGGATCCCAGGACGGTAAGGTAACCTCTAAGAAGGAGGAAAGATATCCCTTAAACTAGGAAGTTCATCCCGATGTTTAAGGAAGCCAGAGTCCTACTCGGACGTAAGTCCATGTACGGTACAACTAGATGAACCCCCTATAAAAGGGTCAGCAGTCCCATAAGGGAAGACAAGTCAAATTAGATCGACAAAGGAGGTTTGATCCAGAAGGCCAATCCAGATCCTGAAGCCCTATCACCTCGAAGGAGTCGAGAGTAGCGGAATTAGCCGGATTAGTCTACAATTAGGCCTAGGATAGCCACTAACTTCCAGATTCCCTTGTAAGACGTTTCTCCATTAAATATATACGAACATGGCGTAGGGTTGTTATCCTGAGGCAGGCCCGAACCTGTATAAAAAAGGGCATTTTCCTTGCCATTATACCTCTGACCTTGTGCCCTAGCGGTCCCTACCCCTCATACATACACATTCTATGAAAACCGTAAGATCGGCGATTTACCGATCGTCGACAGATGACGCCGACCGTGGGGACCTCTCCGGCTCAAGCCGTCCAGGAAGAATCAACGTCGGCAAGACGTGCAACTTCTCGCGATCAGTCCGCAACCTCGATTGCACAGCCTTCCCCGGCGCAACCCGAGGAGGAAGAAGCAAGTTCGGCAGGAAATACGTTATGTAACGTTACCCACCGTATATTACAGTCCAAGAAAGAACAAAAATAATAGGCATAGCACCATAGCTGGCGAAGAAGAATCTGTCATCAGTCATCACATGAATGTTATCATCAAACCTAATCTGTTATTCTTAGTGTAAGATTCGAGGCATGCATCTGGTTAGTCTGTCTAATGGGAGAGTAAGTCTCAATCAAACATGCATGGTAGTTGGTTCAGAAATTGTTTGCAGACAGGCCAGTTGGAAACTTGGAATCATCGAACCTTGCTGTAAACCTTTCTTTTTTAAAGAAGAAATTTGCTAGAAACTTTTCACGGGTCCTTACTAAAGCATCTGGCGTAAAATGCCATGAGAAGAACCTTCCCAAGAGTTTGGTGACCCGCCGTACTGAATTGTAGTGTGGCTGCATACATGTGGAGAATGGTCAACGACAGATGGTCCTAGAGTCTAGAGAGCTGGCATGTACTAATAAAACCTTTTAACTCAGTAATTGGATCAACACTACTGAGTCATCATCAACCACCACATGCATGAACGGGTATTTGTATCCAGCTGAACCTGGGACGAATAGTCTATAGCATCATGTTTCTGTAAGCTGGTTAATTTTACACCCTTGATATGAAAATAGAGACATATATTGAGACTAATAAGTCAGCTAAGTTGGGCCGACAGAGATTAAAAAGATTCTCAGCCGACAGAGATTATGTGACATTGGCCCACTGGGCTCAACACGAGAAGGAATTCATGCCTCTTGCCTGTAACCAGGATATGCATACTTGATGGTTTACAGGGCCGTGCCTAAGAAATTGGGGGCCAGTGCAAAATCTAAATAGACCCTTCATATAAGAAAATCCAATTCGGTGGAACCTCATATGCCTTTACCAAAAAAGAAAAAATCATGTATGCCCCTAGGCCCATAAGTCATGGACGCAAGGGTTTTTTTCAATTTTAAAGGGCATTGACGATGAATAGTACAGTATCCCGTATATTAGGAAGTATCTGATATACGATTCCCTGGATTACCGAAGTATACCCCGTATCCGGTAAGGATCCCAGGACGGTAAGGTAACCTCTAAGAAGGAGGAAAGATATCTCTTAAACTAGAAAGTTCATCCCGATGTTTAAGGAAACCAGAGTCCTACTCGGACGTAAGTCCATGTACGGTACGACTAGATGAACCCCCTATAAAAGGGTCAGCAGTCCCATAGGGGAAGACAAGTCAAATTAGATCGACAAAGGAGGTTTGATCCAGAAGGCCAATCCAGATCCTGAAGCCCTATCACCTCGAAGGAGTCGAGAGTAGCGGAATTAGCCGGATTAGTCTACAATTAGGCCTAGGATAGCCACTAACTTCCAGATTCCCTTGTAAGACGTTTCTCCATTAAATATATACGAACATGGCGTAGGGTTGTTATCCTGAGGGAGGCCCGAACCTGTATAAAAAATGGCATTTTTCTTGCCATTATACCTCTGACCTTGTGCCCTAGCGGTCCCTACCCCTCATACATACACATTCTATGAAAACCGTAAGATCGGCGGTTTACCGATCGTCGACAGATGACGCCGACCGTGGGGACCTCTCCGGCTCAAGCCGTCCAGGAAGAATTAACGTCGGCAAGACGTGCAACTTCTCGCGATCAGTCCGCAACCTCGATTGCACAGCCTTCCTCGGCGCAACCCGAGGAGGAAGAAGCAAGTTCGGCAGGAAATACGATCGCCGTCACGCACCGTACCGGGTACTCGGACCAGGGCTTCTACGACAACTTCGGCCCAATGGATCAATACCCGGTAAACGGATCGCGTAGATTATGGAGAATACGCCCCTGACGAGAACTCGGACAGCGACGCAGATCGCTTTCAGACCGAGTGCGCCAAGGCCTTCGAAGGGAGATTGGTATCAACCGACAATCTCCAGACAGGAGCGGCCAGCCCAATGTCTGGCTTATCGCCTGCACTTTCTGATCGTCCATGCGATCAAGAACCCGCTCACATCGTACCCAATGAGGACGACTCGATGGAGTGGAGCCAAACCCCATCTAATCCAAACTCTCGAGTAGTTCTCGCGATCGAAGGTGATCACGAAGAGCTCGAGAGACAAGATCCCTCGACGTCGCAGCCCGACGGCTACTCCCCAAGGGAATGTGATTAGGCCAATGGGAGCAGAAAGAACACCTCCAGGGACAGAGGAATACGTGTCCCGAACCGCTCGAAGACTCGCCGAGGCGCGTAATCTGCTATCAAGACCACCGATAGTAGACCTATCGACGCCGGAAGGACGACAGTGGCTGCAACAGCTGGGGGCTGAAATACAGCAGGCACAAACTCAAGCCGAATCTTCTCAGGCACGGTCCGTGGCACATAGCTCCACCGAGAGGAGCATCCCTCGCCCACAGGAGGAGTCAAACGGGGAAAGACGTCACCCCAGGAACCAGTCTCAACAGGGGAAACCACGCATCGACCTGCGCGATAAGATCAACGAACACCGGAGCCAGAGGCACCGGCAAGATCAGTCTCGAAGAGATCAACGACCTCACGCCAACACTCGAGGACGATCTCCGACCTCGAATAGCGGCGAGGTTGCGCCTTATCGGAGAACATTCCACGAATGCCAAGCGTTATCCCAAGAACTCCGACATGTGCGCTGGCCCTCTCGCTTCAAGCCTAGGGCCTTGGAGTCGTACGATGGCTCCACAAACCCTTCAGAATTCCTAGCCATCTACACTACGACTATTGAGGCCGCAGGCGGAAACGAGAAGGTAATGGCTAACTACCTCCCGACAGCCCTCAGAGGGGCCGCCAGGACTTGGTTGACGAATCTGCCCCCAGGAACGATCCGCTCCTGGGGACAACTCTGCGACATGCTTCTCAGCAACTTCCAAGGTACCTACCCCCCGCCCTGACCGAGTGGACGACCTGTTTCTAGTCGTCCAGAGGTCAGATGAGACGCTCCGTAAATTTACCAAAAGGTTTAGTGCTGTCTGCAACACTATACCTGAGATCACCGACTCGGACGTCATCCGCGCCTTTACTCGGGGCAGTCGAAACGAGATGTGCACGCACGACTTGATCATGCATCCTCCTAAGACCATGGCTCAGCTCATGGACTTAGCCGAAAAAGCTGCTTGTGCAGAGGAAACCTTGCGCTACATCAAACAGCAGCAGGGCAGGTTGACCAGCTCTCCCCTCCGGACCAGAAACGACTCTAAGAAGTCAAAACGCAAGAAAAAGTCATCCAGAGGGATAGAGAGAAAAGAGCTAAAACGAGAAAGTCTTCGCCGACCTCCCCGAGAAGCGTACCTGGCGATCACGCCCCAAGGACAAGCAAACGAATTCCTCCGACAAGCCGTCCAAGCTCTGGTGCGATTTTCACCAGACCGACTTGCATGATCTGCGCCAATGTCGCATCTTTAAGAAGTACCTTAAGGAGGAGAAAGAGAAGCTCCGCGGGGAGAACCCGCAGGTCGCGAAACAAGAGCAGGGACACGACTCCCGACAACGATGACTCCTCCCCTGAGCCTTTCCAGGGGCACGTCAGAGCGATCGAGCACATATTCGGGGGCTCGTCCTCCTATGAATCAAAAAGGCAATACAAGGCAATCGCCCGAGAAGTTCTTGAGAGCATACCGCAGGTACCCTCGGGCCATTAAGTGGTCGAAAGTCGAGATCAAGTTCGACCAAATCGACTGCCCCGAAAACTGTGCTCGACCAGGACGATATCCGATCGTGGTCGAACCAACGATCAATAACTGCCAAGTGGCTTGGGTGCTGATAGATGGAGGGAGTTCCCTCAATATCCTATTCACCAAAGTCCTCGACGCAATGCAAGTACCACGGTCATCGATCCAGACGGTGACACAAGCGTTTCATGGCATCGTGCCAGGCTCGTCGGCCACGCCGGTTGGGCAGGTCACGCTTTCAGTGACCTTTGGAACGCCTGAGAATTTTCGAACAGAGAGTCATGTTCGACGTAGTCAATTTCGAGACGGCGTACAATGCTATCTTAGAACGCCCGACTTTGGCCAAATTCATGGCAGCAACACACTATGCTTGCCAGTGCATGAAGATGTCTGGCCCAAAGGGCGTTCTGACGATAAAAAGCTCTCCTCAAGAAACACTGCTCTGCGACATGCGCAGTCTCGACCTCGCCGAACAGCAACAATTCTCTAGTCGGGACACCAATGTTACGGCACGCGCCTCCACATTGACCAGACCCCCGCCGCAACTACGAGCGACAACTTCGGAAAGTACCCCCTCTAAGTCGGAGAAGAATTTCCACGACTAAACCAGAACCAGGGAAATAGGGCCCTTCCCCTCAGCAGGACAACGGTTTCCACAGGGGGAGCCGCCCGGTCCAGGTCGCCCGTATCAGCAGCAAAAGAGTCATGTCCCCTAGAAGAGTCCTCCGTGCAAGCACCCTCGGTAAGACTGCACGACCGTCGCCTCCTCGCCAGCACGTCTCAGGTTGCGCCGACTCCGGCCTCAGAATCGTTAAGCTATGAACAAATGATGATAAGACGCTCCGGGCGCCGCCGCCCAACACGCGCACTCAACAAGTTCCGTCAGCAGATCACGACAAGAGGGCAGAAGTCTCCAGGGGCAACTAGCGACAAGCTGGAGAAGGGGGGGGCGGCCTAGTTTATTTTTCTAAGATTTCTAGAATACTTTTTCTTACCATAGCTTGTAAATGACACTTCAGACAGTTCGCAATATGAATATATCAAGTCTCTAGTTCGATATTTATTTTTTCAGACTGCCTATCCGAGATACTTCTCAAATAAGACAGTCGGGGGCTGGACAAGTGTATGGCGAATTGGTGTAACTTATGAGTACTAATTTTCTCGACCTGTACAAAGGAAAGAGGTTCCGCACTACGACTGTCAGAGACGCGAGGAAAACTCCTTAACGCGTCTGCAGGTGACAGGGGAAGCCACTGAGCCTCCCACCTGACCAGACCTAAGGCCTGGTCGACTAAGCTTCCCAGTTCCGTGGTAACGATCCTTGACCCCAAGTAAAGGAGGAAAAAGGGGTACAAGTATAACTAGACCAACGGAACCCATACGCTCATTCACACCCTCAATTGCTTAATCGGAAGGTATCACGGGTAGAGTGTAATGCTGTCAACAACATGGCAAAAACATAGAACTTACTAACTTACGTCTAGCATCTCTACAATAAGGGAACACGAGTTGTCACTATGACCACGAGAAGCTGTACGAAGACCCCTTATTGCATTTACTGATGACGAGGAGCCACGGAGCCCTCCATCCAACTAAACCTAAGGCCTGGTCGATCGCAATTATCGGTAAAACAGTGTGGTTCGAAAATCCTAAGTTAAGGGAGAAGGACAATGAGTTCGACTAAGTCTACGACAATCCTCGCGCCCGACAAGCATTTCACAAAGCAGACAAGTACTTAAGAGAACAAAAAACACACACATGATTAGTGTATAGTTACTAACCACTGTTTGTTACAAGTTCTTATCCTACCTAACTAGACTAGACGCCTGGACTCTATCGCCAAAGGCATCCGCAGCATCCTGCACAGTATCAAGGAGTTCCTCTTCCTTGCCAGCCGACAGATCAGTCGTGAGAGCCTCCAAGGACAAGTCCGGGTGCCTACACCGGAGAAGGGCTAGAGCAAAAGCCAAGGCATCCCGCACGCCTTGCTGAAGTTCGTCCTCGAGAAGCTTCTCAAGGATGGGCTTCAGTCGGGAGACAGAAGCTACGAGTTCCACCAGCCGGGCAGAATGTGGAGGACGGGGAAAGATGACGACGCCAGCTTCGGCCAGCGCCTGCTCGAGAGTGCCAAGGGCGCGCTCAAGATCTTCCTCCAGCTTCCACGCATAGGCTTGACTTCTTTGCAGGGAAGTCTGACGAACGGGCCTTCGAGTCCTGGAGCTCAGCTTCGGCCACCTCCCACCTCTTCTCGGCGTCTCGGAGGCATTTCTGCAGCTCCTCCTTCTCCGCCCCCCAGTTCCCAGACTCCTCGAGGCGCTTCTTCAGCTCCTTGTTCGTCGCTCGGCTCGCCTCCAGTTCAGCTTGTGCCTTCTCGAGCGGAGGAATCCGGGAAATGACGATCTGAAAACAATAAGGTTAGTATTGGTCATTTTATACTTTTTACTACTAACTCTTCGACTTGCCTGTAGCAGGGAGGTCAAGCCAACTCCTTCTGGCACCGAGGGGTCCGGCCTAGGGGGCTCAACCCGCTTGACCGGGGTTGCCACCGGCCCTAGCGCCAAGGGCTGCTCCTCGACGATGGCCCCCGCCGGAACTCCGGTCAGAAGAATGGTCACCCTAGTTGGAAGAACTTCGAAATTAATCCTTCACGAAGACAAGAAACAAAAAAAAGAAGAACACCGAAGAGGGCCACGAAAGAAACTTACCTTTGGCGCTTCGCCGGAGGAAGAGGTCCCTTCGACGAAACAACTGAACCCGCTTTTCAGCAGAGGCGAGTGGCGCTTTCCCCTTTGTTGTCACGGCCTCCTCCTCTCGAGTAGTCGGGGGAGGAGGCGACGGCTCCCTTGGAGGAGGGCTACTCGCCTCACACTGTCCGACAAGCTCGTTTCTATTATTCTACTCGAAGGAAACCACGGGACAGAACTAGTCGGGCGAGGGCTCTAACCTGAGGTTGGGGATTCGGCGAAGGAGAATGAGCTCGGGTAGAAGAATCCACCCAAGTAGCCTCTACCGCCGCCTCGGCCCCCGGATGGACCTCCGACTCCCTCCTCAGGGGGCGGCATGGTCTCTCCGAGGACCTCAACGTCCTCCTCCTGCATGGGGGCTCCAGCCCGCTCGGCCTCCGAGTCAGGAACTCCGCGGCCTAGTCGCTGAAGAGGAAAACCCGAGGGTTGTTAACATCACTACTCGGATGACTCAGGACCAGACAAGGTAAAAGGCCTACAACTCACCGAAAGGACTTCTTTCTGCTTGTCGGGGCTAAGCTTCAGAAGAGGCAAGGGCACCTCCGTTCGCCCGCCTTGGGGAGACTGCTCGAATAGGTTGTTCAACCTATTCTGAAGTTCCCCCGAGGACAGATCTGCACAATCGAAAGAAGTCAGAAACAAGTACGGTGTCTCACCGACTAGAATGGCACAAGAAGGGCAAAGTGCTTACTCGTGTCAAAATCCCTTGACTGGTCTTGGCCCTCCGGAAGTATCCAGGCAGGATGAACCCTTGACCGAAGAGGGCTGATGCGCCGCCGAAGGAAGTCCTCTGTGATGTCCCACGCCGACAAGCCTTTGGCGGCGAGATTGGTGATGTCGTGGACAAGGACCTTGAGCTGCTTCGTCTCCTTCGGGGCTTCCACCCAGCACTTCGTCGGGAAGGGAGCTAGGCCTCGGTAATGGATCCCGGAGAAAGATGGGTGCTGGCAGTATAACACCTGGAATGCCAGCCCGACCATGACGATTTCCAGGAAGAGGAAATGTAGGCGTCTTTCTTCCCTTCCCGGAGTCGGAACCCGCCGCCGCCGACGACTCCTCCGTCGCTGACCTTCATCCGGCGGAGGTTGTAGAAGTACCTCCACAGCTCCAGGCTCGGCCTGATGCTGAGGTATGCTTCGCACAGATGTGCGAAGACCGCCAGCATCAGGACTGAGTTCGGGTTGAGGTGAATCAACTCGATCCCGTAAAACTGGAGCACGAGGAGGAAGAAATGCGAAGGTGGAAACTGAAGTCCGCACTTGAAAAAGTCCGCGAAGATAACGATCCAGTTCGTGTCCGGGTGTAACATCCTCGATTTTTTGAGGGCTCGAATTTTTTTTTAAAGAGGAGGATGTGCAACTATGTAATATATGTTAAAAATATTTTTAGTGGATTTTATTTCAAATTAATTCAACTATATGAATTAATTTGAGAGCAAAAAGAGTGTTTTTGATTTTTAATTGGATCATTATTTGAAAAATTGCTCCAAAAATATTTTTATTGAGTTCCTTATGGTCAAATTGATTTATGGGAATTTCTCTGGAATTTTTGGAGGTGTTTTGGTATTTTTAGAGCCTTCTCTTGAATTTCTGGATTTATTTTAATCCGAAAATAGTTTTTTTTCCTTTTTCTGAAAACCTGGGCCAAAGGCCCAATTCGCCCCCCACCTGGGCCGGCCCATCCGGCCACCCCTCTTCCTTCCTCTTGGGCCGCAGGCCACTTCTTTTGTTTTTCTTTTTCTTTTTTTCTTTTTTCCTTTGGGCCATGCCCATTTGTTTCCCCTTGGGCCAGCCTTTTCCCATGCGCTTGGGCTGCCTTCTCCCTTGCTGGGCCGCGTGGGCAGCCAGCCCACAAGCCATGCCTGGCCGGGCGTGTTAGGCAGGCGGCCGAGCGCGCCGAGCGCGCGTACGACGCGCGCGATGACGCCGCCGGTTCGTGTTCTTTGGAAATTTATTTCCAAAAATTAATCTCCCTAATTTCAGTGCTAATCACCATTGATTCCAGGCATTATTTCTATTTATTTGGTGGCTCTTCCCCTCCCCTTCCTCCTCTATAAAATCCCCCTCTCCCATACCTTTTTCTTCTTTGCTTTCCTACACCAAAATTTCTCCTCTCCTCCACCTTTTCTTCCCCAACTCCGGCGGAGCTCCGGCGAGCAATTCCGGCCACCACGACGTCCCCTACACCGAGGTGCCACCACGAGGAGCTTCCCCACGCCGGCGCACATCTTCCTCCGCAAGAATCCGCGAGCTTCATCCTCTACATCAACCGATCCGCGACCATCTTCTTCAACTCCGGCGAGCTTTTCTCTTCGCGATTTCGTCGCACTCGGTGAGCCCCTATTCAATCCCTTCCCGAGGTAGCCTCCTCTCAACCCAAAGAATGTTTCCCCTCTACCAATTTTACCAATAATCATCAATCTAGGGGGACCATTAATCTTTGAATCTCCCATTCTTGCCTCTGTACTGTAGCGTGAACAGTAGTTCATATGCTACAGTAAACCCTAAGCCCTCTTCCATGTCTAATTTTTGGCTCCAAATCAATTCTTGTCCGATCTGGAATCTTAGGATTAAAATGGAATCTTTAGGACCCCACGAATCCAACGGCGCAATCGGATTTTTAATCCGACCGTCGGAATTTGAATTATAATTAAATTAGTATGAAATTTGAGCAAATTTCGTGATATCTTTGTACAGGTTAGTTATTTTGAGATGAATCTTTTTCTGTAGATCATTAGTATGCTAAGGAGTAGTTCTGGAAATTTTCATAATTTTTGGATTAATGTAGAATTTCCTAGAATTAAAATGAGCTTTAAATCAATTATTAAAAATAGTAATGCTCTCTGTTATTTTTATTCAATTTTAGTTTAGGATCAGAGAACCCTAAAGACAATTTACCATGTCAACCAAAGTATTTTCGCTGTAATGGTTAGCGCTATAGAAATCAAGTTGTATTCTAGATCCTTTTTAAATTGTTATTTAAATACTGTTTCTAGTAATAAGTCCATTATAAATCTGTTTTAACCTCTAAAAATGCATGTCCAGTACCCAATAATTCATATTATATTATTTTAATGTTGTAAAGTCATGAGAACCATTTTGGATAATTTATTAATATTTTTCCATGCTTTTAATGTAATTTCCATGCTTAGAAAAATGATTTTAATTGCTTAAGTTATATTTCCAGAACACATGTAAACATGAAATGTTTCTGGAATCAGTATAATAGCATGTTGATCCAATTTCATGATTTATTGATCATAATTGTAATTTTCTACTTATTCGTTACACTAGAAATGCTAGAAAATGCTTTAATTAAATAATGTTCAGATTAGAAATTGGTTTAAATCATTTTTGGTACTGTTCCAGTACTGTTAACATGTTCCAAGTTGTTTCATGCTTAGTTAGTACATGTTAAGAGTAGAGAATACAATTTAGCTTAATTTCTAGTCTTTAAAATATTAGAAAAGCATGTGTAAATCTAGTTATATGTTGATAATCTATTTTTCTTACTGGTATTAACCATTATAAATATTTAGGATCCACCTAAATATTTAGTTGTAGTTAATTACGAATTGTTTGTCCTTTTATTTTAATTACTAGCATGCTAAGGTGTATGTGTGTATGTATAAGTGAATATCTATTAAATATACCCGATAAGGGTTATATGCTATATATATATATGTCTATGGTTATGGCCAACCCTAGAGGACCATTCTCTCTTCGCGATGACGCTATCGCGCCATCGTTCCATTCCACCTCACCTTACCTTCATCGGGCTTCTCTCGTGTTGCTTTTCGGTGTGTCTTTTGAAGTCGATGTTTATTTATTTTGCTCGTTACGTTGCGTCAATAGGGAGTGAAGAGACCGACCCGGTGCCTGAAGCAGCCGAAGAAGGGGAATACTACAACGAAGGCATGCCATCTTTCTCTTGATCATATTTGATCCTATATTTTCAAAGTCATTATATTTTATTGTTTATAAACATGCATGCTGTTTTAATCCAGTAGCTAGCGTGTCGATTGACACAACTTTACCCTTATCCGTTGTCGCCCTTTTATCTTGATACCCTGAGTAGTTTAGTAGGTTTTATTCTGAATAGAGTAGAAATGCTTAGCCATGCTCAATTATATCCCTAGGTTGCTTTTGAATTGCCTCCTCGGAGGAATGAATACCGGATTGATGATCCTCGTTGAAACTTGTTGTTGAGCTCGCTGAGCTAGGGCCGGATGCCCGATGATTCCTCTCTCTCTCTCTATTCCTCCTACTCTACTCTGGGTGAAACTTACCATCTAATATGGTGCGGACGGCAGCTGGATCATTGTGATGAAGGAGCAGATGGTTGCCTACCCGCAGAAGGCCGGTTTAAAGGAACCATAAGTCGTCCGTACCGCATAAGGCCGAAGTCTTGAAGTTGGAGAAATTGTGACCACAGTGCAACCACACGCTAAATGGGCAATGGCTTGGTTAAGTAGGTTAGTCAGCCTTTGGTGCCGATGTTGCCGTACCGCAGAAGGGGTGGACGTAGCGACGAGGACCCTCGGCACAGATGGGGGGAACGGAGTGCGGGGATGTACTCTCGACTCCGGGCCAGACCCGGTGGGCATGTCACACCTTAGGGGGATCTAGCTAAAAGACCTCGTCACAATCTCCCTGCCGGTACACCGATGGGTGTGTACTATGCTGGCGACGGCCAGTGGCAACAAGACGAGATTGTGTCGTGTGGGTAAAGTGTACACACTCTGCAGAGTTAAAACTAATCGATTAGCCGTGTCCACGGTTATGGACAGCACATGACTCATTCTGGATGAAAAGGACCTGTCTTTCTCCCCCTTGCTACTTCCCTCTACCCCTATGCTGATGAAACCCATGGCCGAGCTAAGGCAGGAGTTCCTTGCTCGAAGGTGTTGGTCGAGGACCACACGCTGGAAAAATACCCCTGTTAATAAAATTGTTTTACATCAAAATGATGCCTTCGAATCTATCCTAATATTTCAACTAGAACCGCAGTTACGCAAATAAACCCTACAGCCTTCCTTTGAAGCCTTGCATATAGTTTGGTAGGACCATCTGCTGCCAGGTGGCTTGCTGAGTACGCGAAGTACTCACCGTGCATGTGTCTTGTGGTGGTGTGCAGAGGATTATGCTGAAGCAGGAGCTGAGGAAGACTTCTTCTATGATGATCCCGAAGAATAGGTCGCGTGGGCTTTCGTCAATTTGCCTGTGGCACGGATGGAGCCGCTTCGCTTTTATTTCCGCTGTTTTGCCTCTGATGTAATAAATATCGTTAAGACATAGTACCTTGTAAGCCATGTGGCATATTGTACTCAAATTATGTTTTATCTTGAATGCATGTGATGTTATTCATTTCACTTGTGTACCGTCAGCATGATCCTGGGACTGACGAGAATGTATACAAGGGGGATCTGGTAGTTGAAACCAGGTTCTCACACCGGGCTGGGAACCGTTTCCTTCACGGCCTCCCGGAAAGGTACGAACACCTCCGGGAGAATCACCTCCTCCGCTACGAGCCTTTTGATGGCGGAGGAATCCATCACCGAGGCTTCGAACTCAGGGATGACGGAGATTTGCTCCCCCGAGGTATCCCCCGATGACTTCTTGGGCTCAGGGGACTTCTTCGCGGCGCTCTTCTTGCCCATTTTCATCGATCGATCGGGGGCAATGGAAGCGGAAGGGTTAGATGAGGTCGCGAGGAAGAAGACGGTGGGAAAACTAAAGGAACGGAGAGGGATGCGGGCAAAAACCCCAACTCTTGGTTTCTTAAAGGTTTCAATTTACGCCTGACCGAGCGCGGTTAACGGCACGATCTGTTCCATCGCATTTAATGCGGACAGTTGCTTTTCCCGCATATGAGATGTTGCGCGGGAAAAAGAGGGTCTGACAAACCCACGACCCCGACAAGCGCGCTGCGTTGCGGCTAACGTCAGCCGAAACAGTAGCGCAAAAAAGGAAAGATTCTTCATCACCACGCGAAATTTCCGCCACAACGGTTCGATTTCCCAGAAATCCGCCAGGCGAATGCGTGTCCGTGACCGATGGTTCAGATTAAATCGAAAAAGCTTTGATTTTCAAACAGTCCATTCCGATAAGGCTATTGCGACTACTCGGTAGAGATCGTACCTATTCGAAAAAGTCATCGATAAGTATTACTCAGTTCGCCTACTCGGAGCTGCTTCCCGAGAAGGGCAGATTTTGTACCAAACAGTCATGACCTCACTTCACGTACCGATGGGGGGCTTGACGATGAATAGTACAGTATCCCGTATATTAGGAAGTATCTGATATACGATTCCCTGGATTACCGAAATATACCTCGTATCCGGTAAGGATCCCAGGACGGTAAGGTAACCTCTAAGAAGGAGGAAAGATATCCCTTAAACTAGAAAGTTCATCCCGATGTTTAAGGAAGCCAGAGTCCTACTCGGACGTAAGTCCATGTACGGTACGAGTAGATGAACCCCCTATAAAAGGGTCAGCAGTCCTATATGGGAGGACAAGTCAAGTTAGATCGACAAGGGAGGTTTGATCCAGAAGGCCAATCCAGATCCTGAAGCCCCATCACCTCGAAGGAGTCGAGAGTAGCGGAATTAGCCGGATTAGTCTACGATTAGGCCTAGGATAGCCACTAACTTCCAGATTCCCTTGTAAGACGTTTCTCCATTAAATATATACGAACAGGACGTAGGGTTGTTATCCTGAGGGAGGCTTGAACCTGTATAAAAAAGGATGTTTTCCTTGCCATTATACCTCTGGCCTTGTGCCCTAGCGGTCCCTACCCCTCATACATACATATTCTACGAATACCGTAAAATCGGCGGTTTACCGATCGTCGACAGGCATATAAGGATTTAACCCTATTATATTTATTTATCGTACCGACAATACAATTTCTCTAAAAGTTATATCGTATCGAATAAAACAAGTTCCGAAACTATTATCTACTAATATATGAAACGTGTCATCATTGTAGCTTTCCTTGATATAAAATATTCATAAGCAACCTTCTCCAAAATATCATTTTCAAGTGTTACTTCTAGGACTCCCTATTTCTAGATGACACGATAGCGCATGTGGCTCCATGGAGCAGCTCAACGCCATCTCCAATAGTTCAATCAATGCACAAGAGAACTAAAGAAGAAAAACATGAAGGAGAAGGAAAATTGTGTTCTTGAGCTCACAAGAGTGGAGGTAACCAACAGACTTCTTTTAGTCAAATTGCTAATTAGCTGTAAGGAGAATCCTAATATGATGATTTAATTTCATGGGAAAAAGGATTATGTTGTTTGGCTCATTTGTTGTGTCCTGCAGGGAGGGAAAATGTAGAGAGAGAGAGAGAGAGACGGGGACTGTGAGGAGTGGATGGGGTGGCTGGGTGGGTAGATTTCCAAGGGGGGATAGAGGGGTTCTTAATTGCTTAGTTTACTCATAAATAATACCAAAAAATTATTGATTAGTACTACTAATAACTAAGATATATGGAAAATTTGGGGCCTCTAATTTCTTGGGTCGTCTATGGTAGCACACTTTGCAGGCCTGACGATTTATACTTTATACACAATACGAACTGAGTTATAACCAAAGCAACATACTTTTGTAGTTTTTACTAGATTGTAATCGTACCAAAAGGGGACAAGGTAACATACAAAGATGCATATAAGCATACCCCTCACGACTTCATGGTTATCAGACAGCTAATCAATTAATCGATAGGTGATTAAATACATTTTCTCCGTATGGTTTTTTTCTTTTGCAATTGGCTAAATTTGTGGAGTCATGTATATCGTTCGCCAAGTACGTTAGTTGTGAAGGGAGATCCAAGGGAGGAATCTCCAACACTTTGCAACACAATTTTAACTTTAAGGTACTCCCTAAATACATAATACTCTTATATCATCACAGTTCATAATTATGCTCTCTAGAACTAAACAATTTCTTTAGGCGCCGCCAAGAACCGTAGGAAACCAATATTTGTGGATATTACGTTTGTCACCACATATAGCTAATCATGACATATTCAAAAATCCAAGATCTTAAGGTTTGTCAATCTTATATTGGTTTATTCATACTTTTCATTTCAGATATATGCACAATGTTAACTTACTTGCTACATGTTGGGGTTAAATTGAAACAAAGGTATTGAGTCCAGTTAACCTCAAAGGTTCTTGCTGAGTTCAGTCACACACCCAAGAGGTGAGTTCCATGGTAGCTAGGTCAAATGAGTAGAACTGTGGTTGTAATCATTTGTACTTGAGGCGTTACTTGTTTATACAATGTACATGTGGTTTATGTGTATTTATGCAATGAATTTGATTATTGTTATATTTTGTGATATGTCTGTGTCTATCTGCGGTGTGAATTTAAATTGCTATATATGTATTTGTTTCAGAATGCATGACTAGCAATTTCTGAGACTAGCAAAAAATAAAAAGAATGATATTTCTTAATATCCTAAATGGTTATTAAAAAAATCAGGCCATATGAGATATCACGTAATATTAGAAGGTCCAGAAATCATAACCGCACGAGATATCCCGTTATCCAAGATGATAAGCCCTGTCTATCGCTGGCCCGTAACGTCAGAAGACACCAAAAACTGTCTGAACTGACGATATTTAAACGTTTAGGACGACGATTTTGTATAGCAGTGCATGCTCTGGTTGTCTCCATTTGAGAGACACATGACGCGCTAGTCTGCAGGGTTTCAGCTCCAGGTCCCATGCATGTATCCTGGTGCTTGTGTCGTAGTATTCTCCTCCCTCTGCAGTCAGATAGCCAGCAAACTGCATGAAAATTGCCAAAGAAAAGAGCAATTTGTTTGTCACCATAGCTCAAAATATTTCTGGAAGACTGGAAGCAGTACTCACGCAATTGAGAAGTACCCGTATATACTATGCCATTGTATAGGAGATTTTAAAACTTAACTAACAGCAGTATTTGCGTGTTCTTGAGATAAAATAAATAAAAATAGGTAGTACATGATTGATGTTGCTGTTAGCATTTGCATCGGATACATGCAGCAGCCCAGGCATCTGTCGCCATGAAATGGAGCTAAGAGTAGGACCAGCAAAACCACAGCAAGAACAGATGCCATTTTCAGGAGCAGTAGCAAGGTCAATGGTCCCTCAACTAAGGAAGCGCCTCTGCTGTGTGCAGGGTATACATTATTATATATATGAACATGATTAATTGCCGTGCTAGCTTTCGCATGCACGACGACGACGACCGAGAGGGCTTTGTCGCGATCGCCATGGACAAGACAAAGCACATTGACAAGAGCTACGGAAGCCCCTATTGTTTGTTCTATGCTTCGAAATGGACTTTGACAATAGCATATGTGTGTGTTTCCTCGGAAGAAGACAGAAGAAGAGAGAAGTGGATGAACTGGTATATGCTAGCTAACTAGCTGGCCTATGTACTGCCTTCCGGCCAGGATACAGAACAGAGGCGCTTCCAAGTTAATATTGTTTACTTCATAGCCTACACAAATTAAAATTGGAGTCAGTGCGGGAATTTGAGTACACATACGCATAGAACCAAGAATTCTTGGATTACACGTGAAACATTCCAAATCATGGACACGGACCAATTCAGAGTACAGACGCGCAACAACTTCATGGACCGAGCCACTCAGAAAATGCTGCGCGCGCCTCATAAATCTTGTCAAATGGAAAGCATTCCAATGAGGAAGTAGAGCAAAAAATTATACAGGTTATCCACAGAGCTGTCCATAAGTTTGGACAGCAATCTTTCCATGAACATAATTATGAAAAACAATCAAGGCGCTACAACTAACAGCAAAAAATGACTATCGGTGTGCCCTTATCGGCAGAAGGGAGAAATGGAAAATGAATCTTGCATCGAAGTTCCTACCTAACAATCTGGACAATGAGGCTGACTCATTCGCATCATCCTTACCTGCTACATAGTCCTCTGATTGTGACTTAATCCCAGAGTGCAGAAATCATCAATCAAGCCTGTTCAATGCAATGAATAGATGGTGCTGCGTCTGCTCAATCCTGTCAACACTGATGGCCAACGGCTGCACTCTTCTCCTGTTCAAGAGCTGAATTTGTTGTGCTAGTGCACAGTACAGCTGTTGGGGAGTACAGGCATCCACTCAGCAGTGAGAAATTTTAGTAAGGCCAGTGGATGTCTCAACATGTTGTCGATTGTTCTGATTTCAGGATCAAAGAGTGCTACGGATTTACATTGCACTCATCCATGAATTGATCTTCTCGAGTGAGAACCTCTTCCAGTACTTCCTGTAGTCCGGTATACCTAATTCAAGCCAAGGTTTCATCTTGCCATTGTAGTGCAATGATGCAGAACTCCATGCAACCTCCTGATCAATTCCATAATCATATCCAAGTCCAGACAGAGTCAATCTCTCATCAAGGGGATAAACAAGATGTTCAAAAGACAACAAGCTTAAAGGAAAGGCTGCTGCTCGCAGAGATCCCTCATCCTTTTTCTTGACCTGCAACACAACAAGAATCGGAATAAAATATGCGTGCTAACCATATGAAGGATAAAAAAGAATCGTTGTTGTTCAGACTGAGATTGGAATTAACATGTTATCTACATCACGCAAATTAATTATAATAACCTGTATTTCACACCACATATGCACTATCCAAATTTGCTTCCAGACCACCCTTTATGTGTGCCCATTTTTTATACGTTGTAGCATGAAATTAACTAGAGAAGAATTATACCAACCTGTTTCAGGAGCAGCAGGTAATTCTCTGTCACTTTATGCTTCCTCCATTTATCCAAATTAATCACGTTCACTCCAGACATCCATGCACATGACTCAGGATCATATTTTTTCTTACCCAAGAGATTTCTCACTTGGCCCAGTCTTATACCACAAAATTGGACAGCACCATTTACCTTGTCACCCATATCAAGATTCCACAAGAACGACAGATCACGTTGAATAACTACGTCATCATCCAACACAACCACCTTGTTTAGATCCTTGAATATTTCTGGAATAATGAAATGTGAATGACTGAACAGTGACAGGTATTCCATTCTTGCCTTCTCAGTGGGCCACTCTGTGCCCCTGATGAGAACACGAAACTCCTCAGGCAAATACAGCTCTCGCGTACTAAACTTTGGTAGCTTCCCTAAAATAATATCTTCATAGTTTATGACATGGAGAGCTGCCTTTTTGTATGAATTTCTAGCAAACCAGTATTTCATGCCATAGAAATTTTGAGCATCAGTTAGGATATGAAAAACATTGTTTCCCGGCTCCTGTAAAAGAACCAATAAGAACATCAACAATGCCCAGCTCAGAAGATAATGTACAAACTAAACATTGTAAATATCACACATACCTTAGAACTGATCACTGTTGAGTTGATGACAACAGAAGCTGCAAGGATGTTCTTAGATAGTATAACATAGTGCCTACTGTTTGGGGTATTAAAGTTGCGAGCCGAAGAATCATCTGAATCCAATGAAGAGGATTTGAAATATTCCAATGTCAACCTCATCGAAAAACAATGGTGAGTTTTAGGCAATGTCTGAGCACCAAGATTGTAGAGGAATGCACTCTGCTTCATATGAAAATGAGCTTCATCCACAGTCATATCAAGTATCTGCCAAAGCTTCCTGTCAATATTGTGACAATCCACAGTGCAAGATTTTGCTTTTGCTATTGTGTGCTCCATCTGCTCTATCTTCTTGTTGATACTGAAATAATAGTACAGCTGTCATTTGAATTCTCAAAGTTGTAACTTACATATTGATGATTGGGAAAATTATTCATAAGTTGATTTTGTTTTCCTTTTTCAAATAAATGCACAAAAGGCTAAAATATGTAAAACCATCTCCCCAGAGAGGCATCCAAAAGTAACAATCTAATTTATAGGAGATCCTGTTTCAGTCTAATGTGTATTGCCAAAAGACGGTACCCACGACCTAGTCATCATAAACTGAAACTTTAAGATTAACAATGGAATGAATTGTGAGGAGACCAGAAAGTTTAAGCATTAAAATTTAATTCTTACAATGATGGTAGATCAGCATCAACAGTGGATGCACTGAGAACCCTCTCATGGTCTTGTATGTTTTGCTTCATTTCCTGAGTAAGTGCCTCCTGTCCTTGAAGTTTGGCAATGATTGGATAGTATGAGCGGGCCACAAATAGTTGGTCTTTTAGCCTTTTCACTATCAAATCCTTCATAACTACTTTGTGTTCTGTGGACCAGAGGCAGTAGCTCCCAAATTCAAGTTGACAAGCCTTTGCATTTTCCACTTCATCTGCATTGCCTCGTCTCTTTCTATCCTTGCTAACTTCCTGAAAGCAATGCATGTGCATTATAGCAGACCTCTGGAGTCTGGACTCTGATTGATACAAAGGTCAGGAGGGAAGAGAAGAACATTGACTGGGAAAATGAAGTTATACTTTGAAATACTTTGTTGCAGAACATTCAGCATTGTCCTAAGATTAGCTTACCTAAGTACATCAACTATTGCATCAATCCAACTAAAATGAAGGGCAATCATTTGAAAATATTGTATCGTGTACCTAAGATCCTATATGTGATTGAGCTTTAAATCTAACATTTGGAAATTCTATACTTCCAGCTACTACTGTAGAACCCCACAATTTAATTTTATTGACTGAACATGTCCAAAAATAAGCAGAATTTGAAGTCAGATTTGAGAAATGAAGTATAACTTCGGATGCCAGAAGGCTTACGCTGGTTCGTCGAGTTGATTCCGTCACAGCCTTCGGTGGTTTAGTTCTTGGTGTGGGAAGAACTGCATATATCGTCAATTATCAAGTCAGGTGGTAAAGATAAGTTAAAGAAACAACAGCACGGTACAGGATAAAAGACCAATGCTGAAGGACTGCAACGACTAAGCCTATAAATAGCTTGACCAAGACCACTAGTGACAACTATATGAGGGGAAAAAAGATAAAGAAGTTGTTTCTGAAAGGCCTGTTTGGAAATATTTAGGTAAAATAAATTGCCTCTCATCTGTAAGTAAATCTTGGAAAATTGAGGGAAGCAAGAGAGAGAGAGACTGAAGAAAAATCGAGTTAGCAAATGCACATCTTAAGGCACATCAGATTATCAGAAAGCGAAAGAACAAAGAGCATGGGGTTAAATAACCACGTCCCTCAAGTAGCACCCAAACACCAGTTTTTGCTAATATGTATACCAGATTTCTTTGCAACTGCATAGCGTACACTTACAGTCCATGGATGTTTTGTAGCATTAGCAAGAATTCCATTCACATCTCTAAAGCTTAACCAAAAGACTGAACTCAACTTGGTAGCGCTTTTGTTCTTTTACTATGTGGTACCTTTTGGTTTAGCGCTAACACTGGAAGAGTGGCGATCAATTTGCTTATGCTGGTGCAGCACTCCACTACTGCCATTGGAGATCTTCTTCAGAGCATCCTGAGGAAAAAAAGGTAAGTGTGATGTATTGCAGATACAATTTTGATAATTCCTGAACTGCTCTATGACATATATTTTTTTATTTCCATACTTGATAAACATGAAATAGGGTGTAAGTCCAGTATTTCCCCCTCGGAGCCAAGCAGTGACAGGCAGAGAACAGTATTTCCACAAAGCTAACACAGAAGGAACACTACAGTAGAAAAAAGTCACTTCTCATCGCAAATCAGCCATTCTATTGAGCGGCAAATGATGAATTTCTAGTAGACTTATCACATCCGCAGAGCGTAAAACAAGTGATGACGAATAGATATCATGGAACCCCGATAAGGGTCGCCATTGCAAAACCGGACAAAATTACAAAACAATCACCATCATGGGAAAAAGGAGTAGCAGCAAACCTGTCTCGCTCCGTCGACAGAGACTCGATTGACAGCACCGCCACCACCACCACCACCCTGCTCCACGCGATCGAACGAAGGCAAAACGACCTCCTAAAATCCGAACAAAAATTAGCACGAACCACCCGCCGTCCCGCTTACAACCTCCTCCTAATCCGTCAAAATCGAAAACAGGCAAGAAATAAAAGTGGAAACAAACAGCACCACACCTGTCGATGCAGCTCATCTGTCGTCACGTAGCCTGCATAGTGAACCAATCAAAAAGTAGAACAAGGCGGTTAATAATTCAGAAAACCATAGAGTAATCAGGCAAACAGCTAGATGCCCAGATCCACCGGAGATACAAGACCCCGCATTGCTCACGCGGAACCCCCAACCGGAGCAAAAGGGGAGAGGGGGAGAGGAGATGCGAGGGGTAGCAGGATGTACCGGAGGGGATGCGGTCGAAGAGGAAGGCGAGGGGCACGAGCAGCGAGCAGAGGACGAGCGCCAGCACCGCCACGCGCGGGCCCCTCCGCCTCTGCGGCGTCGCCTTCATCGGCTCCTCCTCCTCCTCCGGTTCCCGGTAGTGCTGCCCGCTCCACTCCGGATCATCGCACTGGGACTGGGAGTTTTGGACCGAATGCTTCGAACACGACGCGGTTGCGGGGTCCGGATTTGATCGGTGGCACCGGCGGGGTGCGTGCGCCAAGGCCCAAGGGAGTGGAGTGGAGTCGGAGATGGGGAACTAGCCAACTGTGTTTTTTTTTGGGCCGCCGTGTCAAAATGAAAGTGGCAGCGGCAGCCCACGAGCCTGCTTACGCCGCCCGCAAAAAAGGCCTAAGTGGCCCACGCGGTGCCCACTTAATCTAAATGGTTTACATGGGCAAGCCCACAAGGGCCAGCGGCGCCGCTTCACCCTTCTCCTCCAGGCGCCCTAGCAGCTAGAGCCGCCCGCCCGCCCCTCCTTCAGGCGTGCCGGCGCCTCTCCGCCCGAGCCCGGCAACTACTCTCCCTCCTGCGTCCCGGCAGCTAGAGTCATGGAGTCGCCACCGCTTCAAGATGAGGATGCTGAGCAGAAGCCGGACCCCGTCGACGAGCAGAAACTGGATGCGGTCAACAAGCAGGCGGAGCGGCGGGATGCTGCCGACGAGTCGCAGCAGCCGGGTGATGGCGTGGAGCCGCAAATCCCCGAGTGAGGCTCTTTCCTTCCTTGTTGTTTACTCACGGTTTAGAGTGAGTGATTCGTTCCCATATAAGACTGTCCAGCAAGACTGTCGAAGCTTTAGTCTGCCTCCAAGATTGGCTAAGAGCTGCTGGTGAGTTTAAATTTTCAGTGTTCATTTTCTTAGAAATATTCTTATCACGGTGATATATTTGTTAGTAAACAAACATACCTAACTTGTTTTAGGCCATTCTCCATTGGTCGATCTTGGTGATGATGATCTCTAGGACTGATCCAACAGTCCAGGTCGATCCTGTCTAACACTGTTGTGATCCTGCAATTATGGAGGTTGTGGCAAATCAATACAGAGTTCAGGTTGACTCCTGTTCTTACATTTCCCAAATAGACTTTCTGGATAGCTTTTACTCTTATTTGCTTACTGCCTGGAGCAACTGAATTACCTTTTCTTTGCTAATTTGATGTGTTTGAACAAAGTTTGTAGAGCCATTGAGTCATTTATCTGTTTTACTTTGGAACGGGAAGAAAAACCAAGCGGGTTGCCAGGTTGGGAAAGTGCTTGACTTTGCCTCAAGATTGATGCCTGCTCTGTGTCCATCGATTACTAAATCTTTCTCTAGTCTGTGATTAATTGGGGAGATTCATTTCTCGATTGAAGCATATATACATATGCTTGTTCTACGTGAATGTCTTGTTTGCAGATGGAGGAGATATTTTTTTTGAAATACTGAATTCGTTCATGATGTAACTTCAATTATCTGTTATCAAGTTTACCTCTTTTCTGAACGTTGGTTCTTCTTTTTGTAAATTTGTCTGCTGTTATCCTGATTTGTTTATTGAAATTTCGTCATCAGTTTTAGTTTAGCTACTTAGCTTTCAGAAGACAGTTCAGCATTCAGTTGTTGTAATAAGTGACAAAACATTAACAATTTGACATGCAAATTTTATTGTCTTGTTTATGTTGCCCTAAAGAAGTAACCTTCTGGGGCATTTTACTTCTCAAATTTCGTGTTCCTAATGTTCAATTGTTTGTTGTCAGATGAAAGCATTTCTTACAAGTGTTTAGGAATTTGTCTATTATAATTCACACCTGCCCTACACAGTGAACACTGCTATGAAGTATGAACGTAAGCTGCAAATGTGGTGTGCTGACATTTTCTATTGGAAATGCTCTTGAGATGCCAATGGTTTGCTCCTCACTTGATTATTGATTTCCATTCTGTTGAGAATGGTGTGGAGTTGATAAATTTATGGACCAAATTATCAAGCGGGCTGCCGCAATCCCCGCAAAACTCGTTAGCGGCCAGATCGGCCGATTGTTGCGGCGTCCGCTGGACACGCCACTTTCATTTTGACCGCCGTGGGTGCCTCATGCCATGGTATGTGAAGTACACTTCCGCTCCAACTGTGAACTGAACGGTCGTGCGCTGGGTTCCCTAGCTACGTGCTCAATTCATTGCATCAGAACCTCACGTTAGTTTATTTCTCTTATAAAGGTTTATTACTTCCACTCTTTACAGTAAAATAATAAGAACAATCTAAATGTCGTTTATTACAAGTTCATAGCAATGTAAAAACGAGCACGATAACCTAAATATCCGAATCAAATATATTGATTAAAAGAAATGCCATCTATAGCATGCCCACCTAGCTGCCTACAAGGCCCCAGGCCGTTAATAGAAAAGAGTTCTATCACTACAGCCTCTAATTGGTTACACCTAAAAATTATCTAATTCGAAATGATAAAAAACTTGGTTGTCAAATACAATATCGTTACAACATAACTAAATCGATCAACTCATTGCCACAGCCCCGACCTAAATTTACATGCGCAACCGCTTTTCCAAACTGGCCAGCCATTGTCCCATATCACATGCACAGTGCTCAATGGTAGTGGCAAGTTCAACGCAATTTCAGTTACTCTCCAAACGAAGCGAGTTACATGACATCAAAAAACATATTGGATTGTCTCATTCTGCCCACAAAAATAGCACGACGGAGAGTTATTCCAATTTCCGTAAAAATTACTCCTCTTTCTAAATACCATAGAAAGATCTTAGTTTTTAAGGGCCTATTAAGCTTTTAGAGTTGTTTGTGTGGAAATTTAACATATGAGTTCATAAGCACCCGATACATAAAATGGATCGAAACCTGACTATTCTGATGTAAATTTCAGGAGAACTGGTCCCATTCATTAGATAAAACCACATAGAAGACTATATGAATGAGATTGTTCCATGCAGCTAACTTTCATGCAGCTAACTTTGGACTAATAAAGGCTCTTCAGAAACTGATATTGAGAGATGGGCTCGTAAAAACCTTAGCCACCGTATCATGCCTGGATCTAGCTACATTGTACAAGGTGGATTATCTCTAATCTAGTGATCCTCCCTGAAATGAATTTGAGAACCATCCTCAAAGGTGAATGTCCCTAATTGTAGGAACAATATTTTAACTGTCACTAACCCTGCCCAAAACTGGAAGTCACCACAATGGAACTCAGCTTGAGACAATGTTCGGTTGAGGAGATATTTATTCTACAAGAGACGCTGTCAGACCCCATTCTCATTGAGTAACTTAAAAAGTCACTTGGTCATTTTGTTTCCAATCATTATTCTTTACTTTTGATAATGCATGGATATACCAAGATAGCGGAAAGTAAACATCCCTAATTCACATCCGAAAAGTTGCATGTATTGGGATGCATATTATTTGGCCTTGGCCTTCCTGAAGCAGGACAATTCACTCTTGTGAAAATTAATTTTAAATCCAAATAGCTGCTCAAAACCGCAAAAGATCAATTTCAAATTTTTTGCTTGTTTGATGTCATGGTCCATGAAGATTACCGTATCATCAGCATACTACAGGATAAAAAAAGCTATAAACCATCAACTAAGCGCAAGACAACTGCGTGAATTATACCCACAATGACCGTTAATATATCCGCCACGATGTTCAAAAATACAGAAGACATTGAATCCCCTTGTCGAAACCTTTTCTTTGTTTGAAAATAGAGGTCAATATTGTTATTTACTTTGAGCTCCACACTTCCTAGTACACAAGGTTTGATAAAGAAACGATCGATTGACCGATTCTCGAAATCAACTTTCACAAATCCCAAAAGCGTGCACACGCAACTAATAAGCATGGAATACTATGGACGACTTGTTTGGAACACAAGAACTTCCAAAAAAGTACAGATTCTGATGGACCTGATTGTTGCCAACAGAAGTTCTGCTTATCAAAATCATAGCAGTACCCTGCGTATATATACATCCACCTAAAAGAGCATCCCATAGGCAGGCAGGCCGTCAAAATATGAGAATTGGGATACAAGCACTAACTGTCAAACTTACTTCCTAAAGTAGCAAGGCATGGAATAAGTTCAAGTCCTTCACGTAGAGACACACGCCACGCACAAGCAACGAGTACTAAATGGTGCCAACCCCAGTTCAGTAGGTCACAAAATCATGTAGCAGCCGTTTCTCCTGTACACCAAAAAGTTGCATTCAAGGCTGTCCAACATCTCCATAACAGATTCTCTTTTGGATCCATTGAAGTGCTTGACAGCATCCTCCAATGAAACCTGCAACATTTGACATACTCAACACAAGGAACGACACAGGCCCCAATCAAAATGAAGAATATGCCTTACCCCCTCACGGCTCGCGACTAGTTCTAGTACAGCCTCTTCGGTGGCATTTGTTGTGGCAGTAGATTCTGTCCCTTGCTCGTCTATCTTTTGCAGTTTCTTTACTGGCTCATCGACAGAGACCAGCGTTCCATCAGTCTGGCATCTCTTTGTCAGAGGGCTTGTATCGCAGGCACCTGCCATGATGACACAATCTCCCTGATTACCATCCTCGCAAGCTTCACTGCCATGGGTGCAGGATTTTGGTGAATGTGTTGTTCTGGCGGGAACCCCATCAGTAGGAACGCTACCGAAAGTTTTCTCTGACATTCCAAGATCGTCAATTGTCAGAAATGTCCTGATCATCCCGTAAGTTACCTGCAATTACCATGTAGCATTTTGTCAAGTCAAATAGTCCTTCCTCAATACCTTGGATGAACATATAATGAGCTTGGCAGTGCATAACATAAGTGGTTCCTACGTGTGCTGAAGCAAGAATCTACTTAATCACAAACAGAAATGGCCTAATTATACATGAAGGAAGAATTACATTTTCTGGAAGCTCCTCTTTGATTGGCTTCATCTTCTCACGTGATCCAACCTTTGCAATGGCAAGACGGATCTGTGAAGCTATCTCAAGTGTTAGTCCTGTCTCCTCACAAAACCTATTCCAGTTCATCTCACATCCATCTCGAGCAGCATCAAGTATGTATGAAATAACCGTTTGCTCTTTTATTGGCACTGCTCTGCGAAAATGCTAGAATACACTATCATGTCAAGCTGTGAACTTCAGTTTAAGGTTAGTGGAAAACTAAAATGAAAACCAACTCACTGCAATTTTCTTGAACGAGTACTCCATTTTCTGCCACAGTTCCCATGAAGTAAATTTTGCATCACCCAAGTTCCTTGGAAGATTGTTGTTTACAGGCTTTGAAATGGCCACTATATCCTCTACTGCTGATGAATCATCCAATGGAAGATTTAACTCGTTTGAAAATTGTGTGATATTTTGGATAAAAATGCCGCTGTAATGCGAGATGAAGTGCTGAAAACAAAAGGTCAGATGTTATGCGAGTAGAAGAGGGAAAATCATGATAACACTTATTGCAATTTTAATTGGATAATGCAGAAATGTACATGTTTTTGTTATGGCATGACATTTGCCAATTATCATTATTTTTCAAAGTGATACCTGGTTAACACCATCAATATTAGCCAGTCTAGCTCCAGTGGAAGGCCTGATCTTTGCAAAGTGTCTTAGGGTCTGATCACCACATATAGCATATCTGAAACAGTGGGATTAGATAAATTGAATTCAATGATTGTTCCAATACCTACCAGCCTAGAACTAAAAATTGTCATTGACATTCAACATTTAACTCACGGAGCAGTTCCAATATCTTGAGCAAGTTTCATCCTGACATTCAAGAGCATTTGGTAGAGTTTCAATTCATCCTGAAAGAATTTTTGTTATGTGACACACAAGAACAACACTACAAAAAATATCTCAAATCAAGTATAACAAAAACAAAAGAAGCATGGCATCAAGGGGAGATGCACAAGCACAAGTCATTTAATAAATAATTCCTATGAGAAGCTTACCTCAGAAATTTTTTCAGATTCAGATGAGGTCAAAGGATTTAAGCCCCCTTCTTTATGCTGTGAACTACCATGCTCCTCTTGCTCAATCATCTCTGCAGTCAGCTGCAAAACCAGTGGTGTTCCAGCATCTGAGAGAAACTTGACCCCTTTTGGACTAACTCTGAAGATAGACATGCACAGAGTTACTGAGTATAGACTGTTTTAAGCATTTGAATGGAGATTACTTTGAGACAGTTACATGGAAAAATGCTAGTGAAGAAGAATCCGCAGAATAAATAACATAATACAGAGAGAAAAAAATACTAGACAAAGCACCTGAGCAATCTAAATGTATCATTGACAGTCTCCATTAAATAACCTGCACATAAATAAAAAGCAAAAGACAATAAAGAGTAAATTGCAGTTCGCACCAGGCATTGCAATTTGCACCGGGTATGTTCAAACCAAGCACATAACACCAGTGGACCCATTGTAATATTGCACTTTGGAACGGGAAATCACGGTTCAAGAAAAAACTAAACCAGTTCATCCACTGGGCCCACCAGTCAGATGCCACGTTCTCGCCATATCAGATAAATCAGTCCACCTGGGCACCTCCCCCCTCTCTCTCTCATGCTGGCAATTTGCTCTCATGGGCGTGACAACAAACAACTATCTGTTATCTGGTTCTTCCCCATGTGCACCACCTCCAAGACTAGATGCCCTTTATTCTAATCCCATGAGCCTTCTACCTCCAGCGCAGCAAGCAGCAGCGAGGCAGAGCATCGAATGTGCAAGGCAGAGCATGGACGACACCAAGCAGGGAGATTTGCTCCAGGCTTCGGGACACAGCGGCTTCTGTATCGCTAGCTTCAAGGTTGCCGAGGATCCAAGTCATGAGCTACTTGCCTCGATCTCACATGAGCAGGTCGTGCTGTGTCTCACTAGCGCACTAGCACCGCTCCCCTGCCTCCGGTCTCTCCTCCCCACACATAAATTTCACCTGATCCACTCATCTTCCTCTAGACACTGTCGCTAGCCCCTTTCTTGTGAGCTCCCACATTCAACTCGAGCACCGGTGGTCTTGCCCCACTGCCCCTATTCAGATCTAAGCTTCACTGGCCTCCAATGGTGTTGCTATGACTCTACTCTGTTTTGGAATGCACAAGCTGAGCTGATGTGTTTATGCCCCCACTTGGCACCTGACTGGTGGGCCCAGTGGATGAACCGGCCCAGTTTTTTCTTTGAACCGTGATACCTGGTCCAAAGTGCAATATTATGGTGGGTCCAGTGGTGTTATGTGTCTGATTTGAACATACCCAGTGCAAATTGCAACTGGTGACATAATACCTCATGCAAATTGCAATTTACTCGACAATAAATAAGAACAACAATAATGATGATGCCAGAAATGCTTTATGTTCGGACACTGATGGGTTGGATTTTGCTCAGTGTAGCCAACAATAAAGTAAGAATATACCACTTGAAGTGTAAGTGTCTAGCTGAGATGTTTCTACATGATAATAACCCATGAGAAATTAAATGTGGTAATTTACTACTCACACATTTAACACTACAGCCAAACATCGCAAAATTACGCCAATTCCGAAGAAATTTCATGAGTTTGCTTCGGTGGATGAAAGGTTGCTAGCATTGAATTTCAACATTACAGCTACATGCTTTCGTAACTTTACAGGTTAAAATATAATATATGAAAATCAACAAGTTAAACAGGCACAAATTCAAACATCTCGAGGAATGAAGATATACATGGAAGGATATTGCCCAAAGAATAGCGTATTAACATGCTCTGCAGCTATTACCAACTGTCTATACAAAATACAATGTTTGTATGTATGTGATATGATTGAGGACATAAGGCCAAGTGGCCAACCAAAACTGTGATATTATAAAATTTTCAAAGCTTTTCATAATGCAATAGTTTGTTATCTAGGAAAAATGCAAGAAAATAATGGTTATTCTGTACTTTGATACACAACTAGGAGTCTGAATGCAGAACAAGTATTTTTAAGGAGCGGCTTGCTATAGCCAACGAGTGACTGGTTCAGTATAGACTACAGAGAGCTTCATGATGGTACCATGCGCTACAAGCAGACCACCGAGTGCTTTCCACCAGTTTGACGCATAGTCTTTTCCCCGCCCATGCATTGGAAGTTTATCGTAATTGTTGTCAACTATCTTTTTGGCCTACAAAATGAGGACGTACTTGTTGGACATCTTTCTTTCTAAAAATATGTTAATAGTGTCCAAGATTATTAAGAAAAAAGTACTGCTGGATGTATAGTTTTGATAATATGATAAAGTAATATGTGAACACCTTGGGAACTCGTACAATGTGCACGCCAAAGCTATTCAACAAAGACATATGCATCAAATCCCTTATAATGATTTACTAGTAGTAATCATGTCGCATATGGATGTTCCCAATTGTCAGCATATAAATGATCTCCAATCGAGAATAGCCAATGCATGTAACAAACTGAGGAACATTGAAAATGTTAAAAGGATAGAAAAACCTACTCGTGATCCACGGAGAACGTCGACTGGCAAATTAAGGCCCCAGCGTCCTCCACAAGACTTGATGCAGGACAGCAACAAGAAGGATTCCTTTGACAAATCCCTCTCATTTTTTGCCGCTGTGCAATTATCACAGTTACCTGTAGATCAAGAGACATGTCATAAATCAATGTGTCACTATATGTTGACTCCATCAGTTGAGATAAGACTTGATGTAGCATGCCCTATATCCAAAGATACGAGATACGGTTATGGCGATACAGCATTTTCCATAAACAAGGTACAGAGATACGATGAGTATATATGTATATAGAAGAAAAAGTACATTATGTAGACAATATTTGATGAAGGGGGTTTGCAGAAAATGAAGGTGGCGGTGGCTGCTCTGCGGAGTGGAAGACTGGAGAACGGAAGTGGCTGACTGGTAGTGCTTTGGGTGGAGGGAGCTTTTCTAGGTTTGCAGTGAGTTAGGCCTGTGATGGGCTTTAGTTGAAGATGTTTTGGCCTTCGTGTGGTGGTTTTTTTTGTTGGGGTTAGGATACTGTCATGTGGGAATTCCCTACAACCGCCACAGGCAAGCCAGCAATAGCAGCTAAAGGGACTAGAGTTTGTCTCCAAATCAGTTTAGAGTTTGTTTCCGAATCAGTTTTAGTGTTTGTGTCACAAATCAGTTTAGATCAGACCTTAGGCCTTACCTGATGTAATCAGGAGGCTATATAATGCCTGCCCTCTAGTTGTATTGACTCAAGCAACAAATCAATCTATTATCCCCAATCTCTACTCTCCTCCCCTGCCTTTGCCGCACGACAGGCCCTCCATGGCTGGCGTCACGCCACAGAGGTCCAGGGTCGCAGCCAGCTACCTCCCACGACTACCCCTTCCGGTCTAATCCCCCTTCGAATCACCCACCACGTGACAACTTGGTATCAGATTCAGCCCTATCCTCTTCCATCATATCATCCATCACCAGCGACTCCCATGTCGCTAGAGCAGAAGCTCGAAAAGATTGCTGCTGGCCTTATGCGGCAAACAGACTATCATGGCCAACAAGCAGAAGACCTTCTCCACCAGGTTGTATAGCCTTGTGGGCACCGTTAGCGATCTCAACCAGCAGCAGCGGGCGCACAACCTGGCCATTGCCAAGCTCGAGAAGGGGCATGCCGAGGGCAGCCTAGCAGCCAGCAAGGCGCACGTGGGTGACGGCCTTCTTGAAGCCCCCGACAAAGGGCGACATCTACATGACACAACGGCAGATGACAAACCGCAGCACTTCTTCAAGATGGATTTCCCAACCTTCGACGGTGAAGTCAATCCACTGGCAGGCTCAACCATTGCAATCTCTTCTTTGAGTCGCAGCGCACAGGGGAGCTGGCTAATGTCATGTGGGGAATTCCCTACAGCCGCCACAGGCAAGCAGCAGCGGCCAGCAATAGCAGCTGAAGGGATTAGAGTTTGTCTCCAAATCAGTTTAGAGTTTGTTTCCAAATCAGTTTAGAGTTTGTTTCCGAATGAGTTTAGAGTTTGTGTCCAAATCAGTTTAGATCAGGCCTTAGGTCTTACGTGATGTAATCAGGAGGCTATATAATGCCTGCCCTCTAGTCGTATTGACTCAAGCAATAAATCAATCTATTATCACCAACTTCTACTCTCATCCCCTGCCTTGCCATGTGACAGCCCCTCCATGGCTGGCGTTGCGCTGCAGAGGTCCAGGGCCACGGCCAGCTACCTCCCACGACTATCACGTCCGGTCTAATCCCCCTTCTAATCACCCACCACATGACAGATACTTTGGAGTTTGGATGCATAGGCCAGTTTAGGAAGTATCGGTGCAACATAGGCGTGTACCCTTCAATAAGACTTAGAATACACTAGTGACCACACAGAAATGGTACTTTGAGTTATCAGACCCTCTTTTCAGATGGACAATATTTGCAATGAGTCCCAACTAATTCTTAAATTTCAGAATATAAACGTACCACAGTCAGTGGCGCGCTCTTCACCAAAGTACTGCAACAGGAATTTTCTGCGGCATGTACCAAGGAGGCAATATTTTTGTGCTGCCATGAAGGACTCCATGATAGCTTTTTTTTGAGTTACCTGATGATGAGTAAAAACTATAAACCATAAGAAAAGAAAATAGGCAAACAGCACAAAAACTAAACTGCAGACATGTAAGTTTTATCACTTAAGTGTGACCGAAAGTCCTGATTGTGCCAGACATTTACATACATTTTTTGCCTCAGAACAATAGAAGTCAGCTTTTGTAAAATCACTTCTTTGATAATATAGCCAGCAGACTGAAGGCAGTCCATCTCTTCCACAACGCCCACTTTCCTGGTAGTAGGATTCTAGGCTCTTAGGACATCCGTAGTGGATTACACATCTAACATCTGGCTTATCAATTCCCATTCCGAAAGCAATAGTTGCCACCATCACAAATACTTCATCTCTAACAAACGATCTGTACAGGAGAACCATAATTTATCATCAATCATTGTGTTGATAAGCCAACATTTGTAAAAACTGCATGCATATTCACATGACACACTAACCTTATGTTCCTTGTATTCATTTAGTTTTTTCTCAGTAATTGATTGCATGATCTAATGCACTACTAACAGAACAACAATATTTTGGCAAACAGTTCAAAATTTCAGACCAGATCACAGCCCTCGTCAGTCATAAGATGTTTAAAATGGTATGATCAAGTATATCTAATGGGCCAACAATAAACAATTTGGCAAATCATTCATCAGATAAAATGTTTAAAATGGGCTTAAAATGGTATTTTGAGCATTGAACAATACAGTCTACTCTAAGGACTTGGGTTGTCCAAAGCAAAATGAGAGGAAAGCAGAAGATAATGAACAGCCAAACAAAAAGGTAGACATGTGCATAAATGACAGACCTATGGGATTCCTCTCTAGCTTTGTTACCCATTCTACCGTGGTAAATGTTAGATTTGATTCCAGCAGAAACAAATGCTTCATGTACCTGACATTGAAAAAAAAATCACATTTAATACAGCAATCCCAACTTAATATAACAGTCACACTATATGTTAAAACCAGCTTCTATCAAATCAAAACCAGAGCCCAGAAATTCTCATATTACTCCAGAAAAAACTTGCAAGAAACTTCTAATTGCTTATTCCTTAGGATTCATTGTCCCCAGTACAGATCTCTATGTATGTACTATATAAAATTTGAATAGTCATTTTTGCATATTCTCTAAAAAAATAAAATGTGAATAGTCTCCAAAAGCTATTACATATTGCTGCCCCGCCCCTTTTCACTGACCACGCAGTCACTATCCGTATTGCCGACCCTTCCTCGAGCGCCCAATGGTGGATCACCTCGCTCTACGGTCCCCATCTCGATGCCCACAAGGAGGATTTCCTTGAGGAACTCCTCCTAGTCCGAAGCCATTGTGTTGGTCCATGGATGCTTCCCGGTGACTCCAATCTCATTTACGCCTTCAATCTCATTTACGCGTCCAAGGATAAAAACAACGGAAATCTTAACCACCGGGTTATGGGGAAGTTTAGGCGTCTCCCAGATGATCCTGAGCTCAAGGAGCTTCCGTTGCATGCCGCCGCTTCACTTGGAGCAATGTGCGTCATCACCTCACCCTTGAACGCATTGACCATCGTTGTCCTGAGTGTTTCCTCCAGGCTCTATCCACCTCGGCCTCGGGCCATTGTCCGCTTTACCTCAAAGCGGCTACGCCTGGAGATGTCAAAGCACAACTTCCACTTTGAAGCTTTCTGGCCATGACAGCAGGGTTACTTGGCGGTGGAAGCCAGATGGACCTATGCCATTGGCATCGTCGATCCCATTCGCAGGCTTGACACCCTTCTTTGAGACACGGACAAAAGTCTCCAAAGCTAGAGTCACAAATTGTTTGGTAACATCAAGCTCCAATTATTGGTGGCTAAGGAGCTGGCGTTTCATTTTGACAAGGCCCAAGAGGACCGTGCCCTCTTTGACGAGGAGTTAAATTTGCGAAGAATGCTCAAATGCAAATGTTTGGGGTTGGCCTCTCAGGAGTGAACTATGGCTCGCCAAAGCTCAACAATACATAGGCTGCAAGAGGGGGATGCATCAATTTGTTCCTTTCGTCAATTTGCGAGTCACCGCCAACACAAAACAACCATCTCGTCCCTTAAAGAAGGTAATTAGACGATCATTGAGCACTATGAGAAAGCCAAACTACTCTTCAACTACTATGAAGGCCTCCTTGGAGTTGGGGTGGAGCGTGACCATGGTATAAATTTCAATTACATTGGGCTGCAGAGCCATGTTCTACACCACCTAGAGAGCCCATTTTCTAAGGAGGAGGTTTTCGGGATGTCATGGACACACCCGATGACTAGGCCCCAGGTTAGACCGCTTCACAAGCCAGGTTTTCAGCCTAGGCCATCATCAAGGGCGATTTGCCCAAGGCCTTCGAGGCTTTCTACCGCATGGACAGCTGGAGCTTGCATCTTATCAACCAGGTGTTAATTACCCTGGTACCTAAGACGGTGGATGCTCACGAACTAAAGGACTTCCGCCCTATCAGCTTGCTCCATAGTGTTGCCAAGCTCTTCTCCAAGCTCCTCTCTTAGGCTTGCAGTTGAGCTCAAGAGCATGGTCTACTGAACCAAAGTGCCTTCATCAAGGGGCGTAGTATACAAGACAACTTCCGCTATGTCCAGCTCACGGCGAAGGCGCTTCACTCAAAAAAGTTACTTAGGCTGCTGCTAAAGGTTGACATTGCACGCACCTTTGACACTGTTTCTTGGCCCTTGCTCATTAATGTGTTGTCACATCTTGGTTTCGGCCAAAGATAGCGGAACTGGATTGCGATTCTTCTCACTAGCTTGAGCTCTTGCATTCTCCTTAACAGCATCCCGGGAGACAAAATTTGGCACGGTAGGGGGTTGTGTCAAGGAGAATCGTTGTTCCCATGTTGTTCATCCTTGCAATGGAGGTGCTCAACGCCATGTTCCGTAAAGCCAATGCCTCCAACCTCTTCAACCCGCTCAGACATGAAGGGATCCATCACTGCATCTCCCTCTATGCTGATCTTTAGCCACTCCTTGACAAAGTGCTTGCCAAGCTCCCGAGCTGGAAGGCAAGCATGCTCTCCAGGGGGTGGTCGGCTTGTCATGACTAAAACTATGCTTTCCTCACTCCCAGTTTATCACATGATGTTGCTAGCAGTTCCGTCATGGCTCATCAAGGTGATCAACAAATGTCGTAGAGCTTTTATTTGGAGGCAAAGATGCCATGGTTGGGGGCATTGCCTCGTTGCTTGGAACCAGGTCCGTGGTCCTTATGAAAATAGGGACCTTGGTGTTTTGGACTCAATTTGTTAGGCTTCACGCATCGCATCCGGTGGATGTGGATGCACCGATCGGACCCCTTGAGGACCTGGTCAAGACTGCATATGCAGCATGAGGACATGGTGCAGCAACTGTTCCATGCCTCTACCAAGGTGATTGTGGGGGATGGGCAGCTAACCTCTTTTGGGTTGACCCCTGGGATCGAAGGCACGGTCGTTCAATCGATTGCACTGACCCTCTGGTGTTTGATCAAGCCAACGATTAGAGTCACGAGGACAATGGCCAACACCCTCCCAGCCTATGCTTGGGTTAGGGAGATCTCTGGAGCGCTAACCACCCAGGTCCTTGTCAAGTACTTGCTCCTCTAGGTAAGGTCTAGTTGAGCATCTCTTTGTGCACTGCTCATGGACACAGCAGCTATGGCCGCTCATCCTCGAGTGGGCAGGGCATGCTTGCACCGTGCCATCAACATCTGAATCCCTAGCAGACTGGTGATTGGCACGGCACAGGTAGACCCTGAAGGACAGACGTAAAGACCTTGACTCCTTGGTAGTTCTGCGGTTCTGGTTGGTTTGGAAAGAAAGAAACAATAGGGTTTTTTGCGGAGGAGAGCCGGGATCTACTTGCGATTGTAGATAGCATCAAGGCAGATGTAGAGAGATGGAGGCAGGCCTACCACCTCAAGTTGCATGAGTTAGCCTTAATACCTGTTTCAAAGATGGATAATAGTAGGAGCTAGCAGCCGTGTTGTGTGTTGCCTCTTTTTTGCACTTGTGCATTTATGTGCTTGTGTGTCGGCATAGTGGCTTTGTGGCCTGATTCAAACTCTTGTATATTTTTATGCTTCTCCTCTTAATGAAAAGATGTGCAAATGCTTTTTGCACATTCTCTAAAATTAATCAGGAAAAGAAGATGCCAGTTACTCAAAAAGATCGACGCAAAATCAGACCTATTTGAAGTCTTACTATTTCTTCTCACAAAAAAAGTCTTACTGTTTCAGCATGAACTTAATGTGTCCCTAAAGAATTTGAAAAATGCGTAACTCCTACTTATAAGGAACAAAACAGATTGGTGCATATGTACCGACTGCATGAAGATACGCAAGCTTGAAAATATATAACACTAAAAAATTACAAACCTGTTCAGTATCCCGGATGGTGGTACAGTAAACTATCGTTGAGCCACCCACAGTACAGTTCTTTGAGACATCTTTAACAAGTTCACTGATAAAGGACATAGATCGGTTGCATGATTTCACACCGTAGAAAAGGTTTGGACGATCAAATGATCCAATCGCAATGTGAGGATTGCTCAGGTTCAAGGAAGTAGCAATATCTCTACGCACCCTACAAAATTAAATTGAAAGTGGTACCATGGATTTGGTATACAGAGAAAAGGATGTAGACACGGTAGAAAATCAATAAAAGCAAGTACATAGTCATGACAAGTGAACCAACATATTATGGTAACAATATGCAAGTAGGTATAATAAGCAGAGAAAAGGCATTAACATTAGATATCATCAAAGAGAAAGAACTGATAGTGCAACATCCATACCTTTCTGTGGCTGTTGCAGTTAAAGCGACAAAGGGAACACCCACAAGGTGGTCACGCAACAAATACAGCTGCTTGTACTCTGTCCTGCATACAACAGAGAGAATTCCAATTGAGAACACAAGCTCTAGTAACTGGAGCAATAGATAGAGTAATAGACTAACTGGTCCACTAAATTGAATTATGAGTTTACTGGTGGGAGCAAGAATAGATAGATGCTACATATTAACTCACATTTTTACATTTGTCATCAGTACAAACAGGATTTTCAAACTACACGCATACATTATATACAAAATTAAAATGGCAGCAAATTATCAGCTCTTTTTATGAAGAAATAATTCACACATAACAGAAAAAGAAATAACCTGAAATCATGACCCCATTCCGATATGCAATGCGCTTCATCAATGGCCAACAAGCAGATTCCAGCAGCCTTCAAGTTACTCCAAAACCTGGAAAGAAGCTTGGAAAGGGTAAATCAACAGATCGAGTGTATGTTATCGAATGCTACAAGGAACTAAGGTAGACAGAAGAGCAGTAATTCGCAGCTTCCATATGTACATGCCTTCCATTTCCAGCCAAACTATCAACAATTTTAGAATCTCACAAAAGAATATGATAAGCACTGCAAACTATAAGTCGATAACACCCGTCATCTGCTTTTATATCACAGGATTTTCACCTTGAAGGAAGTGAGACAGCTTTCTCTGGTGTCATGTACAGAACATCGAACAGGCCTTTTTCAGCCTCACTGCTAACAGAGATATTCATTTGGGTGCTGCCAAGGTACTCAGATTTCACACCATGTTGTTTTAAACTCATGACCTGTTTTAATTAGATGAAATCCACAATAAGCTTACTTGTCAAAGCAAATCAACAAGGAGCAAGGCACTAAGGATGTCATACTGAATATTTCAAGCTTACCTGGTCTTGCATCAGTGACAGAAGAGGGCTGACAACAACAGCTGTCTTCTTCGCAACCAGTGGAGGGATTTGATAGCTGACACAAACCGAATTGCCGTAGAAAATAATGTTTTCAATATACGAGAGGAAGTAATCAAATCCAAAATTAAAACAGGAGCAGATTTCTTTTTCTTCGAAGAGACTGCAGGAGAGCTGCAAATGTTTAACAAATCTTCACGTCCTTAAATAACAAATCAGCAAATTCAAGTGTTTTTCTTTGACACTACCAGAAACCCACTGCCTGATTTCAATAAGAACCGCTACTTATCAATTTCAGAAAAACAAAGTCCATAGATGGTTATGTGACATTACCCATTAGGGATGTCCACTACATAATTCTGTATAAACAAACAAAACAGCTACCCCAAGAGTTCCCTGCTGAATACATACAATCCACAAACTCGCAGTCACGATTACGGCAGTGGAAATTGCTTGTATATGAGTGTCCATTTGTCAAGGTCTTACAAACGTCAGCAAAATATAAAAAAGAGGAAATGCTCCATAATCTCCCAAGATCAACCAATTCCACTGGAACCAATGCAGCATTTTTTTATCATGCTCTCCAAATGCTCTTAGCCTCTTACGATCCGATGATTGGCACAGAAAATTGATGAGTCGTGGATAGTCCAATGAAGATGACTTAACCATTTACTATAGCCCCACTTTTACCACCAAGATGACTACATTTTCTTCCAAAACCAATAATACACATCAAACAGTCCCAATCAATACATTAGTAATCCAACCACCAAAATTACACAACGCAATGCCGAACACTGCCTGGGGCTGGGGATACAATACGGCTCATTTATCCACAAAATGCAGCATCCCAACTTTGATCCAACCACTGCATTGCTCAACCTGCACACCCACCGACCTCCATAAAACCCAACGCAGCAGCAGCTAGCTCCATCCGCAGGTCCGCAACACGACATCTCCTCACGAAAAACTGAAATGAAACGGATCGCGCGGGCGCGGGTTTATTTCATTTACCAGATGGACTTGCCGCTGCCGGTGGCCATGACGACCAAGCAGTCCCGCCCTTCCAGGACCTTCTGTATGATCTCCCCCTGGTACGGCCGGAACCCCGTGTACCCGAAGTACCTCTGCGGACAGAAAACGCCCAGATTAGCAGCGCACGCCCGTCGGGGCTTAGGGTTTAAGGCGCGGGGCCGCGCTAGGGTTCAGGGGAGTGGAGGGAGAGGGAGAGTGATGCGCACTTGCCTTGAGAGCCGCCTCCATTTAGGTGTGGAGCTCCGCGCGGAAGATTGGATTGGGGTTGGAATGGATTGGGTGGCTTCGTGAGGAAGGAGGGGAAGGGGCGGGGGGGGAGGGAGATGGAATGGAACGGAACGGTCGGGCGGTGCTGTGCGGGTGGGGGTTTTGGGGTTGAGGAGGGCGACGAGGGAGAAGGTCTGGTTGCCGCGCTCTTTTATCGGCATTCCCGCCATTTCTTTGTTTCCTTCTTTTTAGTGGGCTGTACGGCCCGTTAGGTGGATTAATTGGGCCTCGACAAATTAACTCCGTCACTTGTTATCTTGCGTTTCGGACCGAGGCCTATGCTTAATCGAGCCAGCTGCCTACGCTTTTGTACCCTCCATGTCAACTAAAGTCGACAGTCCAAGACGTCTTACATGACGGGTCGTCTCTAAAGCTGACCCTTTAGGATGAGTCAACACTTAGAAACGACAATGTACAAAGTTGCTGAGGTCTGCTCTTCGTAAACTGTTCAGTAGAGTTAACACATAGAAAAGATAACAAGCACACAGAATTAACGCTCAGAAGCCACGAATACAGATAATGTCTTGGCAACGTCAACCAATCTTGCAAGCGAAGTGCTCGATTGGTTCCGACTTCCGACTTACTGGCACCTTATTTTTGTGACTAAATCAGCTGATCACGGACGGCTACTGTCTCCGCAGATGTTAACGTTTTTCTATTTATAACCAGTGGACCAGCGGAGTTAAGGAGAATTAATACACTGATTTCCTTAGAATTCGGGACGTATACGACAATAGTATCCATTATGTTGACACGTGCCGGCAAGAGCCTACATCATCTGATAGTCGACCTACCAAATACTAACCACTAGCTGATACTCTGGCCTTCGAGAGGACCCAAAAAAATTACAAAGGTAGAACCTCCGGCATTACATGTTAGAGCGGAAGTCATTTTACCCAAATAGGTCGCGTAGGATCTGAGAATTTGGACTCCCAAACTGCAGTCCAGTATCCAGCAACGAGACCATAAGACATGAACTGACACTAATCCAAAGATGAATTCAGCTTTCTACTTGAGAACAATACAGCTGCCCTGATGGTTCAACTGGAAATCGGGCTTGAAACTCAAAGGGCTCCTATGTCAGGTGGGGGTAAAAAGTCTAGAAGGTGAAATCATCACAGCAAGGTCTCGACTATAACGGAGATCGCCCGCGGTCCTCCTCGCTCAAGTAGAGATAGAGCGAGATCATGCTCATGCCAGCTCCGAAGCCCAGCGGCTATCTTCTTCAGCGTGTCCAGTTTAATGTCCCGCAGCCATGACGGGACAAACTTCACCAGCAGGAACATAAAGCATGACACATATGCCTTCCATGTGCGTGGGTCGCAGCCCAGCAAGATGTGCCCATCCAACACACCGGCAATGAAATCCATGTGGGTTCCCACCACTCGTGGCCTCCTTGACAGGAAAGACAGTTTCATGGTGGGAGATGTCTTTTCCGAACCCCAGAGTAAACCACCACAGAAGAAGAGCATGTTGGCCATGGCATAACCTTGGAGTGTGCTGGACACTGGTCCAGGGTCTTTCAAAGTCTGTTCTCGAGCTGATAGCAGCAATGTTGGCAAGGTCTCCTCATACAGAACCTGGACCACGAGAGGTCCCCCTGCAACACACAGGAGTCCTGCACCAAGCATAGCAACCTGATACGCCATGGAGGCAGCACCAGATAGCGGCGTCCGTCCTGATTTTAAATGTGGAGGGGCAGTCGAAGACCATCCATTTGCAAGTTTGTGTGCACACTCAATCACTTGCTTGAGGATCGTCTCGCTGACAAAGTAGGTATCGTGGAATGTTCGACAAGTTCTCAGGTAGATGAATCCAGGTGCCATGGGAAGCTGAAGACCTTGGTCAGTGATTGAGTCTCCCATTAAAGCCCCAACTCCACGGCTTGCAGTAATATCAGACCCACTGGATGGAGAGGAGCGTAGAAAGGATGAGAAGCAACTTTGGATGAGCTGCGCAACCGCATCTTTGTCGCTGCCGAAAGGAGAACGCAGACATGAGAGGACAATGAAATCATGCCATCTTCGCACTTTCTGTGTCCACAAGGCTCCTATGATGGGCATGCTTGGCCAGGAACTGCCCCCTGCGCAGTTCTCTAGTGCCTGGCCAATGATCCCATGAATGTATTCCAGACTCCTATCCAGCTTAAACGTAATCGTCAAGCTGACAAGTGCAGCCATTGGTAAAGGAAGCATTGGAGGCACACCACCTGTAAGAATAAAATGTAAGCCTTCTACAAACACTAAGTGGAATAAAGATATAATAATATCGTACAATGATGATGCTGAAAACCTGAAGGCTACCAACAGTTTTAGTATGAACCAATGCAACTAAGCTGATGCATAAGAACAGGAAGCAGGTAGTACGTGGATAGCAGCTATGAATCTGAACACCCGCAGATGCAAGAATTTCCTTTACTTCAGCTTCAATGGCGTGAAGAGCAGCACCAGGGCTAGGCCATTCAGTTCCATTCATAGGGACAGTCTTCCAGATTCCTCGTGTAATTTCTGCTGAGAAGTAGCTGACAATTGCAGCAAGAGAAGCTGGCAAAAAGTCAACTAGATCCCTCAAACCTGCAATGCAACGGCACATTAACACATGAAGAGGTTGAGATATATATCCCCGTAGGACTTGGAGAAAAGGTGTAATATGTTCAAATGAAAAACAAGGAGGTTCCTCACTTGTAGTCAAGTCTCGGCTCGAAAGCCTCCATGAGAACATGCTGTGAGAACAGCTTCAAGAACAAAAGGAACTGCTTCTAGAAATTCCCATGCTGGAACTGTGGGCCTTTGGTAAGAATCATCTGATGCACTTAGAGAGGAACCACTGACACTGCTACTAGAAGTGGATGAAAGATTACCAGATACTACCCTGCTTTTATTCATTTTTCGGCAAATCATACTCAAAATTTTGTTTGCGACTTGGTGGACAGGATTTTTACTGGAAAGACCAGAAAGGGTGGAGGCTATGCAAGCTTGATTCTGGAAGTACCAAGCCCTTAACTTGGGAAACGAATCAATATAAATGGTTGGGTTGGAACCTCGTTGAATGAGCCCACATTGCTGCTAGAGTTAGTACTAATAGCAGATGAATTTGGGAACTCAATGCGGCTATTGCGCATTAACAACAAATAGTCTAGAGTAAGTTCCAACCTTACTGAGCCTCCACGGCCAGCAAGACAGTACTCTTGAGGGGGTTTGTAAAATTTCCACAATCGGAGAAGACAAAGAAACGCACAAGAGAAGACCGAGTAAACCGACGTTTCATCAAAAATGGTAGACCTGTGGTTAGATGGGGGTGGCATTGACCCAAAAGCTTCACACAGTGGCATTAAAGCTGCAGCAACATCTGGAACCTGTAAAACAAAAGGTTTTTCTTATACCCAAACTAACAAGCAGCAAAAACATATAAGCGGCAGAATTACTATAGTGGACATGAAAAGCATGAAAACTGGTAGCAATTTTCTATCTATTGACAAACAGCTTGCATTATGCCATTATCATTGTGCTGGTTGTAAGTAGCATAGTCATATTAGAACCTAGATAGCTTTAGTACTCAATGGGGATGGCTCTAACAAGATAGCTGAACCAACTAATCCAAAGGCACACAAATTATGTGGTGCACCTCGTAATCAACGGAGCTATCTCAGTCATCAAGTGTTAGCACTAGATACAGCCAGCTACAACACCAAGAAAAACTGATAAAGAACATGGGTTTACCCCACATAACTATAGGAGTGGGTCTTAAAGCTGGACTATACAAAAATAGGCATATCAGGTATCATCTTTGAAACTGACACTGTAGAACAACAACCCGCAAATTGAATGTGGACATCAATTCATGCCCTGTTCATATGCACTAAAAGTACCACTAGTCCTTTTTTTATATCAGGGACAGATGTGAAATTAATATTTTGCATGTTTACAGAAGTGTATGTGAAGTTCAAGTTTTTATGGAATTTTCTAAAGTACCATGCACTTTTAGGCTTTAGCAAACGGGGATACCGGTTCTCCTGGGCTCCAACCAGTTGCCCTTCTGACTAATGATGAACTCACTTTTTTTATTTTGAAGACAAGAAGATCGGGAGGTATTTTTTACAGTGTTCTCTGAATTGAAAATATGCAGATTATGCCACCAGTTTTCATATGATTACAGAGTCAAACACAATGCATTGCTTACCATTCCATACAAAGAAAGAATGTGGACAGCATCGACATATGAAACACCAAGTAAGATTGCATTTAACGTAGACTTCTGACTAAGATAGTGGCTCATGCTCCCTTGTGTTGAGGAATCTGAGGGTAAAGGAGGAGACAGTAACTTGACCACCATGCGGACAACATGTTCCTGAGGAAAACATGTAGAATTTAAATAAAATCCTTTTAGGAGAAAAGTTGCCAGATAGCACCGATGCACCAGTGCATCTGCACCCATTTTGGTTTGCACACAAGCGTAGCCCCAAAAATCTCCCAAAAAAACTTGCAAGGGTGTACGAATGTTAGAAAACGTGCATTTACGAAATCTATATGAAGATATGATCAAATGTACAGTGTCAGAAAACATAAACTTGTGCATTTATATCCTGAAATTTGTCCTTGTTATCTTTTTTGTACAGCAAAGATATAATCACCTTTGTCCATAAACTTTGCAAGTGCGTCTGTGCTAATATGTCTTAGATCCATGAAAAAAATCATGACTTTTGGGACCATTATCGTCCGCATATTTGCTTAATGGTAGCATATGCACCTTGTTCGGCTTGATTTTACCAGAATCAGCATAAAGTAAATAATATATTTGGAAAGTGTGTTGTGGAGATCAACTCGCCTAAATCCATTAAATTACATTAACAAAAAATGAGGAATTTGGTTAGTTATAAACTTATAATTGCCCTGGCAATGTAAACATTTTGGAACCTATTTATATCGCATGGAGTAGAATAAGGTACCTGAATATTCCAACCACGAACAAGTGATGCACCACACAGAATTTTAGCTGCAGCTGATTTTTCTGGTTCTGAACCATTCAATGCTATGTGGTACAATCTATCCAGTTCTGCGACACTGAACAGACATAGCATAATTCCATATCAAGCAACCACCAGTAAACAGTTTTTGAGAGGGGGGGGGGATACAGGGATGAATTGAGAAGTACAATGAACCACGAAGGCAACTTAAATGATGGACAATCCTGGTATCCAAGAAATGTATGTTTACTTCTATTGGAATAGAACGTTGAATTAGAGTGAATGATGCAGTACAGTAAACAAAAAGACATATTACATCTATTGGAATAGAACGTTGAATTAGAGTGAATGATGCAGTACAGTAAACAAAAAGACATACTTTCAGAAATAACTCGCCTGAAAGAGCAAACTGTTCAATTCATTTGCTAGCCTGTAAAATTTATATTTTGATTGCAAATATAGCTCCATGTACCTCGAAGCAGGACTAGCAATCAGAGCATTCTTAAGTGGATCAGTTAATGGAGCTCCTTGCATAAAGTTCAACCATGGGGATTCCTGGGGTAAAGTTGTATCCTTCAAATGACCAGATGATACAGCATAACCAGGCCACAAGTAAGCAGATGTATCTATCAAATTCCTCGATATACAGGCTTCGACTATAAGATGAAGCATATTCCCCACTGAAAAATGATAGATGGTAAGGGAAAATATGTTAAAAGTTTAAAATAACCAGAGATAGAAGACAAATGTATTTTCAAGTTAATACTGCAAAAGAAAATTTAAAAACCCAAGAACAGCCAGCAACTGAATGAAAAAAGAAAATGGCTATCAACAGGATGCAATCACCAAGCAGTCAACAATTGGTTTACAAAGCCTGGCCAAATTACACAAACCAATGTAATTATGTTTTAGGTTGAAATATAACAAAAGTACCCTCTAATAAGTAGCACAAAAACAAATTAAATTAACGAGATGAAATAGTTAATAAAGTTAGTGTGGGAATAACATGCCTAACAGGAAATCACGAGTACTGTTAGTGTGGGAATAACATGCCTAACAGGAAATCACGAGTACTTACGAACTAACTTTGTGTCAAAAGTGCCAAGTATTCATAGAAGAAGGGAGTGTTATAGACAAGAAACTTCCTACACAAAATTCCTCACTGGTGATAATTTCAGTAAATCTTTTTGAATTGTAACAACCACCAACTAGTATATGAGAAGGTAGTGGTACCAGCTTTCGTCGAAGAGTCACTCTGGCCAATCATGCTAGAATTGCCACCACCAGCCTTATAGTTGGCCCTAAATATTGCCGCTTTTGAAGCTGCAGCATTGGCCACATCCAATACTGATGAAGGTGGTACAAGAAGTCCTGAATATTGGACCAAATCCTGGAGGGAAGATATAAGCCCTAGTCTTCGTGGAAGAATTTTGTTTCCTTCAGCTTCAGATGCATCAGTTTCTTCTTTAAGAATTGCAGCAATTGCTAGTGGAATAAGAGCTAAAAGCATGCATAATCTCGCGTCTAGATGAGGAATTGGACCTTCGAGGGGTTCTCTAGCCTAGTAACAACATTAGCGTGTGAGGAGGCCACAACAAAAGTAAGTATATTATTTCATCGACTATAACAGATCAAGGAAAAGGTTTATTACCCTATGTACAAGACGAAGGGCGGAAATCCAAAGAGCTTTAAAACATTCCTGCCAGCTTGCCTCATTAATTGCTTGGACTGTCTTGGTCATTTCTGATTTAAGATAAGCATGATATTAGTTAATGAAAACCCGGCCAGCACATAATAAAACTAAAATAAGACTTAAACACTTTGATTATAAATTCACAACATTGGTTACAATAAACATTTTCGCCTACATTACTAAACTAAGACTCATGACATAGGTAGGTCAAAAGCTTTGCAGAAACTAATAGGGAAAAAAAATACAAGTAACAGTAATTCAAGTCAATATAAACTGATCGTGCGGACACGCGTTACCTTTTAGAACCTCAATAGCAGATATACCACTTAGATGCCTCCCATCAATTGCGTTCTCTAAGTAAATATCAAATATAACCCAACAGGCAGCTCTCCCAGCTCCAGTAAGCTGGCCCACCAGGGAACCACTGGATCTCATGTCACCAAGAACACCCACAAGCCGTTTGTTGTTTGGTTGATAATCTACATTGCTAACTCTCCGGATATACATCAACAAATCATCAATCTTATGACTAGTAGGCAATAGCCTCTCCAGTGCCATTTTGTGAGCTTCAATCAATGTCAACCTCTGGCTCAGAACACTGAACTTTTCAGGCCTAACCTAGAAAAAAGTTGTCTAATTAGCACACATTTGACATTTGTTATGTTGGTAGTCTAAATGGAAAGGAAATTTATTATTTAAGAGTTCTTAGGCAAAGTGATGGGAATGTAGATATAATAAAAAGCTAACATTCTTAACAGCTAATGGAGCAAGTTTATAGAAAATAACTAATGGAGTACTCAGTTAATATTAGAGTAATCACTATCTGTGAGCAGTGGAAAAGGTTTTACTATTAGTAGTCAGAATAACCTACAGAAACACAGCTTTACCTTGACATCATTAAAATTGTTAATATTAATACTTATGCCTGTTCCTTATATTTGATTGTAAAAAGATCGTATTGTCCACCTATCCTCACATGATAATCCAACAAGGCAACAAGTGCCGAAATATGATGATTGGCTACAGGCAAAACTGAAACCCATGGAAATAAATATCTATAGGGTTGCAATGTTTGTAAGGTGGACCACACTCAACACCAACTTGGAAATATTCTTGCATTTGAAATGGTTAGGCTTATTGTCCACCACGAATTTCATCCTGAATGGCAACCTTTCCAATATTAAAAGTTATCAATAGAGTACTGCATAGATAGGGTCCATTCCCAAACTGTCATTTATATCATACACTCCGTGGTCCGTAAATCTATTGGAAAGGTTGTTCGAAAACATACATGTTAAGGCATATCAAGCGCAGAAATGCTTGAATTTTTCTATCAGCAACCATCATATGTAACACTTCTAAAGCCATGACAGTGTTCTTTCGACATAACTGTTCACGGTGCTCATTTTGCTTCTCAGTAGAGACCCCTTTGACATCTAACTCCATATCATGTGGCCCTTTAATGGGATATAGAGTGCCCTGCTCCTCTGTCACTCCAGATGGAAAGCCGCAATCCTCCAGTATGCAATCAATCAGTTTGGTGATAACAATCAACACGAACAGAATGACGACATGTCCAAAGTCCATTCCGCAAAATCCATAGACTTTTGACAGTTGTAAAGCATCATCAATGGATTTTGTTATCCTGGGAAGCATGGTAACCATACATGAGCAATTGAGCACCAGCCAGCAGATCACTAACACGTAATAGTGTTCGTACTGCAGAGCATTGGCGTCTTACCTCAAATAGATACTATGGTCAGACGGCAGAGTATGAAATCAGAAAACAAGCAAAAAAGAAGTGGCGAATGTAGCAGTAATGTATCAGTTAACAACTAACGTATCATGCCCATGCACATTCATTGTGTACAAACTGTGATATCCACAAATGTGCCCAAGTTTTCATGCAAGCAAAAACAGCAAAACAAGGTGTAATCAAGCATCATGAAGCTGTACATTTTAGCAACCATGTAATGTTTTTCTCAATTAGATGCAGTTCAACATAATCGAATTGAAACTATAGCTGACAAATAATAATTGCTTTTCTAAAAAGCATGGCATTTATGCTTGAGTCGCTAATCTATGTAATATTGTGCACCGCACAAATCCAAACCAGACCTCTCGTTCGAACATTCCATAGCTGAACTCTTACTTGTCACGATTAGGCCCGGCCTGCAGAGACAGCGAGGAGGACGTGATGTTACTCTTCAACAGTAACAGGTATAGCCGGTACGCCTCCGGCTGCGCTCGCCGCTGCGGCAGCACCCTACAAAACCGCCATAAGGTCACTCGCAAGTCCTCCAGAACGGCAGAAACGAACGCACGGACCTGGCGGTTAGGAGCGCGAGGACGTGGAGCGGGTAGAGGAGGCGGGACGCCATGGCCTGGTCGACGAGCTTCCACAGCGAGGGCGAGTTGTGCGAGAAGCAGAGGTTGGAGACGAGGATCCCGGCGAGCTCCGAGCTGGGGAGCCCCGCCCCCTCCCCGGCGACGAGGCGGGCCACCTCCACCGCACGCAGCAGCGGCGGGTCCCCGCGCGCCTCCGACGCCTTGACCACCGCCATCACCCTTCCCTCCAGCTCCTTCGCTTCCACGCCACCGGCGGGCACCAGCGCCTGCGCCGCCGCCCCGGCCGCCCCCATCGCGGAGGTGACGTCGCCGAGGGTTTGGGTTTGGATGTCGCGTGCGAGAGTGCCGAGCGTTTCGATTTGTCTTTTCCAATTTGGATCCATGTGGAAGAGGAGGGGGACACGGCATGAGAGATCTGGACCGTCGGATCTCGCCACGTCGCCTTCGGTCGCAGTCGTGCGAGGCCGAATTGACTTCTCAACCCATTCCGAGTGCGTCGCGAGCCCGCCTGGCAGGTGGGCCGACGTTCCACGACAGTACAGTAGTACTTCCTCCGTCCAAAAATGTAAGATGTATTTTAATTGGTTAAGATAAGATTTTAATCAACAATTAGTTTATTCATAATCGATTTATATGATATAAAATTTATATCATTATATTCCTCTTCAAAAGTACTTTCTTATGATTATAATTTTATATCACATAAACTGTATATTAATAGAATAATTATTAGTCAAAAATTTATTTTAATGAATTAAAATACGCCTTACATTCTTGGACAGAGGGAGCACTCTCGTGGCGTCAGCACGCTCGCTGATTTGGGAGCACGCATGCAACGGACTAACCGTTCTATAGTTGTTGGCTCGCGAGTGGACTGCTGCGGTGGTAGGCTGTCTGTTCATCTTGCGCAAGCTACCCATGATTCTATAGCTTTTTCTTGCGTGCGACTTTCTGGATGTTCTTCCGTTTTGATTACTTTAGCATGTTGACGAACCTAAGGGTTTTAAGAATGCACTCTACGTTTTGATTTCTTTAGTTTGTCCATGTGCAATTGATTGGGAGAACCGCGATCGCAGCAGACGTCGGAGCTGACGCAAAGATGTTCGCCTTGCCGCCGATCGAGGAGATAAGAGTCACGCTTTGGTGATCCACTCTATCGAGATCTTGATCAGCGGGTGATTTTGGGTTTAGGTTCCGATTTATCTGACCGGCGACGCGAAGCTGTAGGAGGCCTGTCCAAACTATAGTGGTCGGAAGCCGGGGCCCGGAGAACGTAGCCGCGCGCGCTCGGTCCGCCTGCGATGCAAGCCACACGGAGCGTGCCTCTCGTGCTTGGGCCGCGCCCTCTCTTCAGGCCGGCGCGCGTTGCCACGTCGTGTTTCACGGCGGATTCGGCCTCTGTAACCGAACGCGACAGCGTCGTCAGATTCCTTCGACGTCCAGTTGGTGCGACACGTTTTATGCTATTCATCATGAAATGACCGAACATCCCGAGATCTATGCGACCCTGTTAAGTTTGAGATCTCGAAGATGGCGATGACATCGTCGTCGCAGACACAGGACAGCCGAATTCCGGGCACAGGACATTCACGTCACTGGATTAGCAAAGGAATAATTAACAGCACCATGCACAGTTAAAGACGCAATAAGGACACGAAAAGTGATCAAGGGGTCTAAACTCTTAACCTTATAGATTACACCAAACCTAATGATCTTGCGATCTCTCCTCTTCTCCTTGTTTTGGAGCTTTAGAAGTTGCATTGCATCTGAGCATATCGGGGACGAACAGTAAGAGCAAAAAAAAATATGTTTTTTCCGTAACCTTACTAGCTGGCTGGCTGGAATCAGTCAGGCGACTTAGATGTTAATCCCTTGCATCATGATCCTGAACTCGCTGAAGTCGACGCGGCCGTCGCTGTCGCGGTCGACGTTGCAGATCATCTCCCGCACGGTGGCCAGGCTGCTGGCCTCCGGCATGCCCAGCTTCTTGAGCACCTCCTGCAGCTCCGCCGCCGAGATGAACCCGTCGCCGTCCACGTCGAATACCTTGAACGCCTCCCTCATCTCCGCCTCGTCGCCGCCGCCCCTCCCTCTTCCCCTCGCCGTCGTCCGCGAGGGCGCCGAACAGCGCGTCGCCGAGCGCGCGGTGGAGGCCCTCGAAGTCCTCGAACCGGAGCCCGGAGGCGCCCTCGGGGACGTGGGAGCCACAGTGGCGGCCAGGCCGGCGCGGTCGGCCTCGAGCCCGAGCGCGTCCAGCGCCTGCTTCAGCTCGTCGACGGTGATCTCGCCGTCGCCGTTGCGGTCGAAGAGGTCGAACACGCGGCGGAGGCGCACCGCATTCAGGCTGCCGTTGCGGAGGCGGAACGACGGCGAGGGGGACTTGGACAGGGATGTGTTCACCGCCGCGACGCTCTGGCTCTGCTGCACGCTGTCCATTGTTTTTAGCGCTCGCTCCGCCTTGTTTTCCTGCTCGTCGCTGCTTCGTGCCAATTCTTTTCGGAGGGTGGTGGAGACCGCGACGAGACTTGCGCGGTTTATAGGAGAACGGGACGTATGCCTCCGGGGGAAGCGGAGCGAATTATTAGTGACTGCTGGCTAGCTTCCTTTTTTTCTGCCGGGAAATTGATCACCTACCATAAATTTCCGTGTAAACAAATTATCCGAACCAGGCAGTAAACGCGCCCTAGCGCTCGCCGTGTTAGTGGGTCATCTTTGAGGCCTCAGTTGGGTTTTCTGATTTTGTTATGTGCATTTGACTGGTTTGGACAGTGGCATGAATCGACGTTGATCTGCTCTTGCTAGTAGAAACACCTAACTGAATTTAGCAGCGGGTCTGAAAGAAAGATTAAAGAGATACATGCAACACGACAAAGTTACAGATTCTTGTATGGCAGCAACATTTTAATTTAACAACCCAATCAACATATGCATCGTCTCTCTCCTAAGCACTGTTATAGCTTTTACAGCCAATACTCCTCGTATCCATACGAAAAGTTTCTGTAAACATCAATTGAAACAACAACATTGGATAGAACAGTGCCACAACAAGAGAGGAAGTATCTCTAAGAATACAATCTAGATCGAACAGTGCCATACCAAGAGAGAAAGTATATCTCTAAGCATACGATCACTGGAAACAAAAATTTGAAGATATGTCCTCACATACATGGCAGTGAACAGGATATAGAGGCATATTTTGAAACTGCAATTACCGGCAGTGACAGGCCTAGGAATGGCCATAGAGGGGCTGAGCTGCTTGTGGTTTAATATTGGAATAAATAGTGCATATCTGCTTCCTTGTGTATTTTGGCTGGACCGGAGCTGTATATCCATGTCCTAGACATACCTGAGCATCACGTGTCCCTGCAAACAGAAAAATATAGGTTGGAAATACTCAACGATGCATGCAATACTCCATCAAACTACTTCTTGATGAATATCTAGAGACTGATCTTAACTTTGAGATAAATTAAACTCCCAAACTGCAAACAACAAAATTATGTGCAAAGAAAGGGAACTCACCTATTGATAGCTATATGTTTGCCTTTAGATATGTATTGTCCATGTTTCTTCAGTCATAAACAATTGCGTACTTAATTACCGACATTTGATGCTCCTTATTGCTGCTAGGAATGCACCATAAGTATTAAAGCAAAGTAACTACTAGCAGTACCTGCATGTCACTTTTTATCCGTGATGGTACTGTTGTACCCTTCTCTTGTTATCATTGGCACCAAAGTCACGATCTAAGCATGCTGCGGTTTGTATATGTAAGGATAGTATAAATTGAAGAAAAACAAACATGACTCACTTCGAGAGAGAGAGTAGATCAGGGCATGCGTATGAAAAACATCATCTTTGGAGGGCAAGGATCAGATCAAGCAATTACACGGGAAACTAAGCATCAAGCATAACGAAAAAGAAAAACCCAGCACACACACTCTTGATTTGTAGTCATGAATTTCTTGAGGGGCTGTTTCTTTGGGCTTCGGCTTTTGACTGAAGCAGCTTTGGGCTAGATGTGCTTCTGTGGTGGGGAAGCTGTTGTTTAGGGGGCTGTTTGTTTGGGCTTCGGCTTCCTAGGTGGCTACCGGCGGTGAGGGCAGCAGGCGGCAGCGGTGGCTGCACGTGGGCGCGGAGCTGTGGCCGTGTTTTCCTCAAATTGACTGAGGGAAAGGGAAGGAGGGGTGGAGGAGAGCACACAGCCGGGAAGAATTGGGTCGGGAGCTCACCACGGTGAAGGAATCGACGGTGGAGCGGGTGGCCAGACTCGGGGAAGACGGCCAAAATCCGGTGACTTGGGCGACCACGGCTCCAATTGGTGGCGGCGTCCTCCTCCGGGCGTCATCACAGTGCTTCGGTGAAGGGGAATTGGCCGGCGGTGGTGAGCTCGGGCGGCGGCTGCTCGGGTGGTCGGCAAGGAAGTGCGCGGGGAGCTCGGAATGGCGGCGTGGGAGCTCGGAACGGCGGCGGGGGAGCTCAGAATGATGGCGGGGGAACTCGGAACGGCGGGAGGAGGCCCGGATCTGGAGGCGGACGAGGGGAGCGACGAGCTGGGCGAGCTTGTTGCGGAGGAAGGGCGGCGAGGCGGCGTTGGAGGCGGAGGCGAGGGAGAGGAAGGAGGAGCAGAGCGAGTGAGGTCGCCGGGAAGGGCGGCGAGGCGGCGTTGGAGGCGGAGGCGAGGGCGAGGGAGAGTGCGGAAGTAGCGGAAGCACCTATTTCGGTGCTTCTGCTTCGCAGTGCACTGGGTGCTGCGGCTTCAAAGCAAGCCGGAAGAAAAGCACGGGTGTTTGTTTTGGCTTCGGCGCGGAAGCCCCTAAAGCTGAAGCCAAAGCCTAAAGCTGAATAGCATAGGCATACCTCTTCATAGTTCCAAAATCAGAGCCGTCTCGAAGAGTAGAAATAAGATTATAGTTAGTTAAGCTAAATTATAGTTGGATGATCATAAGAAAAGTAGTAGCAAAAAGAACGACATGTAGCTCTATTACACGGTAGCGAAGCTAGAAAAAATTGGAATACAAAGTATCTATATAAACTGGCTGGCACTAAGTAGTCAGGAGGCACACATGTTCCATAATAGTTTAGTTTAAGGAAGTTATAATACGAAATATGTACATAAACTGGTTGAAACATGTACAGTCTTGTTGACGATTAGTAAACCATCATTCCTACAGTTGTCGTGAGCAGAAGATTTGTATAAAGGTAGGGACCCCTTGGGCCATCATCTAGTAGCACCGGAAAACACGGACAATGTGTTTATTATATAGGTTTAGGTCTCCTTAGAGATAATAACCCTACGTCATGTTGGTATATATTGAATATCGAGTAGCTTATAAGGATCTATTAGTGTCTAGCCTAAACGAGATCTAAAAACTAATCGGGAATCTCTTCGGCTAATGTTGTCGGGGCTCGATCTCCTGGAGGCGATGAATCTTCTCGGGATACGAATTGAGACTATGGAAGGACTAGGGCTCAGTCGGCTGAAGGCTCCTGTCTTGGCTTGTTGGGTTGAATTGGCCCCCTCCCCCTGGGGGGTCTTCGAGTCCATATATAGGGGATGATCCGAGTCGTGGAGATCATGCACTCATCTCCAAACAAGACTCTGCCATCCTTAAACGTAGGGATTTACTTCCTAGTTTAAAGGGCGTATTCCCTCCTTACGTGAGGGTTCCTTATCTCCCGGATTCTTTGACCATTACGTCAGCTGCTCCGGATATTCAAGGTATTCGTATACGGATACTACCTCGTATACGTTATTAATGTATTATTCATCATCAAGTTCTATTGCTAAGGAAACTTTAGGCAGATTGGTTATACTTTAGGCTAAAGATTGTGTATAACCAAGAAGTAGAAATTCTGGATATTTAAAAATTAACCCACGTGTACGTGTATTTGTTACTAATTTGAAAAAGTTGTGCTTGAAGTATAAGCCTCTCTTTTTTCAGAAAGTTCTACTGATTGCCTTTCTTTCGTAGATCTCGGGTCAGATAGTAGTTAAGCTCCTAACAAACATACTTAAGAAATCAAAGCAAATAGCAGATAGGAGCTCACTTAACTGACTTCATCTTCCTCCTGCAAATGTAACTCATGCATCAGATTGCAATACTTATGCATGTCTATCAAGTACTGAATAGTTAGTATAGGAACACCATGATTAAGCATGAGAAAAACATCACATTGTTAGGCATCAAGCATCAGCGACAACAGGTTCATGATGAAAATGATGAGGATCTAATTTTCAAATGGATGCCTAAGCTGCAAAACTAAAGATGAACATGTTACATCATTTATTCTTCTTAATAGCGGCAAGTTATCCATATAGTACTAAATCCAACTAGAAGGACCAGCAGTAATAAATTGGCTAGGCTACTAAAGAAACATGAGTTCACTCCTCACAATACACGCATATTGCAGAGAAAATTCACATAAGAACCAGGCCTTGCTAATAGTTGGGACAGTCGAGGGATCCAAAGGTTACAATGTTTGTCTTCGCCGCCTCCTGCGGTTCTGCTCTAGCTGCTCGTGTACTTGGTCACCTGAATAGTTAGTATAAGCACACCATGATTAAGCATTCGACAAACAACACATTTTTAAGCATCAAGCATCAGTGATAATGGGTTCATCATCCTCTTATAATAATTTAATTTTATAAATAGAAATGATAAGGATTTATTTTTCAAATGAATGCTATAAGTTGTAAGACTAGATGAATTTGTTACCGCCATTTGTTCCTCGTCGGAGGCAAGTAATCGAGCTCAGTACTAAATCAAACTAAAAGGACAAGCGGTAACAAATCGTCTAGGCTACTAAAGAAGCATGAGCTCATTGCTCATGGTACATGCACATAGCAGAGAATGTTTGCATATGAAATTGACCTTGCAAATACTTGGGATAAACGGGTGGCTTTGAAGATAACAACGTTTGTCCTCACCTCCTCCTGCTCCAACCGCTCGTGTAACTCATCACCTCTGCTCCTCGAGCGCTCGGCACGTGCTCCTGCTTCTTGGGGACAGGCTAATGGAGGTGGGGCCGTGCGGCAGTGAGGTATGGGGCAGTCACCGACGTGTCGCTACTCGCCTAGTCGGTCACAAGAGGATAGCGATGGGAAAGGCCATCGCGAGCGTGCTTCCCTAGGAAGGACAAGGTGGAGCTGGGATGCCGTGATAGCACTCTCGGAAGTGAGTCAGACCTAAGCAGGACTGTCCCCATCTTCTACGCCACACCATTATGGCATCGCATCCCTAGATCCAAGGGAGGCAAGAGGAGGAGAGGGGGACTCAGGGCTTCGGTCCCCCTACACCGACACATCTTCCAATGGCTTCCTGTCTTCCATCTCCCTGCTCCATGCCGAGCGCAAGAGAGGAGGAGGAGCACAAGAGGGTGACGCGGTAGGGTGTGGAGGGTGGGGAGGGGGTAACTGCTCAATGTGGACGATATCGGGTGAGTGGCGACACGGGGACACGTGCAAGAAGGAGGGGCAATGCGTGTGAGAGCGACAACGTGGGTCTGGCGATGGGCACGGGATCAAAGGAAGGATCTAGGGTTTTGGGTGGGCTTTGTTTCTGTCACATAGTAGCACGAAATGGAACTCAGATCAACGCTCAAGTGCGATGCGGTGCGTGATCAAACGACACAAGGAGGACCATCGACGTAGCGCGGCTGGATTGGCCGTTCTTCACACACCTATAACCATAGGGTGTTGGATCTTTAAAAAAGAATCTCGTGGTGTTTGCTCCAAAGAACGAGACGGTGAATGAATCTAACCTGGACGCTATTGTTAATTGTTTGGTTTGAAGAATGCAATAAGTTGCTACATCACCAGAAAAAAAGAACATCGCCAGATCGTCCATCATAAGCTAAGGCTACAAAATGGGTGATATGGCCGTTCTACATAAAGTCATGTGATGGCCCGTTATGGATCGAACAATTCGTAGCACCTGATGAATCGTTTCAGTTAGGTGTCCCTAATTTGAGCGATTCCCTGTATTGTAGGCAGGACGATTTTCATCAACTTTGCCGTGCTTTCCTTTCTTCATTGCGTAACCGTCGGAACAACAGAATGTCTGCCAACCGCCTGACCTTGGATTCTGTAATTTGACTGACTTTTTTGGTTCAGTTATTGGTTGATGGGAAACTTGTTAGGAGTTTGGTCATTCTGAAGAATCTGAGCATATGCGTCCCTTTTCTGTCATTATAAATAGTTCGAATTCGAATGCTTGCTTCAGCAATCAACAACAATACACAGGCATCACAAGGACTGAGAAAAAAGCCCAGGCCCATATGTCCTCGAAAATAATCATCAACTTCCGGTTAGGCACGTAGGTTGCAAATTCCCTTCGGATAAAGGCCCAAATTGCACAAATCACATCCAGCCCATCAACTTCCGGTCACAAACTAACCCGAGCACCTGGGCCGCCCGCTCTTGAGCACGAGCCGCACGCCGTGCTCCGGCTCCACGATGAGCCTGAGCACCGGCGAGTGCTCGTACGCCGGCGACAGGGCCACCTCGAACCTGGAGATCACGAGCGAGAGCAGCACCTTGAGCTCGGCCATCGCGAATCCCTGGCCGAGGCAGGTGCGCGCGCCGGCGCCGAACGGCAGGTACGAGTGCAGCTTCGGCCGCCCGCGTGCGTCCGCGAACCGCCCCGGGTCGAACTCCCGCGCACCGGGGCCCCAGAGCTCCGCGTCGAGGTGCACCGTCGAGACCGGGACGTATATGTTCACGCCCTCGGGTACGCGCACTCCGCCGAGGCTGATCTCCCGCAGCGCCTGCCGCGACACCACCGCGCCCACCGGGTATAGCCGCATCGTCTCCTGGATCACCATCGTGAGCTGCAAACATTTGGACATGATCGATCACCGAGAACACGTAAACAAACACACTTGACACGACGAACTGCATGCGTGTGCATGTGCATGTGGCCAGCGTGTACCTGCTTCATCTTCTGGAGCGACGCGAAGTCCGGCACCGTGCCGGCGTCACCGCCGAACGCCTCCCGCGCCTCGTCTCGCACACGGTCCTGCCACTCCGGGTGCAGCGCCAGGAGCATCATGCACCACGCGGCCGTCACGGCCGTGCTCTCGTACCCGGCGAAGTAGATGTTCTTGCAGTTGTCCACGACAAAGTCCTCCGCCACCGTCGTGCCACCGCCGGCCCCAGCGCCGCGGAGGATCGCGTTCAACAGGTTCTTCCTGTCCTCCCCGCCGCTCTCCCTCACGACGTCCAGGATCAGCCCGCGCACCCGCCTGTTGAGCCTCCACGCCTCCCGGTTGCTCCTCATCGGGAAGAACCTCAGCCCCGTCGTCTCGGCGAGCAGATTGGGCTTGGAGACCGTCTTCTGCAGCTCCCTGATCATGGCGAAGATCTTCTTGCCCCTGACGTAGCTGCTCCCAAAGCACGTCCTGGAGATCACGTCCGCGGAGTACGCCCTGATGTCGTCGTCGATCTTAAGGTCCAAGGCGCCGCCGGCATCGCTTCCGGCCACCCTGTCTTCCCATGACCGCACCAGCGCCTGCGCCGAGTCCACCATCAGATCCACCGTACCCTAGCAGGAATGTACATGCAAAACAAGTCACATAAATTGGCATCAAGATACATGATACATGGAGATTGCAATAGAAAATGTGAATGTACCTTGACCTTGTCGAGGAAGAACTCGGGAGCTATGAGCTTCCTCTGGTGAGCCCAGGCGTCGCCGTTGGACTTAAGGATGCCCTCGCCGAAGAGGTGCTGGTGCGTCACCTTCATGTACGAGCTCTTGCCTAGGTCCAGGGATACGCAGAGGCTCATGTCGCGGACTACCTCCGGGTCGCTCACATGCAGGAACACCATGTTGCCCATGGAATACGTGAATACGGGGCCTACAACACAGCAAATTCGATCAAATTTGGAGGTTTTCGTTAGGCCATGTGCCGAATTCCGACAACACCAGCGCCATCGCTGCCTCACTACCCATCACAAGCCAGCTGGACACAGTGAAAATTAACACGAAGAACCATGTAGTCGCGGTCAAACCGTGGATAGGCAACAGGACAAACGCGCGATCCATGCCTCCGTTGATGCACGGCGCGTGCGTCCGAGAATCCTCAGGTACCAGGGCGACTTTTGGCATGTTGACAAGCCGAGCACGGCTAAAGGTGCGCAATCCCTCTGCCTTTCGCTGGATCGAGGACGGCATCAGGCTCCTTGTCGCTTGCGGTTTGCGGAGAATCGCATCGATCAAACAGTAGATTGGATAGCCAGCCAGGGGATCGTAGCGACCGGGACAACACAGGTCGCCGAGACGTCGCTGCACCACAGCGAATCAGTGAAAAAGTTCAGGCGCGCCAGGTGTCGTCAAGCCACGGCCCCTGACCCATGCTCATGCTACGGATTGAGAAGCAGCAAGGTGATAAGGTGGTCATCCTCCTGCCACCTCTCTTTTTAAGAGCCAACATCAAAAGTAACACATCTCCCAAGTTTTTTTTTGAAGGAAATGGCAGGAGCTCTGCCTTTCTTATAGTGGAAAGATGTCAAGTTTTACATAATTCAGAGATAAGCTATATACAAGACTCTCAGCTAGAGATTTTGAAAGCGATTACTCAGGCTGTATTTCCCCTCTCTCCCCCTCATTTTGCTGTAGTGCTCTGTTTCTAATTCTGATGTTGTCCATCGCCTGGGAAGCAACCTCGTCCGCAGTTCTGTACTGGTTCTGGAAAAGGCGTCTGTTCCTCTCCTTCCAGAGGCTCCAGAGTCCGTAAATCAACATACCATAGCGTGTCTTCTTCTCCTCTTGACTTAGTGCTGCTCCACAAGATTGCCACCAGAATTGTAGCGTTTGATCTGGGCCACTTAGAATTTCAGAGGGTTGTAATCGATTAAGCGCCGCTAGCTTCCTCCAAACCTGTCTAGCGAAGGCACAGTTAAGGGATAAGTGAGTTGCTGTTTTCGCCGAGTTTCCACACAACGCGCAGATTACTCCGTTGGGCCATCCTCTAGCTTGTAATCTGTCAGCGGTCAAAATTCTGTTCTGGAGAGTTAACCAGGCGTGAATCTTGCACTTATTCTCGGCCTTCGCCTTCCAGATGAAATCGCTCTGTATTGATGGGATGGATCCTACGAACTGGATATGATATGCTGATTTTGCCGAATATTGCTTTGAGTCTGACCAGCGCCAGGTAATTGCGTCCTCCTGGTGTATATCTCTTGGAACCTGGGCAATTAGCTCCCATAGCTTGATGAATTGGCGAGCCTGTTCATTTGTGTTAATCTTGCGAAGTGGTTTTAACCATCTGTTGTCCTGAAGTTCATATTCGACAGTCTTGTGTCTCCTTTTAGTGATTGCAAATAGCGCCGGCGCCTCATCCTTCGGTTTCCTTCCATTAAGCCATCTGGAGGTCCAGAATTTAGCTCTATCGCCCTTGCCAATTGTGATCGTTGTTGAGGCGTCAAACAGGTTCCTGTCGTTCTCATCGCAGGGAGTTGCTTGCCCATGCCATGGTTTCCGGTTAGATGCCCACTCCATCCATAGCCATCTTAGCCGAAGAGCTGATCCGAACCTTTGGATGTCTTTTATTCCGAGCCCCCCCATGTTCTTCGGCTTACATATCTGTCTCCAATTTATTAGACAATGTCCGCCCGAGCAGTCTTCTTCCCCCCCTCCAGAGGAATGCCCGCATGATTCTTTCAGCCTTCCTAATTGCCCATTTTTGCAACTTGAATGCTGAGAGGAGGTAGACTAAGCATGGTGATACATATTATCAAATCTATAATATAAATAGTCAACGTCTAAGATCATCGACTTAGCACTCGAGTTACAAACAAACGCTTCCTGTAGACAACTCGATGAATGGTAGCATAGGCGCCGATGCATACACGACAATTTCCTTTTGTTTAGAATCTGCGACCTCGCTGAAGAAAAGTGACAGGCCTCTTCATCAAACTTGACATATCAAAGGATTTGACTGTGTTAGCTAGCCTTTCTTGCTGGAAGCGCTAGATGCCCTCAGATTTAGCTAGAAGTGGAGACACTGGCTCTGTCTACTTTTTGGCCCATCCACGTCCAGAGTTTTGCTCAACGGCCAGCTAGGGGGTGCTTTCCATCACGCTCATGGCATCTGCCAGAGCGACCCCCTCTCGCTGATGCTTTTCATCCTGGACATTGATCCACTTCAGAGGATGTTTAAGCAGGCTGAAGAACTCGGCTTACTGCAACCAATTGAGGCGAATAATGGTTCTTTCAGGCTTCCCCTCTATGCGGATGATGCTGCGATCCTCGCAAATCCATATTAGGACGAGTTGAGAATTATCGCGAAGATCCTTAATTTCTTTGGGAAGGCTAGTAGCCTACAAATTTGGACAGGATGGTGATCTACCCAATTAGATGTGACAATATTGATGTCAACTCCACCATTTAGCCTTTCTTCGCGAAGATCGGCACCTTACCTTGCAAATACCTTGGCCTCCTGCTCCACTCTAGGAAGCTAAAAAGGGTCGATTTCCAACCCCTCATCGACAAGGGGTGGGCACTAAGCTGCAAGGTAGGAAGGGGAAAATCTCTCCCGGCCCGGCCTGGTTGTCTTGGTCATCCGTGGTCTCGACTGTTGGGATTTACCAAATGACAGTATTGACGAAGTTGGCAAGACAGAAAATTGAAAATTTTAGGAGAGTTTTTATGTTGAAGGGTGATGACGGGGAGCACTCTAGTTGGGCCATCCACTTGTCTGTTGGAATATGGTGTGTAGGCCAAAGGAGTTGGGAGGTCTTGGTATTCTCGACCTTGAACTCTTCGGCAATGGGCTGAGGCTTCTTTTGGCCTTGGCTGCAATAGACCACCCCTTCAAGGCCTTGGGCAGGTTCAACCCTCCCATGCGATAGTGCCGATTTGGACCTTTTTCGTGTTGCCACAAGGATTGCTCTGGGGGATGGGGGAAAACGTGCTTCTAACATGACAGATGGGTTGACACCAGAGGACTTGGGACCATCCATTTATGCGTTAGCCAAGCGGAAGGGTAGGACAGTGTAGTGTGAGCTTCATGACAACTTGTGGATAAAGTATCTACAGCCGCTCACAACCACCATCCAGATTCATGAATTTGTGCAGCTATGGACCTCACTGAGTGTTTCTACTTGACCCTAACAGCCTAGATTCCATCACTTGGCTTTGGACTGCAAACGACGAGTATTATGCAAGTTTGGCTTAGAGGGCTCAATTCGCCATGTCCACTGCCCCTTTTGAGACCAACAAGGTCTGGAGCTCAAAAGCGGAGCCGAAATGCAATTTTTTCACATGACTGATCCTACACTTCTAAGCCGTGACGACTGACCAGCTTGCTGTTCGTGGATGGCTGCATGACCTGGCTTGCAGGTTATGCGACTTGGAGTTTGAAAGAAATGAGCATCTCACCCATACTGCATCTTTGCTCAGGGTGTGTGGGGCATCATTTCCCACTGGATGAACGTCGCTGCAATCTGACGCACAACGACTACACCTAAATGTTTGGTGGGGACAAAACTTGGGTCCGTATGAATGTCAGTCAGTGAAAAAACTCTCCATGCCACTATCATGTATGTCCTATGGAACGTTTAGAAAGAGCACAATCAATCCTTCTGAAAGAGGACCTTGATCAGTGGAGGCTTGCTTACCTCTTTGTGATGTAATTTTTTTCCATCTTTGACCTGCAACTTGGTATATAAATCTTTTCTCTTCTTAATGAAATATGGCAGAGCGCATGCCTTCTCGGTCAAAAAAAAAGGATCGGATTCTGATTATCTGATGGCAAACAAAGCCGTGCAACACCATCAACATGCAATTGTTCAAATGAACCAACACTTCGAATATGTATATATTTCTTTTAGAAAGCATCACTTTAATTGGATATATAGTAGTATGATAGGCAAAGAGGGAAACTAATGTATAAGAAAAAAAGGTGGGAGTATTAATTCGCGCATTAGCAATTACTAATTAGGTGATAGTATTGAATTCACTAAGTGCTTCATCCATATGCACCGGATTGTTATTCCTGTACAGACATGAAATCCTACTCAATTATTGTTTCTTCTTTACATCAGGTTGCTATTTTTGTGCAGGCAGAATGCACACACCTTCTTACAATCAACAACTCTCCGATTCTTTTCAATTATTGCCTCTGTAGCTAGCTAGTGGTAAAACAAAGCACCAGGCATATATAATCAGTGTGCATCAACTTAAGATGATACACACAGATATTAAGTAAATAAATTGACAAGTTCCAAAAAACAAAACAAAAAAAATGAAGAATTTGATCATGCATGCATGCGTACTGGCATGAGCTATACTGCTCAATTAAATTAAACATGCTACGAGTGAATGTACAAGATCGAGAGAGCCAGATTAACGTTCATACGCACCGTACTGTTTTCTCCACTTCTCATAGAAGGGAAACACGGCTGGGCGGTAGTCGTGCACGATGCCGGCGATGTCACGCCGGGACGACGACGTCGACCTGGTGGCGTCGGCGGTGGTGGCCTGCCTCATGTCGGCGAGGTTGCCGTAAGGGAAGGACGGCGGCGGCCCGCCGATCCCTTGCCTCCTCAGCTTGCGGCGGACCCTCTCCGGCACCAGCCAGAGGACGTGGTAGAGGTAGAGCCCCAGGCTGCACACCCATACGCAGCCCAAGCTCGCCACCACCTTCACCGCCATGCTCGCCGTCATCTCCACCCCCATCTCTCTCTGAATGATAAAGTGTGCGAGGGAATTGGGATTGTTGGGAAGATATATGGGTGTAGCAGGTGAGGCGGCGGCAGCTAGTCCAAGAGCCAACTTCGAGACGGGAAAATGGGCGAGAGGTCGAATATATAGCGGTGCGGCCAGACTGCACGCGAGCCGCCGTCACATCCTCAGCTTCACACATGTTGTCTCACTAGGGGAAGAGAAATATCCGGAGAATATGACAGGGAGGGAGCAAATCTCTGTTGCTTGCTTCTGGCATTGAATTATTCTCATGAGCATGCATGCATGTCGCGGCTAATTGCCCGCGCAATTACTTCATGCCTCGACGACCGATGGAAGTTAAATACAGTCTGGCTGTGTCGGTCTGTCTCAGGCTTCTCGAGCCATTTTGAGTCGAGTAGCACGCACGCACGCACGCATGTTGTGATGGATTTGTTTGGATGATCGATCAGGGGACAAAGTACATGGGATTGGGCACTTTGAAGACGCGGTCGCCGGCGCAGTCGCCCTGCAGGTCGCTCCACTGGTCGCCGGCGTTGCCGCGGATCCGGTAGCCTTCCTCCACCAGCTGCCTCCTCATCGCCGACTTGAACACCACCGAGCTCTGCCCCCGGTAACCCGCGCTCCTGCACGGCATCAGCATGCATGCACACACGGATAGGTCAATTTACCCGAATCCAGAATCCTCGGGTAATTAACATCAAGAATCCAAGATCACAAATCTTGCCAATCAGTCCGCGTGAAAAAACAATAATCCTATGGAGACTTCAGGACTACAGACAGTCGCGGTTCGCGTACGTTAGGGCATCTCTAGCCCATCCCCTAAAAAGCTTTAATGCCCTAAAAAATTTTGGTTTGAGGGATTAAACCCTATCTAGTCCTTCCCCCAAAATCTTTACTCTCCTAAAAATTTAGCTTTTCCCCCTAAAATTCACCCCCCATTCCCTAAATTTAGTCCGGAAGAGGCAACTCTCCCTAAAAATACTCTTCCCGCTCACCTCCTCCTCTCTCCCGCCCGACCACGCCGCCGCCGCCGCAACCCATGCCGCCGGCCGTCCACCGCCCCGATGACCGGGGAAATGGAACCCCCGACCCCTGCCGCACCTCCGGCCACCCTCTCCGGCGCCGGAATCCCGCCGGCCACCCTCTCCACCGCACGGAAGCGCCGCCGGCAAGGGAAGCTCGTCGTCCCGCCTTCCGCAACGCCGGCGGCCATCGCCGCTTGCTCCGCCGCGCCCATGCGCCCGTCGTTGGCCCCGCCGGCCGGCAAACGGGAGCGCCGGCCGTCGGCGAAGGCGTTGAACAAGCCCGCGCCGCCGGCGAAGAAGAAGAAGGCCGCGGCGTCGCCTCCGCCTCCCCCTCGGCCTCCCGCGGCCGCACTGACACCTCCGGCGACCACGCCGTCTCCCCCTCCTCCTCCGACGGCCGTCTACGAGCCCAATTCCGACGAGCTCCCTAGCGAGGACGAGGTACTCGACGAAATGCCCGAGAGGTTTTTTTTTATTTCATTTTTTTTTGTTTTGCGATGATTCAATTGAATGATGAATGATGAATGATTCGATTGTGGTTGATGAACTCGGTGCTTTTTGGATTGGATGAAGCATTTGTTTGGAATGTTTGTGCAAACGTTTGGAAGAAATAGCTAAAGAAATTTTTTAGGGGATTAAGTTTTAGGGGAAGGGCTAGGTGCATCAAAAGTTTAATGCCTTATATATTGGGGATTAAAGGATAGGGGAAAGTTTAGGGGATTAAAGGATAGGGGAAGGGCTAGAGATGCTCTTACCTCGCAATCAAGCTATCAGAGTGAATGGAACAAAATGTATATATCTACGTACGTACGATTATACTGTGCGTGCTGCTGAAAGTTAGTTAATCTAGTTGCTCGTAGAAGAGTGTAGCTCCTGGTTTTTCGTGTTTGTATGTGCTGTCACACACGAATGTCTAGTACCATAGTACGATGTCGATGCCTCCATGGAAAATGAGAGGAAGAGGTGAACAGCAAGGTCACGGTCAGTACGTGACATACGACGGAACGTGTCTAGCATCCGTATGCCGATTGATTGATGAGCGATAAGTAACCGCGTGCTTTCTCACCTGTCTCTGTTCTGGACATGGTCTGCTATACGCACCTTTGATCGTAGGTGTTGGTAAAAATTATTGAACACATGATGAGATGAAAGTGTTTTTTTATGGAAAATCTAGTAACAACATTTGCACATGTTAATTTCAAATATATATATTTTAAAAAATTAAATAATTTTTAGCATATTTGTTGTGAAGACATGACTCTATCCACCAAAGCTCAAATCTTGATACTCACATTTACACATATATAGATGTATGCATTCAATAGAAATTTAGTGGAGACTCATGGATTTATCTCCGATCTCCTTCATTTGCAATGTGTGATTATGGGGCATGTTTGTGTGGGTGTATAGAGTGTGCATAGTGGTGTATGTGCGCCCGTGTGTCTTCATTGTCATCGGAAAAAAAAGCTAGTATTTTCTGTTGGCAGGTGATTTGAAAGGTTGACCGATTACGGTCAAGCCTAATATTTTCTGTTGCTAGGTATTTGGGCCGTGCACGGAGTCCGAATATTTTCGGCCCAGTAGTTATTTTTGTTGGGCTGGATCGATCTGATGAGGCTCGTTGTATCTAGATTCGCCCAGTAGCTAGCTAGGAAGAAACATTTTCTACCTCATGATGAGCCGGTCGTATCCTGCGAACCCGGCCGCGACCAGGTTGGCGGCCGTGCACGAGCCCAGAGCCTGCTCGTCTCTCCCGGTGAGAAGGAAAACTCTGAAGCCTTCTCCTTTGAGCGTCTGGAACAGCCTCACCATCGCCGGTATCCCCGGCAGATCCCTCTGCTCGCCCACGCCTTGAACGCCACCGCATCATACGCCCTGCTCGATCAAACACCCATTTATTTACACGTTAATTTGGTCACATGATCAAGTTCGTTTGTTATTTTTACTGTGCGATGCATGCGTATATAATTCAAAGTCACACGTTGATTGATTTTTTATTACTGCAAGGCTCCGTCTAGAACGCGGATTTTTTTACCCGAACTGCTTTGCCTGGTAGTAGAGAAGATTGGACAGGCAAGTGTCGTCGACGTCGAGGACCCACGCGTCGAGGCCGTCGATGTCCGCGGCGCCGGCCTGGCGGGCGTAGGCGGCGATCTGGTCCACGGCGCTGGCCACGTCCCGGGTGTACTGGCCCCAGGTCATGTAGCCCCAGATGTAGCCGACGCACGGTGCCGGCACCGTGCGCCACCCCTTGGCGTTGTTGGCCTCCACCATCACCCGCCAGCTCAGGCAGCTGGCCTGCAGGTTGTCGCCCGCCGGCGGCCAGAACCACGGCGCTCCGTCAGCCGCGTCGAGCACGAACAGGATACTCATCGGCAGCACGACGAGTAGCACCATGAGCCGCCGCAGATGGAGAGCGGCCATCGAGGTCGACACCACCTTTTCTGGGTTAGCTAGCTCGCTGGAGAATGTGCTGTGCTGAGGAAAGGAAAACAGCAGCTGATCACACCGGCCGTTTTCTCAAGAGTTTGCATGGATTTTATGGGCACGCGCGCGCACCTTCGATTTCGTGCCATCTTTTGGTGGACATTGTCGAGTGGAAAGGTAAGCAGCTGCTGCGCACCGTGTGGGTTAAAGCACGATCACTGCGGCGAATTGGGTTAAAGATACGCCGATGCTTTTGAATTACGTCCAGTGAATCCAGGTACGTGCGATACGCCCGCCAGTGCTGCGCCATTTGCACGCACCGCCGGCGCTCCGGCCCCGCAACACGTGGACCCAATCAAAACTCTCCGGTACGTATAGTTGATGTTCTTTCTGCAAGCAATCAAGTTGATAATTGGTTAAATTTGTTGGCTACTACTGCACTTTCATTCGTGACCATGCGTGAACGTGAATACGTGGTCCACGTTGTATATCGGATTATTGAGATGTTATATGATTTACCGTGATTTGATCTTACCTTTATAAGTTTTTGGTACTTAAGTCATGTTATCTATATATATTTATCCTTGAAGCTCAATACAACTGTTTAACATATTATGCCATATATATCCTCTTATATGGTATTAGAGAATTTCATTTCTCAACCTAGCATCTAGCACGTTTCCACATTACGCTGCTCCCGGGAAGATCGATCTTCATAATCTCACCCGGGGCTACACTACACGTAGCTAAGACTTGCGTGTCGTTTTTCGATCACGTTAGATTGGGTTTTTCTCTTTCACTGATCTCTGATTGGTTTTATTTTTTGGTTTGTTGATCATTGATCGGTTTGTGTCACCCTACTCCAACTTCGGCGTTGACTCTCCTCCAGCCATTCTTTCTTCCTCGACATCACAACATACACCAGATGCACCATCCCGATGATGCCTTTAGACGTCACTACCTAGCTACACCATCTGCATGTCGCCTCCATGTCAGATCGTCGTCACTATCACCGAGTAGGCGCTACACCATCAAGCACTGGACAACGGCTGCCCTCGCCCCCTCAAGCCATAGCGCCACCGGCTGTGGTCACCGCCATCCAGCTACCACAGAACCTCTCTAGGCGTGGCACCGCTGCTGGCGGCTCCCATCGCTGCATCACCACCGCCACTGCACTACATCGACTCCTCAAGCTATTGTTGCGCCACCTCCCTCGGCGCAGCAGCATCGCCCATCTACACGTGTGCATGGTCTTTGTCATGTTGTTTGGGTGCTTCTTTGCCTCCCTGAGTACCGCTGTCGCATCATCACCTCTTCCTTGCCTACTGTTCATCGTCTAGTCCAACGCGTACATGCCTGCAGTGACGTCGTCTAGTTTTTATCTGCATACCTTCATGCACCTTTTACTTCTTCTTATATTCTCCGCACTGCAACCACGTCGCACCAGTAGCCGCTCTGCGTACCACAGCCACCATTGTGTCCTCTCTCTGTTGCTGCTTCTACAGCCCTTCAGCCACTGTTGCATGACATGTATTGGTCCTTGTCTTGACGCACTTGGTTCTGGCATAATCGACACGTGCCTTCATCTCCAATGCATTCCCGGTTCTGGCAGAACATGTATGGTGCTTCATCTACGACGGCTTCGACTCATCGTCTACGTCATCGACTTCTTCCTTGACGATTGCCTCGATCGGGTCACTATTTTCTTCATGACGTTTCTTTGCGTTGGCAGGTGCCAGTTCGATTACCTCAACTATAGCAACCCTGACTTCGACTATGTCCACCACAGCAGCCTAGCTCTCGCACTGCTACAACGCCCCTGCTCTTGATTACCTCGACATCGGCATAAATGGTTATTATCTATTTGAGCAACTCAACGGTTTCCCCTCCAATCTGAGCACCCGCGACATGCCCGCTCGACTGCCGGAGGGGGAGGGGGGTGTTTACGGACTATACGGATATAATATAATTTATTGTAATTCAATTTTATCTCTAGAGCTTCTTATATTTCAAGTTTTATAATCTATATATCCTGGTCCCTCGAGGCTCAACTCTATCACAGGTAACAACGAGGACAGATGCACATCATTGTTTCTGATCCTGATCGCGTTGCGGCGGGCACAGGCGAGAAATAGTATTTGTCTGTACGTACGTACCACCACCAGCGCACAAGTCAAAACCGGAGTTAATCTCCACCCCACCGGGGGAGAAAGATTCGGTGCTTACTGGACGTGTTACCACTTAACACTCAACAAAAAGTCAGATGAGTAGATTGAGCGATGAGCAGCGGAGGCCACTAACTAGTTACTACTCCGCATTAGTGGCGTGTAGATTGCTAATCAATTGTCTACGGCATCTTGACTAGATCTGGTAATGCGCCCCCTAAGCTTTTACCAGACACAGAAATATCTCGCAGATCCTGGCGGACGGTTAGAACTGGGACAAAGATTATGCAAACACAGACTCCTGTGGATGCAAGCACTGAATATGATCGAGGAGTCAGCTATCCGGGCAATGCAACTTGGTGATCGGTTGAGAGTGAAAAGGAATAACACTGTTGCTGCCTTGAGACGGAGGCATGTGCACAGGGAGGGTCAGGTTCTGATGCCTGACTTAACCAGCAGAGAATCGGTAGCAATTAGCTAGCAGCCATCCAAAACATTCTGCAGGAATAGGCCGCCCTTTCCGATCGGAGGATATATATCCACGAAACATTAGGGAACTTCCAGGATAAAGCATCAGAAAGTAAAACGAAAACGGAGAGGAAAAGGCAGCCGTGAAAACAATGGTTTTTTTTTAACGTAGCCGTGCAGGCCCAGACAGGATCCGGCTACATGTGTCGTGCTTTCACCTTCTCTAGCCGAGCTGAGAGGGGGAGACATCCCATGCATGGTTTTCTCGGGCGGAGATCGACCAAAAATCGCTGCCTGCACAGCACCCAGCACCGGCGTCCCGGGGTTTCGCATCGGACTCGCCCATTTTTCTCTCGCTATTTGCAAATCCTTTTTCCCTTTTCACCACTGCCGCGTCGGTCCTTCTGCCTTGCAAGCGGCCTAGCCCCCTGTTTTTTCTTCCTTTTCACTTTGCGGAAAGCGTTATGGGTTCGATGACACATGGGTTGGGACCGTAGCTAGCGCGGCAGCGGGAGCACGCTGCACTGCCTAACGTGTCCGGGGACGAGCGCACCAACGGAACTTTCGAGATTCCGGGGAGGTGGAAGAGGAACAGGTACCAGAAGGAGAGTGCGATGGCCGGTGGTCACAGATCAGAATCTCCACGTACGGTCGTCAGCTCACTACTTGCCTTTTTGACTTGGCTAACCCAATGAAAAATGTAATTGCCTCTTTTCCTCTTGCCCTCATCATCTTCTTCTTTTTCCCTAGCTCATTTTCCTGTTTTTCCGTGTGTAAAATCAGTAGGAAATCGATTCTGAAAAAACATCAACTTAAAAAGAAAACTCGAACTGATGCAAAATAATCGTCAAAACTATACTTCTGTATTACAAACTTCAACTAGCATGCAAAGGCAGCAGTTAAATGATGTGCTGTTTGCTGATGGTCCACCGGCTGCTGGCACTGTACTCCAGTGCCCAACAGACGCAAGACCTACGCAACAGAGGATGGTCAACAGTCTGCTCAATCCTCGAGATCATTGCCATATCAGAAGCTTCGATCACGCACGCACCTAAAGAATGCAAAGATAAAATGATTAGTCCAGGCAAACATAATAATTAACTGATGGATACAGACGAAACAATGCAATCACCGGGTAATGGTATCTCCTACATGCACAAACAGTATCTGCAGGATATATGTCAGTGACCCATGCATGCTAGCTAGGACCAGACCAGCTACAAGATGACAAGCAGCGTATATACATACACACGCATACATCTGCAGATTATTCTCCTTTTTGAGAGGTGCCTTTCAAGATGGAGGCCCTATGCTGTTCCTTGCAAGCATGTTTTTGGCTGCATTACCATGAATCAAATACATAACTCAAGAACGGCTAATCAGTGGGATTGTATAACGAGCCTGTGTTGAATTGACCACATCTTCCAAATTCCAATACCTTATGCCTGCAGGTTCTTGGCTCGTAGCAGCTTCAGCCCGTGCGTTTCTTGAGGTGAAGACAGAGGGGATGATCTTGTGATCTGAACATGATACCCCACACTGACCAAGGAAATGATAAACAAATCAAAGCAACTGTAAATACAAGCTACCGATCTGAGTATTATAATACTGACTCCTGGCTGCAGAAGATTCCACACTGGCAAGAGACGCAGGTTCATGTGCCCAGTGCTGCATTTCGGCATTGAATGTATCACCTGTTGCGTTGAAGTGTTGGTTCCAACTAGAGCCGGGACTCGGGCCGGGCTTTTGCGTGTCAACCCGAGCCCGGCCGGCACGGCCCGAGGCACGGCCCGAGCCCGGCACGACTGTACAACGGGCCGGGCTGGCACGGCACGGTGGATCGGGTCTCAAGTTGGCAATTTTATCCACGGATCCGGGTACCCGCAGGTAATATACCCATGGAGTTCGGGTATGGAGGGCAAATTGGACCCATGGATTCTCACGGGTCGGGTATGGAGTCGAAGATAGCTCCATGGATATCCATGGATACCCGAAAATAGTCACTGACATGTGGGCCATATAGATAATAATAAAAAATCTAAAGTTCTAAACCTAATCCCCTATTCCCCTTGGACCCCTTCCCCAATCCCCATTCCAGCCGCCACCCCCACCCGTGACCTGCCCCGGCCCCGATCCCTTCCCCCATTCCTCTTCTCACCCCGATCCCGCCGGCGGCCGGCCGCGAGCCGTGAGCTGCCCCGAGCCAGCCCTTCCAATCCCGCCGGCCCCCTTCCAATCCCGCCGGCCCCCCTTCCAATCCCGCCGCCCCCCTTCCAATCCCGCCGGCGCCTCCTCTTCCTCTCATCTCCATCCCGCCGGGCTCCGCCCCCATCCCAATCCTCCACCACCTCCGGTGAACCGCCGCAGAGACCAGCCAACCATGGAGGGCAATCCTCCCCACGCCCCGGGGTGGCGACCTCCGCATCCACCCGGGCATGGCGGGCAGCCGACCGATGGCAAGCAGCGGAGGAGCGGGAGAGAGGGTGGGCGTGGGCAGACGCGCAGTGCATATCCATGGATATCCATGGGTAACCGGGTACCCGCGGGTTCGGGTATGGGTATAAACTGTCCCCCGTGGGGATTTTCGCGGGCGAGTATTGGGCGGGCTCACGGGTTCGGGCACGGGTTCGGGAGAGTTCTACCCGCCCGAACCCGACCCGTTGCCACCTTGAATCGGGTCGGGCCGTGCCCGACAATTGCGCCCGATGGACTGCACGGCACGGCACGAGGTGGCGTGTCGTGTTCGTGCCAGCCCGGCCCGGGAAGCACGGTGGGAGCACGGCGAGCTCCGCCGGCACGGTGGAGCACACGGGGCACGGGGGCACGGCGGCGCATGTAGAGAGCCAGAGGGGCCCGGGACCGGGGGAGACGCCGCGTGGAGGAAGGAGGCGCTGGGGAGGGAGACGGGGTGGGGGCCGGTGGAGAGGAGGACGCGGGGCGCCGAGGCCGGTGGACGGGGGGCGCCGCCGGAGACGACGGGTCACGGGTGTCGGGGCGGGGGAGGAAGGGGGCCCGTGGGGCTGGCGGCGACCGGCGGGGGAGGAGGAAGAGGGGGGCGCCGGGGCGGTGGCCGGTGGGGGGCGGCGGGGGAGGAACCGAGGAAGAAGAGACCGGCCGACCGGGTGCGGTCCGTGCGGAGGAACCGAGGAAGAAAAGCGCCGTGGGGGACCGGGGGAGGCGCGTAGCGGCAGGAGAAAGGGGGTGACCGGGTGAGCTGCGCGCCGGGGGGACAGGTGGCGCCAGGGGGAAGGGGGTGAGCGAGGGCGGGAGCGTGGCGCCCGGGTAAGGGGTGAGCGGGGGGGCCGAGGGATGAGTGCCACGTGGCGCCTTTAGAGAGGGGGCAAGGGGAACAGCTAGGTAGGGCTGTTAGGCTGTAGGGGGCAGTAGGAGGGAATATCTTTTAGGGTTTTGGAGGGGGGGTGCGGAGGGAATATTTTTTAGGTTTCAGGACTCACGCGTAGACGCGCTATCAAATTCGAAATGGTTTGAATCGAGATGCATTGCCCTATATATATTGACTTCCGCTCAATAGCTGAATACTAAGCTCACAGAAATATTACTACGTAGTACCTACACGAACACACAACTACACAAGTAAAATATGTTCTCTCGTCGGAAAGAGAAGGCGGCTGAGGTGGCACGTCGACGCCGTCCTCCCATTCATCCTGCGGCATCACAAAGGGGTCGATCCTCGCATGACGGGTCAACTTCACCACACCATGTTGCTCTTTCGACGGGAGAGAACGAAATCAATCCTCATTGACTCTCCCTCGACATGGATAACTACGGTATGGAAGACGGTCATATGGATGGTACTGCTGGTTTTGAGGATGCTGCACATTTTTCAGGAGAACCGGGGTCAACGGACACTGACGTTGGATCATCGGTGCAAGGAACCCGGGGTGGAAGTAGCCGACGGGCATGGTGCTGGGAGCATATGGAGCACACCATAGAAATGGAAAACGGCCATCAGGTATCATATGCCACCTGTAAATATTGCAAAGCGAGATTAAAGGCATCTTCAAAAAAGGAACAGGTAGTTTGAAGCGGCATGCTCAGGCATGCTTGTAAAAAATAGCCGCGGGCCGGAGAGAAGGGGAAGCTGTCCAGACCCAGCTTAACTTTGGTCCCGACGGTTCAGTAAGTACATGGATGTACAACCCTCAGGTAGCAAGAGAGGAGATAGCGCAATACATTGTTAGCGATAATCTTCCGATTGGTACAGGGGAAAGTGCTAGGTTTGAGAGATTGATCCAACATGCTTTCTGCCCACAGTACACTCACGTCACTAGAAAAACCACTAGACAAGACATAGTAGCACTTTACAATCGTAAATTGGCTGAACTGAAAGATCAATACACGAAAGTGAGTTTTTCTTTTGCTTTAACATCGGACATTTGGACTTCGTCCCATCAAAGGTCTGCCTATCTTAGTGTTGTTGCACACTATTTGGATGAAGAATTTAATTTAAATAAATGAGTCATAGGCTTTAAGTTAATAGATGAGGCACACACTGGAGAGGCCATCGCGGAATGTATTCTTCAGGTTGTTGGAGATTTTAAAATTGAAAATAGAGTTTTCGCTATTACTCTTGACAATGCCTCAGCTAATACATCCGCTATGGAGATTATCTCACCTTCTTTGCAAGCTTACACTGGAGGTTACATCATCCACCAGAGATGCATATGCCACATCATTAATCTCATAGTGCAAGCAGGTTTGAAGGTAATGAAGCCTAATTTAGATAATATACGTACTGCTATTATGTTCATTACATCTTCACCGACAAGGTACAAAGCGTACTGCGACTATTGTAAGGCCAATAATAAGGTTGCAAGAAAATTCAATGTGGACATGAAAGTAAGGTGGAACTCCACATACATCATGCTAGAGCGGTGTGAGGGGTACGAGCATATTATATCTCTCTATGTGAACTGCAATGCAGATATGCAGGTAATTAATGATGGGGATTGGGAGGTTGCTAGTCGTTTTCGTGATTTTTTAAAAATATTTTACAATGCAACAACGGTTCTATCTGGTATTTATTATCCTACTTCTTGCTTAGTCATCGAGTGGCTTTGGACAATGGCTGAAGCTATGAAAGAAAACAGGGATGATAGCCTCCTAAAACCAATTATTGAACCAATGGAGGCTAAGTTCTTAAAATATTTTGGAGCTATGCCACATCTTTATTGTTATAGTATTATTTTTGATCCTCGACGAAAGTTAGAGGATTGAAGGGGGCCTTTGAGGCAATTGGTGAAGCATTGGGTTTAGATTACTTTGATGCTTATACTCATGTTTATGATGAGTTTTTTGATGTTTTCGATTTGTATTATAAGAAATTTAGCAGTATAGGTCAACAAAGAACAAGTGCATCGGCAACCCCACAGGGAACAATCACTTCGAGCGCTGCTAATATGTGGAAGAAGCTAAAAGGCAACAATTCCGGAGGATCATCTTCCCAAACATCTGGCAGAACACAATAGAATCCAAGAGTAGAGATCAACCACTATCTCGACACACCTTATGCGGAAACTGAGTTTGACCTTGCAGAATGCCAAGATGTCAACCTACTCATGTGGTGGAAGAGCCATCATAGGATATATACCGTGCTATCACATTTTGCACGAGACATACTCATGGTTCCGGTGTCGTCTGTCTCATCGGAATCCACTTTCAGTACGGTAGGAAGGATAATTGAGCCAAGAAGGTCATCCCTCGCACCTGACATGGTAGAGGCACTTACTTGCCTCAACGACTGGGACAAGGCAGAGAGCCGACAACAGCATCAGCTCGAGGATCCAGAGATCACGAAGGCTTTAGCCGACCTCGAAAATCTCGACATTGAGTAATATGCATAAAAACATGGTTATTATACTCTTTTCCTTACAGGAGGTACTCCACACTGGAGTGTAAGGTTTTTAACGAGGCAATATCTATTTATCAATAAAATTTAGATCTTCCTCCAAAGATAGCTTCATATATTAATATTTTTAATTATTTAATTTTTCTCTTTAGTTATCTCCTTTTTATTTTTATTTTTCTCCTCCCTACTCACCTAAACCATTATTTTTCTTACCCCCACTCCCCAAATTCTCCCCCCCCCCAAACTCCCCCTCCCAACCCCCAAGCTCTCCCTAAATTCCCCCTCCCTCCCCAAACTCCCCCCCCCCAAAACTCCTCCCCAAACTCCCCCTCCCAACCCCCAAATTCCCCCCTCCCCCAAGCTCTCCCCAAATTCCCCCTCCCTCCCCAAACTCCCCCCCTCCCCAAAACTCCTCCCCACATTTCCCCTCCCTCCCCAAACTCCCCCCACTCCCCCTCCCAGCCCGGCGGCCCCAAAATCCCCCCTCCCCAAATTCCCCCTCCCTCCCCAAACTCCCCCTCCCAACCCCCAAATTCCCCCTCCCCCCAAGCTCTCCCCAAATTCCCCCTCCCTCCCCAAACTCCCCCCTCCCCAAAACTCCTCCCCACATTCCCCCTCCCTCCCAAACTCCCCCCACTCCCCCTCCCAGCCCGGCGGCCCCAAAATCCCCCCTCCCCCCAAACTCCCCCTAAATCCCCCCCCAAACTCCCCCTCCCGCCCCCCAAATTCCCCCTCCCCCAACTTCCCCCCCCCCAAAATCCCCCCCGAGGGCCCCGACCCAGCTCTGCCGTGCGCCCGTGCCGCGCTCCCCTCATCCGGCGCCGCCCCGCCCTCCTCCCGCAGTCCCGCTCCGCGCCGCGCCGCCGTCCTCCTTCCGTGCCGCGCCACCTTCCTCCTCCCGCCGATGCCGCCCCCTCCTCGCCCGGTCTTCCGCCGGCGCCGGCGCCCGCCCCCTCCTCGCGCCGTCTCCAGCCGGCGCCCGCCCCCTCCTCGCGCGCGCCATCTCCCGCCGCCCACTCCCTCCTCGCGCGCGCCGCGTCCCGCCGCACCTCCTCCTCCCGCCACCCGCACCCTCTTCTCGCGCTCCGCGGCTCCGCCTCCTTCGCCCCTTCTTCTCCCGCGCCGGCCGCCGATGCAGCTCGTCCTCCCCGCCCGTGGCGTGCCCGTGCCGGCACGGCCCGGAGGCGGCACGGTGGGCCTTCGTGCCGGGTTTGGGCCCTAGCTGCGGCTGCGCGTGCCGGCACGGCACGGCACGGTGGCGACGGCGTGCCGTGCCGGCACGGTCAAACGTCGGCCCGAAGCACGGCGGGTCCGTGCCGTGCCGGCACGGCACGGCACGATTCCCAGCTTTAGTTCCAACCAACCAGTAGCGTTAAAACTGCTCTTAATTAGCCGTACTACCTTCTCGCAAAAAAAATTAGCCGTACTATCGCTGAGATATACAGAAGTACAAACTTTGCCCTCAAATAATCTACTATAACAAGCCGCGTGGCATTATCGGGCTCACAACGATTTAAACATTGGTTGCTTCCTATTTGCTACTAGCCGCCGCGTGCGCATCATACCTAGCACCTTTTTCTTTATTCTTTTATCGTCGGTTTTCTACCTCCTCTTCGTGTGTTGGTTTAGCAGGTGGCCTCCTCAATCTGTATTGATCTAACTTTTCTTAGCACCCATGGTCCCTGTTACTCCGTTCTTTTTGCCTCCGTTCGGTTCGGGTCCCCCTCCCCCCGCTCTCTTTCTCAGAGCCACACCACGGCGGTTTGCCCTCACTTCGCTGGATATGGTCGCCGTCATCTCCTCGCCTCGCTCCTGTGCCCACTCTCTCCCAAATTGTCTTCTCCCCATCTTCCTCACGTGCTCCAACAAGGAGCCGTGGCTCCGCCATACTCAAGAGGTGCGCTAGTGGCCTAGCGGCCATATCCATGTGCTACCGCCATCATACAAGTTAGGTCCGTGGGATGGTGCCCTCGTGTAGGCCGAATTGGGACATCGGTTCCTGTCGGGACCCGGAACAGTACCTGACTCACGAACGACACACCGTCAAAGACCGAGCAACCGCTTAAGGTGGATACACGTTACCTCGCGTGCATACGCCGTTAAGGGTCCGACACCGACCAGCACTGCATACAAACTACTGGAACAGCCGGCCAGAAACGAACATCATTCAATGAGCCAGATATAGTTCCGAAACCCTGTAGCGGGTTAATACTTGGCTTCCTGCGAGATGAGCCCGATGTTTGTGTCCACACCCTAACCCAATCAGCCGTACCACAGATTGGTGGGTCACCCGAAGGCCCGACACTGACGTCCACACCCTGCCCAGCCGGCAGTCGCATCACAGCTAGCGGGTCACTCGATTCGCAATCACGAGGTGAGCCCGACGTCTGTGTCCACACCCTAACCCAATCGGCCGTAGCACGGATTGGTGGGTCACCGAAGGCCCGACACTGACGTCCACACCCTGCCCAGCTGGCAGTCGCATCACAGCTGGCGGGTCACTCGACTCGCAATCACGAACCTTGCACAGAAGATTCGTATCAACTCACTACCATCCCTTCGCACACTTCAACCATACACGCACTCTACACAAAGAGACGTGGTAAACAACTCTGCATACCATCACACGAACTCTACAGGGAGGATTACCAGATAATAGTTCACATCCCTTACTTTGGGCAAATACTTAACTTACACACAACTGGCTCGAAGGCCTTAAGTACGAGAAATAAACAGCGAAAACATGCAGTTACCCTGAGATACAAGCTAGTATCTCCAAAAGAACCCAAAATACCCTACATTAGTCCACAGGTTCGAAAAGCTGAAGAGGCAACCAAATCAAGCGTCATCCGGGAAATAATCGCTGAGGGAGGGTTCACCTGTTCCTAATCATGCAATAACAACTACCAATGAGTACAAACATACTCGCAAGTCTTAGTAGTGCTTGGACATGAAGTTAACATGAGATTAATCAGAATAAGAACATCAGTCCTATTATGCTATTGAACATCTTCAATTAAAGAGAATCCATAACAGGACATAACCAAGTGAACATCCTCTAATTCATAGCATGATCCACATATCATATCATATTGTCAACAGAAACTCATACGATGATCGAGTAGATCAACATCATATCATTAACAGGAACTCATGAGAAGACCGAGTAAATCAACATCATGCAGTTCAATTTTTCCATTATAGAGACATTGGTTGCTCGTTAACCCATGAATCCTCTCATGGGATATTCCCACGGAGACTCTGATGGTCCATCACATAAGGGTAGCTAGTCCTCGGCGAGCGGGAACCAACCATAGGACATCCGTGGTTCCCTCACAACCAACTGTCTAACGGCTTATCAGGAAGCATCCCGTCAGGATCGCCGCTGTAACATCCGATGGCTCGAATTCGGGCTCGAGCTGCCAATCTCGATTTCGGGCTCGAGACGCCACACCCTTGTTACAACCCATCCCACGACCATACTTCCACGCCTCTCATCTCACTTATTAGGGTTCAAGTTGATTAATCATCAGGTTAAATCCTATTAGGATCATAGCAGCACAACACATTGAACTGGAAAGTAAGTTTTAGCAGAGTATACTGTAATGAAATAACAACGACAAAGGTAGCATGGCAATGTCGCAAGCTCAGCTTGCCTAGACTGGGGAATTCCTCAGATTCCTGGAACTCGGGTTGCTGAGGCTCCACTCCCTCGTCGACAGTTCCTACGGTTTTGCAAAAAGACGACGGAAGGAATGGAAATAACAAAATAAGAACTCAATATGACATGGCATGAACATTAAATGGAATGCACAGCAATAGCTAATCATCATGGTTAGAAAATATGTGAAGATAAATTCTGGTCCGGGAGGCGAAAATCGGGAACTAGGGTTTTCGACGATTTTCGTCGACTGATTAGCGATTAAAAGACCATCTTATTGATTAATTGATTCTCTAGGCTTCAAAATGATCTAGGGTTATTTTTCAGTGGTAACATAGGAGTTGTTGGTCAAGCTGGCAAAATTTCAGAATTTTTGGACAAACATTGAATTTATAGCAATTTATGCAAGATTTGATGCATTTAATTAAATTCTGGAAATTCCAGTATAATTGCATAGCCAAAATTATTTTTAGTGGGTACTACAGGTTGCACTGATTCCAAATAAAAAAATTTCATATTTTTCTGAGTTCATATGAATTTTTGGTGAATTTTCTAAGTTTTTAGCAATTTTAAATGATTTTCTGGAATTCCTAAATACCAAAAATACCTAAAAATACTTTTATACCCACACTGATCTAGCCTCAGCGAGTGACAGTGGGTCCTGATGGTTTTTATTTATTTATTTTTTTTATTTTTCTTTTCTTTCATTTTCTTTTCGGTATTCTTTTTCTTCTTTTTTTTCTTTGGGCTCGGGTTTGGGCTCGGTGGAGGTGCGGGCCGGTCGGCGCGGCCGGCCTTGCAGGCTGCGGGGGAGGCATGCCGCGGGCCTTGGGCCGGCGGGGAGAGGCGAGGAAGGGGGGCTCACCGGGCGGCGGGGCCGAGGAGGCGGGCGGTAGGGCGGCCGGGGGCGGGGAAGGAGGCGCGGGCGGCGCCGGCTCGGGGAGGAGGAAGACGGTGGCGGCGGCGACGCGGAGCTCCCGACGGAGCACGGCGGCGCCCGCGGCCGAGCGCGAAAACGGCGAGTGGAGAAGCGGCGTGGCGGCGGGGCAAGAAGTGGAGGAGGCAGCGCGGGGGAGAGAGGAGGGAAGAGAGAGGAGGGGCACGGCGCGCGGCGAGGAAAAGCGGGGTGCGGCCGACCGGCCGGTATGGCCGGCGGCGATGCGAGGGAGAGGGGGCCCCGGTGGGCGCGTGCGGGAGGCGGCGGGGCGGCGACACGTGGCGGCGGGGGAGGCGAACGGGTGGGTGGCCACGCCGCGGGTGCCGCGTGGCAGTGAGATTTTTTTAATTAAAATCGGCTGTTACAGTTCCCTTGCCTTGAATCTGGGTGCAACCGCTGCCCTCCGCGCTTTTGAATCTAGGTGCCACCACCCTTGTGCAGGTTCGATCTAGGAGGCACCGCCCTTGTCGCAGCCGGATCTCGGTGATTTTGAGCTTGTCGTGTTACAATCGAGCTCGCTGTGGCGTGGTTAGAGCATGCCATGCCTCCAAAGCTAATGGTGGGGAGACGCGGCTGGACATGAGGATGCGTCGTGCCATGGTCCTCCGTCAGTGTCTTCAGCTGTAGTGGATGACTATATCTCAACCTCATCGGACCGTTGCTCGAGCTTCTTAGGTGCACTATCACTTTCTTCCTCTCCCTCCCTTTTCCTCTCTCCGTCCTTTGCATGGGGTGTTGATAGGTACAGGTCCATGAAGGGCCTCATCCGCCTCCGTTCCTAGGCTGTCGATGCCGAGGAGGGCGTGGCCGAGGAGGACTCTAACATCGTTTCATGCATGCAACCATGGTTGTTCAATTTTTATGGATTGATCTCTACCTCTGTGCTATTGATTTTGTTTTCTTTGTTTCTGTCTCTCTATTTCTCTCTCAGTTTTGTTTGAGGTTTAGAAGCAAAAAAAATGTAATATTTCAATTAAGTAGCAACACCATTTAATCTTAGTGTTTGAAAGATTTTTTCCTTTAGAAATATGGAACAATATGGTTAACACACAATAGGAAGATAAAACGTCTCCATAGTATATCCTTCTGATGTAAATCTAACTACCAAATTTACTGTTTAGCAAAGCTAGATTACCTTATCTCAATACTAGTTTGATGCCAACTATTAAAACATATGTATATGGAAAAAAATTGGTTTTCAGTTCCTGGATAGATCGTTGGTGTGATCACACATTTCTTAATGATACTTCACACAAACAGGAGAAAATTCAGAGATGTAATGCATTGTTTCCAAAGTTAATAGCATAGTAATAGTACATGCTACAAACTTATATAATTTTTGACTCACAATTGATAATGGTTTCTCATCTTTAGCAATTATCTGCCGACTTGATTACTAGGATGCCATCCATACTCCTGATGGAGTGCCTCATCGAACAATTGTTGCAAGAGGTATGATGAAAGGTACATGCTCGTATAATTTCTAACTCAAAATTGATAATATTTTATCATCTTTAGAAATTCTCTACCGAGTTCATTACTAGGATGCCATCCATACGCTCGATGAAGTGCCTCATCGAGCAATTGCTGCAAGAGGTATGATGAAGCGATTATTCCTGATGAATACATACACTAGATTTAGGATAGATGTCAATTTATTTTGGTATTCATCTATTTCTCTGTGTTCTATTGTAGGAGTTAGAAAAAAAATATCCAAGTCAAGAAGTTTTGCTAAATTCTGTGGCACAGGGGTCATGTTCATGCGCCAAAAGCTACATTATGTAGCTCCCTCATATGAGCTGAAAGCAAACAAAACAAAGATGAAGATGGATAATGTGATGATAATGAAGAATTTGCACAAGATTCTCGCAAGCCTGTAACTTTGATTGGTTCAGCATGCGGATTGCTTACTCCATTAGTAAAGGTATCACATTTAAGCTAAACTATCCATTGGTTCTTGATTGGCTTCTGTACTTGCTTTCTTAGAATATGCTGGGATAAGATGGTGAGGTATTGGAAGTAGGTTATCTTAACATGATCTTCAAGTAGGTTTCTTTTGTGGTCTCTTTCCTCGAGTAATGGAGGAAATGCAATGCTAGCTTGATGTTGTACATATTTAGGGAACACAGTTAGCTTCGTGGTGTAAAAGATAGTAGTAGGAGATTTTTGTCAGTTGCCTCTTCTATATCTAGAAAGACAAGGTGTCTTGGACAAGTTTTAAGTTGAAACTGTGGATGTTTTTCCAAATAAATAGACTCTAGCAGGATCGTAGAGGTGCCCCTGGTAGAGTGAAAGAAAATTCCTCTGTGTTTTCCCCAATCCCTTGGTTTAGTTGTACACGAGGAATTTCATATTCCGATCCTACATTGGATAGACGTGTTGTACAGTGGATTAATTTCTCCATTTCTTTTTAGATAAATTCTACCTCATCTAAGGAAAGCCTACTGTCATTATCAATAAGAAACTAATTTGGTTACAGTATCTTAGCACATTCTTCCTCCAAAGAAATAAACAATGTCTTTTAGAATATATTCCCAAAACATTTGTTCAACTTACGTTATTCTTTGATATAAATTTCAGCAAAGCATGTTCTAGAAAAAGAAACCAATCAAGTAAAAATCCACCTTCTAGGGGCCATTTCAAGGAACAGTGTGTGCTTTTAAGTTTTTTAGACGAGCAAAAAATTGATGATTATGATCTATATATTCCTTACACTGTTTTTTTAATTCATAATAAACTCAACCATTTGAATAGAACCTACATGGTTGCTCTGGTTCAGGGCATTCATTTTATTTTTGGTTGATTGTTTTCGCTAACTACTTTAGAGAGTTTGGGGATGGTTCCATATGTTTGGCCTTCCTCATTTTCCTTTTGGTGCTAGCCTGTTCAAAAGACTAATTTGTAGATGGGATATCTGAATATTCTTTTTGATGAAGTGGAGTGACAATGAAATTTCCATTAGATATTGATGTGCTTTTTAGGAATTGTACGTTGAGTTACTTGTTCATTTTTTATGCAGGTTGGCACTCCTATTGGGGCACAATTAATTGAAAATCAATAGCAAAACATGAGATGTATAATTGGTAATGTAATCCTAGAAAAAAATTTCATTTATCTATCTGACAATGGCTCCATAATTTTATTTGGAAAAGTTACATTTTTGATCCCTCAATTATTACTAAAGTTTATGTTTGGTCCTTCAACTCTAATACCGAATATTCTTGATCCTTCAAGTGTCAAAACTGTCTAGATTTGGTCATTGGACCCATTGAAAGCGATTTTGGCGATGACATGGTGACGACTTTGCACACGTGGCAACCCAGTCAGCACAAAAACATGAAAAAAAATGAGGAAAACAAAAAACAGAAAAAATTCTAAAATATTCCAAAAAAGGTAGTCAGAAATCTAAGAATTTAAAATTCCTAGGATCTTCAAATTCTAAAATCCCCCTTTGATTTTAAAATTATAAGATTTTTCAGCAACTTTTTTCCCTTGAAAATTTCTTTTTTTGATATTTTCTTTTTTTTTCTTGTAAATTTTCATTTTAAAAATATGGTTTTCTCAATAAATTTTTAGTTTCCTAAGAATGTTTTACTTATTTTTCATTTTCATAAACTTTCTAATCTATTTTTTATTTTTCTAATTTTTCTTCATATTAACTGTGTTCCAAAAAAGTTCTTTAATTTTTTTTTGTTTTGCCTTATACTTTTTTTTTGTTGAATGGCCTGTCACATGTGCAAAACCATCACCGTATCATCGGTAAAACTGATTTCAGTAGGGCAAAGGACCAAATATAGAAGGTTTTGACACTTGAAGGACCAAGTATGTCTGATATTAGAGTTGAGGGACCAAACGAGTTTGATAATAGTTGAGGGACTAAAAATGGACTTTCTCTATTTTAGTTTCTACATACTATCTCTATCCTGTATAACCTAGAATTTTGAGTGTCGAAGCAATGGTTATAGATTACAAAATAATTTTCATGTCTCAGCATTGAAGTTTAGTATGCTTTACTGGCTATCATGGACTGTTTATGGTGTTTTTTGTTATCTCTACTTGCAATAGTTTTGCTGGCAATAGAAAAGTGGTTTTTGATTGTATTGAAACTTCTTAGAGAGAAAGCAGTAGCTTTATTTTGTCGTAGTCTCTTAAAGATAAAGGGATAGCTCCATCTTGCTTTGAAGTGAATGCAAATTGTAGGATAGACCGGTGCTTATATACTGTAGGGAAGACTCGTTTTGAAGAAGTTTTGCTTCCAATAAGCACAACTTAGGTAGCTTTAAGCTAATGAGAATAATACTGAAAATGAGAGCTTTATTCACAACTATGAGACAAAATATTTTGGTTTCTTGTTTACATTTTACTTTTCCTATTTCTATTTTTTGATTTTTCTTCTATTCATTTCAGCACCTAATAAGTATCAACAAGCACATGATGACAGCAACAAGACAAAGCCTAGATAGAGTTCTATGGGAAATGGTGAATACTAGCTTCAGGAAAAGTAGATAAAGGAAATCAAGCTCTGTTCATCACTAGTAGATATTTTATAAATTGCTTAGCTTTATGCTCCTTATTCTTCTAAGTTTCATGAAAAATGTCAGCAAACCAATCGTGTCAACGACTTTTGTCGTTTACCAAAAAAATTTGAGTTTTTTTCCTGCCATGTGGATAATTCTCACTCAAACGTGAGCCTAGCAGGGTAAATGTAGCAACGAAACGTTGTTAAACTAGAGAGTCAAACAAATTCCCCAAAAACTTGAGCTAACTCAAAAATTGTAATTATAGCATGGCATATTACACGTTGAATTGTCAAACTTAAGATAACACCCGAATTTCCTTATAACCAAATTTGGTTCGGAACCTGTAAACCAAAGTTTTATGAAAAATGAGAAAATGATTAGTCATATTATCTCATGTTTTCTTATAAGAAAAGTATTTTTTTTTGCCAGTGAAGTAGAGAAAAATTACTCATAACGTGAGCTGTGGGCTTACTCAAAAATTGTGAAGTGTAGTTGGGCAAATTAGGCGCACAATCATCTAGATTGGGATAAACCTAAAGTTTGAGGGTATATCCCTAGGCGTATCTTTGCACCTGAATTATTTTTTCCTTATTTCCACTCTAACAAGCTTAAGAGTTCTCTGCCACTTTTGACACCGTACTCTTCATTCATGCACAGCTCCAACAATAATGTTGCCTTCTTATTACAGGAGAACCTGGATACAAGGACATTGTTGTATTGAACTTGACGGACAGGAGATTCCAGAGATCTTGCCCCCAGAAAATGGGAAGATGTGCACTTGAGATGCTAAATCTCCACGGGAACAAGCCGCTAGAATATCAGGTGAATTGTAAAATGCTAGAACTTTTGGACGCTGGGGATAACCAGCTTATGGACACTTTTACAAGTTAGTTAGAAGATCCCTCTAGGTAGGGTCTTTGTCCCCAAGCAAATATATTTCATTGTGTATTTGTGGCTAAACCTAGTTACAATACTCGTACTCTAGAGTTCTCTGATTTTGGACACAATTGTCATTGCAACGGTTTGTTTCTCTCCTTTTGTATGATTATATAGTGGAAATGTCATGTTGTGGGAAGACGGTTGAATGTTGTCGTGCTGATATGTCTACTTTGCCACTAAAATTACACCATATCTTATATTTGCTCATTACTTGATTCCTTTTTAGTTTGTTGTATTTCGTTGTAGTATATTTCTACCTACTTTGAGATATGAGTAGTTTCGGGATTGATGTCTCTATGTTTAATAAATAAATTCTATTTTAAAGCTTCCACACAACTTTATGTGATGATCATAGTTATTGCTTTCTGAACACATTCAATCAACGGTAATGTATGACTACCTTCTTTCTCGTTGTAAAATGCTTGGTTTACTGCGCTCCATGTCTGTTTGATAGTGTATTATGGACGGTTCCTTTTAAGGAATATTGTTATAAGTTCTCCAGGTTCTACCACTGTTTGGCCCAATCATAGTCAAAATCTGAGTTTGATCCTGGCTCAGAGGGAACACTAGCTATATGCTTAACACATGCAAATCAAACGTTTTTTTCGGGGAGCTGGGCAGAAGGAAAAGAGGTTCCCAGCTAAAGTTGTCCGTTTGATCTACAAGAAGCGAAAACTAAATTAGTTGCAAGCTAAAATGTAGAATATGTGCAGGATGTGATCTTAATAGTTCATTATTGGCGGAAGCCAATGTCTCGATTTTGGATACATTTTGTGAAAAAAAAGAAACTCCACTCTTTGTTGTTGATAAAACGAAATTCCCATTACTCTTTTGGTTATCCTTTTCCCCATAAGGATATTGAATACAACGAACCCTCTTTAGTGCTACTGTAATTTTGAAAACAAACACACAAATACCCATCACATATAAGTAAATATATCCGGACAAACAAAGAGAAAGAAAATAGGGGGGGGGGACAAATTTATTGTGAGAAAATAGAATTGCTTGACTTGTTCGATTAAGTTCAACTTTGAACTTATAGAAATTTTGCAAGAAAAAAGCGTATACTCTCCCATTCAAGGGTGGTTTTTATTTGCACTCGGTATGCTTATGAAGATTCAATTAGTTTGGTAACCTAAATGCTTGGACAAGATTGTCTACTTCATTGCTAATATGTTTGTATAAGTTCGTGTATATATGCAATACTATTTTTAATCTATTTTGGAATTAATATCTTGGCATGATCTTTTTAATGGTTTATAATAATTTTCGCTGAACTATGCACTAGAATTATCAATAATGAGACGAAAACTTGTGCAATCGCGTGGCGTACCGCCGCGTGAGACCTTCTAGTCTAAATAGAGTTGTATTGCAGTTAGCCAGCTAGAAAAATGCTCAATTTCAAAGTGCAGAAGCGAAGTGAAGCACAATGAACTCCAATTTTTCACCTCGTTTTCTTAGTTATTCTCTCTTCTTATGTGCCTTTGAGAAGTCAATCACGGAACACGTACATTTTGTTCATTCGCAACTATGGCGGCTATACGAAATATTGAAATCGACATCTCCCCATCAAGCACTGAATGCATACGGTTTTCATCAAGTTATCCTCACCAGTAGGCCCAAAGCGACAACGACAAACCATAGAAGAAACGAGGTTTAGACCTTTAGTCCAGGTAATTTCTCAAGAAACGAGGTTTAGACCTTTAGTCCAAGCAATTTCTCTTTCAGAGCTTTGGGATTATCTCGGCTGATCTTGTCATTTACTAGACACACTGACCGCACTCGGAGTGGAATAACTGAAGTTCGTCAGATCAAAGAGAAGAAAAGCATAGTTAGGTGGGCGAACGTGTCGTTCTCTTAGAGAAACAAAAGAAATTTTGCCTCCTGCAAAATTTCTACGAGATCTCAATTAAAATATAGAAATTCTACGAATATTAGTTACACAGTTCTTATAAAGTATGGATAAAGTATCTGTGAAATCCTCGAGTTGCAAAAAATAAAAAAATAAATAACGATCTCCCGATCCAGGAACAAGATTGAAAGCGATAGTTTTACTCGTTGACATTAACAATTACCACTAGCCCTGCGTTGAATGGAGCATGACAGCGCACTGAATGCAGCCAACCACTTTACATTCTGTATCCTGTGCAGCACCAAAGCAATCGGCCGAGCCATAATGTTCTTCGTTGGATCAAATTAAGCAGCCTGTTCGTACTGACCTACCACTGTGCATCTATTATTGTCGGCCGCTTTGATGGTGACGACTCGGTTGACCATTCCCATCCTTCTTTTCTAAGGCAGCCCCTTCCTCCATTCAGCTTGCTCCATCTTGCAACAACCTTGAGAATCTATTATTGTCGAGTTCACGGTGATGACTCGCTCGATCTAATGATCAAATGTATCATTTTATGTCACTGATAGGTGAATTAAGACGAATTTTTTTATTAAATCCCTCGCAATAAATTATGGTCATTGCCTATGCTAAAGAAACAAAGGGGTCGTTTAGTTTATTAGCAGGAGTACATCAAATTTTCGTAACGGTCATAAAATTTGGTCGCCTTTTGTTTACTGCCAAAATTTGGTATCTTTTGTTGGATTTTGTAGCAAATCACTAGGTAAGTTATTTTATCAAATGTAACTCATCTTGAGATATGTACAGTTAACTTTTTAAATTTTTTACTATTAATATTTGTATAGATACATTGATACACTTCATAAAAATAGTGTCGTTAGATTTATCTTGCAAAATCTTTTTCATATTATGCAATTATTATTATTTTTAATAGCATATCATGATCAAATATTGTAGTCAAAGCTCTGTCTTGAAAGCAGCAAAAGTCAAAAACGACTTAAATTTGAGAACCGAGAAAGATTTTTGATAGCATATCATGATAAAAATTATAAATCAACACCTTGCCTTGAAAACCATAAAAAGTTAAACACAACTTATTTTTAAGTACAGGTATCTGCCTATTGACCCAAACCAAACACGATCTTTTCTCCACCTTCGACTCGATGCACCGATGCTGCCACCCGGTTACGGCGAGCCCGGTCCCATTTCGATAGACCATGCACACACACCGTTGGCTTGCAGTTTCATGCTCGGTTTACACGAAACGCGCTTTGACTGAAGGTTAGTAGTTCGATCGGGCTGAAGTGCCCTTTACATGATGGTAAGTACACACATGCATGTGCGTAATTCAAGCACAGTGGGTATTAGATCGTAGGTTCGTTGCCGCCGCCACCATTCCTGTGAACTAGCTAGGGTTTCCGATAAACCTCCCGTGACCCGGTGAATGGATCATAATCCTAACCCGTGGAAGGAGAAGAAGGAGGCTCACCATAGATCCAGGGACGACTGCACGTTAGATTTGTTGTCAGTAGTATTTCGTCCAGGTGTATTCGGTTCCACTGGACGGCGTACACTTGTAGCCAGTTCTCACCTTGCCACTTCACATTTACAGTTAGTTCATTTAAAGCCGCCGAAAAAACAGGGAAGAACGGACGGCAGAAGACGGAGCAGTGATGAGTAAGCAAGAGAGAGTACGCTTCGCTTCGTTTCGTTTCATTCCTCCCCTTAAATGCACTTCGCTCTCCTCCTCCTCTCCGTCCCTCTCCTCTCGAGCGAGTCGTCGTCGCTCTCTCTCTCTCTCTCTCCCCCCTCCTCTCTCGCTTTCTCTCTCTCAAGACCCGGCGAGTGAACACACCTTTCTTGTACCCTGCGCGCGAGTGTCAGTGGGGGGTTGGAAGAACAACCACCAGGGAAGCGCCGCACAGTCCGAACTGCCAGCGCGCGTTTCCCGGAACTCCGTGGGTTATACCGGCGGCCGCCGCCGTGGAGGTACGGTACCTCGCTGGTCCTCCGGCTCTGCATTTACGGCCGTTCTAAACCTTTTCGATTTCATCTTGGTATTTTGGGTTCTGTTCTTGAGTTCTTCTTGTAGGTGGCACCGTGGGGTGAAATTAATGGGTATTTTGTGTTAATCTTTTTCGGAGAATTTTTTTTTGTTTTGGTTTTGGAGTGTTCCCATCCGAGGAGGACCGTTTTCTTGATTTTGTTTCTCTTTCCCTTTTCTTATAAAAAACGGCCGTTTTTGGATTATGCCCTTAAGTTTCGTGCTACAGTTGTACTCTAGATGCTAATTAACAGAAACTTTTGTTCATTTCGATTCAACGAGTTACTCCCTCCGTCCACAAATATAAGACATGCACGGAATTTTAGATTCAACCTTGACCAACAATTAAGCCAATAATATTAAATTATATAATATAAAAATAATATTATTTGAAAATACGTTTGAATATGAATCTAATGATATCTCTACTATGTCGTATAATTCAATAGTATTGGTTTAATTGTTGGTCAAAGTTGAACATAAAATTCCGTGCACACCTTATATTTGTGGACTAAGGGAGTACTGCTTCTAATTTTGTTTTTCCAGTGAAAAAGGTCGGTTCTTTGTTCTTCACAATAGTTCACTCAACTTCTCACTTTTCCTTCAATCTTCTTGTTTTTGTTGCCAAAGATTGGACCTTCTCTTGAGCTCCCATTCTTGTTGTGTGGTGGATCTAGCAGTAACAGTAGTAGTTGTACCCACATGATGATGTTGATTTCTTGTAGCATGTTTCTGTTCTAGCTTAGAATTGACTTAATCAGTAAGTTTTACATGAGCTGTAATTTAGGGATTGGAAGCTAGAAGTTGGAAATGTGTGAACTAGCTTGGACTTTGGAGCACTGCCCATTATTCATTTGTCGGCCGTGATTAAGAAATTGGTCCTTCTCATGTTCTCTTTAAGTTGAGATGAAGTAACTGCGCACTGCTCTAGATCTTGTTGTCAGTAAACAATGCCGTAAATCTGAACGCACATTGCCATGTGCAGCAGTTTCCCACATCTGCATTAGGCTACATTACCATCAGATTTTTCCTCTATTTTTTTTCTCTTTTCTATTTCAGCTTTGTTTAGTGGCTTCTCTGATGAAGCAGCTTTCTTCAGTGATCAATGTCTTAGGCGCGGCGTTTGGCGAGCCCCGGGACCTTTCATGAAACGGTAAAGCTGCTCCATTTTAGTCCTAAGTGTGCACAAAGTTTCTAGATGTAGGTTTCGTCAGATAGTTAGCTCAATTTCTGTCGGTACTATTGCATTACAATGTGTGAGAGGTCTGTGCCTGAGCTTCAGTTTTTCGCTTGTAGTGATAATAGTAAATACATGATGTGATGTGCTCATCTTTGTTGGAGCTATGATGGGTTCAGCTTTGTTCCTGCTATTCTCTTTCTCCCTACTTTTTGATGCTTTTGGCTTTTATACGCTGACCATATCAATTTACTTTTTCTTTTCCTTCTTCCCCTTTAATTGCTTTCTGCCCAGAATTTTTAGGTCATGTTTTTCTGTCTTTAGACTTTAATGTGCGCCATCCCTTGAAGGTGGAATTTCTGTCCCTTGTGTTGATTTCATGCTCAACTAGTCATGCGGTTTTACATTCTCACTGGGGAATCATGCCCTCGGTGAATAGGAAGTTCAGTACAGTGCCGGGCTGCTGGTCGGTACTGATCTCACAGGATAACAGTCTGCCTGCAATCTGTAATTTACAACCGGGAAAAGCAAGTTGCACTAGTTTGGAATGATAAATCTGTAGACAATGATGGGAATTTCTTCTATTCAAAGTGTCCTTCCTTGTACCCTCAAAAAAAAAGTGTCCTTCCTTGTTTCTGTGGAGTCACTTGCTGAAACGGAAAAGTGCCCCACTGTTTTATAGTCACGCGTGTTTCACATAATCGCATGCATTTGTGTTCACTCTGGGGATTTGTGCAATGATTTTCAGTCTGTGTTTGTTCTCTTCTGATGAAATACTGTTCTTGTTTGCAGCTAAATTTGCTATCTTAGTTTCAGTATGTTAGCTTTTATCATTGAATGTCCACTTTTGTTTGACCAGGGTTGGTTACTGATCTGGTATAAACAAATGAATATGCTGCTCATTTAGTTCCCCCGTTTGAAGACTCATCAGATGGATTGTCTCAGCCTTAGAAGCCCTTTGCATCTTTTGCTCTCACTACATTTATTACTATCGTTATTCAACCCCTTGGCTATAGCGGACTTAGCCTCTGAGAAGCAAGCCCTTCTTGCCTTTGCCTCTGCAGTCTATCATGGCAACAAGCTCAACTGGGGTCAAAATACATCATTGTGTTCATGGCATGGCGTCAAATGCTCAGGAGATCAGTCACGCATATTTGAGTTGAGGGTACCAGGCGCTGGTCTCATCGGAGCAATCCCTCTAAACACTCTTGGAAAGCTCGATTCTCTCCAAGTTTTGAGCCTGCGGTCTAATCGTTTATCGGGAAGCCTTCCATCTGATGTGGCCTCGCTTCCTTCTTTACGTTCCATATACCTGCAGCACAATGAACTTTCGGGAGATTTGCCTTCTTTTTTCAATCTCAACCTTAGTGTAGTGGAGCTATCCTACAATTCCTTCACTGGAGAAATTCCTGCAAGCTTACAAAACCTTACTCAGTTATCTCTCCTACATTTACAAGAAAATTCTCTCTCCGGACCCATTCCTGACCTGAAGCTTCCAAGTCTGAGACTATTGAATCTGAGCAACAATGAACTGAAAGGCCCAATTCCTCACTCGCTCCAAATATTCCCGAATGGTTCATTCATGGGGAATCCTGAATTATGCGGGCCACCCCTAGATGATTGCTTATTTCCTCCACCAACACCGTCACCAGAATTGCCTTCATCACCACCATCTCCACCGCTGCGGCATCACGAGAGGAAACTGAGCATAGGGTTCATTATTGCAGTCGCTGTTGGGGGATTTGCAGTACTGATGTTAGTTGTGGTTGTGTTGGTTGTGTGCCTTTCAAAGCGGAAGGGAAAGAAAAAGAGTGGTGTCAACTACAAGGGTAAGGGAACTGGTGTCAGGATTGAGAAGCCAAAACAAGAATTCAGTAGCGGTGTCCAAACTGCTGAGAAGAACAAGTTGGTTTTCTTGGAGGGTTGTGCGTATAACTTTGACTTGGAGGATCTACTAAGAGCTTCGGCGGAAGTCCTTGGCAAGGGGAGTTATGGGACTGCTTACAAAGCTATACTCGAGGATGGCACTGTTGTGGTTGTCAAGAGACTAAAAGACATTGCGGCAGGGAAAAGGGAGTTTGAGCAGCAGATGGAGCTCATTGGGAGGCTGGGCAAACATGAAAACCTTGTCCCACTTCGGGCTTACTACTATTCCAAGGACGAGAAGCTTGTCGTCTATGATTACATTGCCACCGGCAGCTTTTCTGGCATGTTACATGGTACGTTTTCCACTGTGACATGTTTCTTTTATGTAATGGCTGATCAGGGAACATAACAAGAGGCCAACATTGCTAGCTTGAACTATCTAACTCACTATATCCATCCCATGCTAGATAGTAACTCCACATCTAAATTTATGGCATTGATAGTTATTAGTGAACTTTATTTTTCAATAGAGTCGGAAAGAAACTTGGATACATTTCTGCATCTTCCACTTGCCTGAAGCTGCATTGGTCTTCCTTTTGCATAGCTTAAAATGTCCATGATAAGTAACTAGTGTTAGACAAAAGAGCATATCTAATTGTTGAATTGATAGTATCTCTTACAGTCTTACTAAATTGCCGATCAACAGGTATCAGGGGTGTTGCTGAGAAGACGCCATTAGACTGGAATACCAGGGTGAAGGTCATACTTGGAACAGCATATGGCATTGCACACATTCATGCAGAAGGTGGTGCCAAGCTCACCCATGGCAATATCAAGTCAACCAATGTCCTTATCGATCAGGATTACAATCCTTACATTTCAGACTATTGTCTCAGCTCTCTAATAAATGTTCCGGTCAATGCATCTCGAGTTGTGGTTGGTTATCGTGCTCCAGAGACCATTGAGAACCGGAAAATCATGCAGAAGTCCGACGTCTACTGCTTCGGAGTCCTCCTCATGGAGATGCTTACTGGGAAAGCACCGCTTCAGTCGCAGGGGAACGACGACGTTGTTGATCTCCCAAGATGGGTGCACTCTGTGGTCCGAGAGGAGTGGACAGCTGAGGTGTTCGATGTCGAGCTGATGACGCATCAGAACATCGAGGAAGAGCTGGTTCAGATGCTCCAGATAGCGATGGCGTGCACATCAGGCCCGCCAGAACGGCGTCCAGCAATGGAGGAAGTGATCAGGATGATCGAGGGGCTCCGGCACTCTGCTACGGAGAGCCGCGCTTCCTCTGACGAAAAATACAAGGATTCCAATCCTCCAGTGTAGCTCTTCTATGTTCTCTCATCAGCCGCAAGTGGCATATCGATTTGTTAGTTAATTTGTGATTGAGTTCATGCCGACATGGCTGACATCAGGTGCAACCTCACTAGACTGAGCATTTGCATTGAAACTCTGTACCTAGGCAAGTGTGGAATTTTTCATCGGGAGATTTAATTGCTATAATCGTTTGTTGATGTGCTTAATCCTCATGGTGTCAAGTGAAATTCTTTCATGACTGCACCTTTCAGAGCAGTAAACAAACACCTGGTGGCACCACCCCTCACCGGTACAACCTGTAGTATCATAGTTGGATTTACGTGCAGGTGCAACCCATCATAGGCCCCCTTCTAGACGGCTTCTCCAGCGGCTTCTCCCAGAAGCTGCCCCCTCCCGACTTCTTTCAGAAGCCGCCCCCTCAAATTCATCAGGACTTCTAAATTCCCGAGGATCTGATTAGTTTAGAAGCCCCAACGAATTTGAGGGGGCGGCTTTTGGGAGAAGCCGGGAGGGGGCAGCTTCTAGGAGAAGCTGCTAGAGAAGCCGTCTAGAAAGGGGCCATAGCATTACTGAGAACAGTAAATTTGGGATCCTACACGTACTGTATCATACTGACGCCATGTCAGATATTGGTATTGATTCTCCATCGCCACTGCCAATTTGCCATAAACTATGTTCGCTGTACAACAAGAGGCCAAGGAACTGACATATCATACAGGCCATACAACACAGGAACGAACTAGATCAAAACTGCGCGCACATTTCCGGTGCGCTGAACTCAGCTAGTCTTGCAGACTAGAGGTGGAAGGCTTCACTTCCTGGAGGAATGGCGCAGGCCTGACATAGGTGAACCCGGCGAAGTTGCCATGCCCGCCACCAGCCGTGACAGGGGTGGCCGCCGGGGAGTCCAGCACGGGCGTGTTCGTCCAGCACGCATCAAAGTTGGCGATGCAGGTCAGGCCGGCAACGTTTGGCCGGAAGCTAGGCTGGATCTGCCGGGAATCCAGCTTCCTCCAGTTGATTGGCTTGAACCACTTGTGCTTCTTTATCTCGTCGCTGCCGCCAGGCCCGGTTCCCAGCCGCTTGCCAGCTTCTTTGTGGAGCAACTGAAATGTTCAGGGTATTGTCATTTTTCAGAGGAAAACTAAATCTTAATTAACCAGTTTGTAAGTCAGGTGATACTTGATAGCACGTCTAGTTATGTCCGTGCAGGGTATTTTCTTGCTGTTGTTACATGAGAATTCTATCCTTGAACCCCGTGACATGCTTAAGTTACATGAATATGAAAGCAAGAGTTAGGAAACTTACTCCTTTCAGGAGGGAGTGAGCTTCACTAGACAAAAACGATGGAAGCTTCAACTTCTCCTTTACTATCTTCTGCTGAACTTTGTCTCTGTTCCCAACAAAAGGGGGCTACAATTGTTGCAAAGAGTAGGAATTATAAGACATGACACATCTGCTATCCAAGACCTCGCTGATGAGAAGCTTGCCATCCTATGCAAATATGCAACTCACCTGGCCCGTCAGCATTTCAAACAGTAGGATTCCTACACTCCACCAATCCGCGGCCTTATCATGCCCCCGGCCAAGAATAATTTCTGGGGCCATATACTCAAGAGTACCACACATCGAGTTTGATCTGGTATCCTCACAAAATTCTTTTGCAAGGCCAAAGTCAGTGAGCATGGCCTAGAAGAGCGGCAAAAACAAGGAGATATCAGCCAATTGAAGAAGTGGCAAAATGAGATCATTGGTTGTAATAAAGAACTCATACATGGCCATCAGCATCCAACAGGATGTTCTCAGGCTTGAGATCTCTATGCATGATCCCATTGGCATGGAGGTGGGCTACAGCAGATACAATTTCAGCAGTATAGATTCGTGCAAGTTCCTCCCTGTAATATCAGAGGGTTTAGTTTCAAGGCATGTGCCGTTATCTTTTGACAAGCAAAATTACTAACAAGAAGTGGAACAACACCTAAATAATCCTTGCTTGTAGAGCTGGAAGAAGAGATGCCCCCCATTTATGAAGTCCAGGACAAGGTAAAGTCGATATTTTGTCTGCACAGGCAGAACATTGTGTTTGAATATCGGTACTAAGACTTCACCAGAAGTGATGTCAACATAGAGACGCGAATATTAATACAAGCGGTCTACCTGAAAGGAGTACCTCAGCTGCACTACAAAAGGATGGTCAATTTTTGTCAGTATCTCTCTCTCAGCTTTCATGTACTCAGAATGGTTTTTTTCCAAGATCTTATCCTTCCTCATAACTTTCATTGCATATATCTCTGAAGTACCTTTCTTTCTCACCTGAAAGACTTTGCCAAATGCCCCTTGGCCTACAAGCTTCAAGATTTCAAACTCATCAAGCCCAACGCCCTCATTCTCCACCAGGGCATTACCAATTTCTTCATCGCTGAGCTGCTCTAGGTTCCTTTCCTTTTCTTCTGTGGGGAATTCTACAAGTTCTGATGATCCCTCTGCTTTGTTTATAGTGAGCTTGCTAAGTCCCAGGGAACAGCTAACAAGTGATGTTGGACCAACAAGAGAATGGGATCGCTTGATGATGACAAAGGGATCATTATAAACCTCCTCATTGGACTCAATCAGAGGTGCAGGACTGTCTGGACCAACAACACAAAGGTCTGTTGGTGTCTGGACTGGAGCGGAACCAAAAACATCAGAGAAATCATACTCAACATTTCCAGAGGAGACAACATCCGGGGGATCCATTGGGAGAAGCATCGTTGCGGCAAAGAGCTTGGGTCCCTGTGCAAGGGCTGCTGTCAAAGAGGATGTCCGAGAAGGAACCATCTTTCAAATGCCTATGCAGCTAAGGATGGTGACTCCAGGGCAAGTTTCCAACTAACTGAAGACTTTATGTTACAGTACATTCTAAAGTGGGCTCCCTCCACAGATTCCAAGGACGAAGAAGATGCACTGCTGTGAACAAAGGCCTAGAGCAAGTGGAAGTTTCTGACTGGAACTCCCAAGTATCCTGAGAAAAGACAGAGCAAGAAGATGGTGCTGTTCCCTGCTGAAGAGGAGACGTTGGATGCCAATGTTCTTCCTGGACTCATGAAGCAGAAATCCAAACTGGACACAGAAAAGATAAATTGTTAATCTGATATCTTATGGGAAGAAATCTAAACAAAGAGAGCAAGGGCAGGTATTAGATAGGGACACCCTGTGCGAAACGATCTAGACTCTTATCTAAACAATATTTTGTAGGGGAAGCTACAAGAACATGGTACAAATGGTTATTCTATTCAGTTCTTAAGGACATTTCTCTTGCTAGGATTTCTACCTTCTCTGAAACTAGAAACATGTATGCTACACAGCAAAAATATGTTGCAGGAAATTTGTCTTTGTACATCTATGAAACTAAATGACAAGCACTTGACCACTGTGATGATCTCAACAGGTAACTCTGCAGCTTCATCACTTGCAAGTATCTAAGGTACATCATCATCAACAACCCCAGCGTCTTGAATGACTCAAACATTCTTACCAGTCTGCTAATGCTACCACGAGGAATCTGAAGCTTTGCAATGCAGCAAGGACCCACCAGATCCCAAAAATTACCTCCTTATTTTTTAGAGCAAAGGCATACGCCCTGCTTTATTAGAAAACAACAAGCCATATATTCCTACGCTTTCTAATGAAGCAGGGCCTTTGTTATTATTCCAAAAAAATTTCCAGATTCTACAAATCCTATCATCCTACGTACGCTACGTTGATCGACACCTCGAATTAGCCCAAAGGTCGATTTTTTTTTCTGCCGAACAACCGATCAACTAACAAGTAACAACGGACTCCCACAGGATCGAATTCCACCATCCATAAACACGGAAAAGGCTAAAAATCACACGCTCTTCTTAATCCCCGCTCAACCACATCGAAATCGCTATGGTGCAAGTAATCAATCACTCCCAAGGACCACAAGATCTGGACTGGGAAACGCGCGAAGTAGCCAATCAAAGCGAACAAACCTAGATCAGGAAACCGAAGCGCAGGACTAATCCGCTCTCTTCCTTCGCGAGTACTGAGCCCGTAAATCGTAATATCAGATAAGAGGTGAAATCAAAAGTGCGGGTGGGGTGGGGGGATTCTGAGTGAGAGAGAGAGAGAGAGAGAGATATATATATATATATATATATATATACCTTTCGGATTTTGCTGTTCCGCCGATGTGGGGAGCGGTGAACGCGAGGCACCGGCGAGATCAGCTCGCTCCGAGGGCGGCGGGGGGCGAGGGGAGCGCGGTTGGTGGAGCGAGTGGGTGGTGGTCGGGAGGGGGAGGGGAAAGGCGGGCGCCGCGTCCAACTACGGCCCCCTCCTTTTCGGCTTGGTCGTGTGCATAAGCCAACTCAAGTTTAACTGTCCAGAGAAGCGGTGAGAGGAAGCCCTTATTCCCTTCATTTCAGTTTATTTTCTAGAGCTTATTCCTTATGATAACTAGTGCAATGTCTACAATACCCTTAAGACTTTATACTCCAAATATTTACATATATGCATCTTATAATTTATTTGTATATACAAAACAAAGCATATATGCAATATACACCGATTAATCTCTGTTACATAATCAAATCATTTCCTCCAAGCAACATAATCATATCTCATATAATCAAATATCATCACATCAGTACATACATCCAACGTCAGTAATACAATGCAAAAAAAATGCACAAGAACACAATGCAAAAATAAAATTGCACAAAAAAAATGCACAATGTGCACAGGACCGACGGCCGGGGACGACCTTGTCGGCGGCCATGGTGGATCTGGGAGCGCGGCGCAGGCGCCGGGGGAGGAGAGCTAGCGGCGTTGGCGACGCGAGCTGACAGGAGAGGAGGAAGGCGAGGCCCGCAGGGGCGGAGGAGGGTCGGAGCCGATGGGGGCGAAGGAGGGCCGGGGCCGGTAGGGGCGGAGGAGGACTGGGCCGGCAGGGGATGAGCTCGTCGTCGGCCACGGCTGGGGAGCTCGGGTCCGGGGCGAGGTCGAGGGGAGGTCACCGGATCCAGGACGAACCCTAGACCGGTGGCAGGATGGGCGGCGGCGTCCACGGGCTGTTGAGGCGGAGAGAACGGCGGATCGGAGGCGGGCCAGGGATGCCGGCGGGGAAGGAGGGTGGTGCCGAGCTGGGAAGGACAGGAGAAGCAGGCGGGAGAGGAGGACGGTGGCGGGTCGGGGATGCCGGTGGGGGAGGAGGGCGGTGGCGGGTCGGGGATGCCGGCGGGGGAGGAGGGCGAGATCTGGACTAGATCTGGGGGCGGCAGGGGGAGCGCTGCCGACGGCGGCGACGACGGCGGGGGAGCTAAGCCGGCGACTGGTGTCTTGGGAGAGAGGGGCAGGGAGCAGGCGCGGGATGCGGGGGTGGGCTCGGGACTGCGGAGGACGGGGGTGCGGGGGTGTAGGGGCGGAGCACGCGGTGGCATTTTCGTGTAATTATGAATAACTTGAAGGGCAGATCCAAAAAGGGTTGAACGAGAAGCTCGGGAAGCTGCATCTGGGCAGCTTCCTGCTAGCAACGGGATTTTGAAGGGGCTTAACTCCACTGAATTGCATTCTTTTCAGCTTGTAGCTTCTCCAGGCCATAAGCCAATGAAAAAGCCAAAAAGAAGAGGCCCTACGCGAGCGGTGGGGAAGCCCACGGGCAGTGGGTGGTGGTGGGCTAGATTTAGCCGCGCCGCCGGGCCAATTCGCGGGAAATGCCAGGTTGGGCGGGTGAGCTCTGGATGTACCGTGTCAGTGTGCCGCTGTAGAGTTGTCAAAACCGTCACTTTGCAGTCCCCGCCTGATGCCCCAGTTGTACGGTCGTGCTAAGGACATGTACAAAATGGTGACCATTCGTCCCCTTCTTTCTTTTGTTCTTGTTGAGTTTGTGTCGAATATATGTACGAGTGGGTTACAAGTTGGACTAGAGAAGACGTAGTATTGTAATAGGGTACTACAGGGGGAGTCCTAGTAGGATACGGATAGAGTTAGAATTAGAATTGGACTTATGTATCCTGACCTTCTATATAAGGAGGGGGACACCACACAATGTAACTAAGCCAATACAAAGAGATCAAGGCAAAGGGAAGGAGCGCCCGTAGTCAAGCCCCGTGGACGTAGGCCCCATGGCAGAACCACGTTAAAAATGTCGGGTGTCTCTTGTTGCCCAGATTCTGCGGTGTCTCGGTTTAGATCTACGCTTTCGCGTGTGGCCTCGTGATTTCGCAACAAGTGGTATCAGAGTGCGAGATTCGGTTGATCTTGAGGCGGTGTAGAGGAATCCGGCGGTACGAGACGGAGGACGGCGGCGTGTGTATAAGGCGAGGTGGAGCCTGGAGCGCGTCGTGGAGAATTCGCTTCAAAAGGCATGGGATTTGCGGGAGAAATTCCGGTGCGAGGTGGAGCGAGGAAGAAAAAAAAAGGAGATCACGGCGGCGCGGCGGAATCGGCCGCGGGAGCCGCGGCGACGGCGGGGCAGCACCGGACCGGCCAGCCGGCCACAGGCGCGCCTCCCGCACGCCGGCCTGGCCTGGCGAGCCGGCCCAGGTGCCCGAGCAGCCCAGGCAGCGGCGCCCTGGCGCGAGGTGGCCTGGCACACGCCGGACGGCCCAGGCAACCTGGCGGCCCACGGCGCGGAGGCGGGATGGACGCGGGGAGGCAGCCCAGAGGCGGGGCGGCCCATGGCCCAAGGCGGGGCGGCCCAGAGGCGGGGCGGCTTGGCGGGAGGCGGGCGGGCGACGGCCCGTTGCGAGGCGAGGCGGCCCGAGGCGGGTGGCGGCCCAGCAGGGCGGTCCGGAGCGCAGGGCAGGCCCGGTCGGCGGGGAACGGCCCAGGTGGGTCAGCCGGCCCAGGCGACACGCGGCCGGCCCTGGCGGGGCCCGGCGCGGCCCAGGCGGGCGCCGGTGGCCCGGGAGTGGCGGAGGCGGCCCGGGGGGCGGTGCAGCGGCCCGGTGGGGCCCGGTTGAGCTCTGGGAGGCACAGGAGGAGCCCAGAACGCATTGGGGAGGCCCAGGACGCGTTTTTTTAAAATTTTTTCCAGCCGAATTTCGGAAAATAATTCATTTTTGGTCAAACTCGAATTGGGTTCCGAATTTTTGGAAGGAAAGGGATTCGAAATAGGAGTCCGGCTTAGATTTGAGGGTCCAAGGACTGCTATATAAGTAGGGGTTGGGGTGAGGCTTCAACGGACGAGATCTCATGAGTTGAAGCCTACAGGCAACCTGGAAAACACGTGATCCGGAGGAGCAGAGTACTCGGTGGTCCGGAGGTGAGGCGTGAGACTCGGCATCAATTGTGGGTAAATTGATGGAGGGAAAAACAGCGGGGTTGGAAGAAGTATGGGCTAGCTACCCAGGAGGCTCGACACAGAAATTGTGGCGAGGCGTGTGGCTGATGGCGCACGACAGACAGAGATAGTCTGGAAAGACTGTCCAAGAAAAGATGAGGTAATTGTGAATTTGACTCAATGAGATGACTCAGGATATGACTGTAAAGTTTCTTCAGCATGAAGAAGGAAGTACAGTTGCAGGTGGAGTCATGGTAGAGTCAGGGAGTAGCAATGGAGTCTCATCGGCGGTTCAAGTAATTGAGCTGCAAAGGTGGTACACGGAGGTTCGCGCAAGACGGCTTCAAGGTGGCAAATGACATATTCGCTAAGGTGGAGTTTATTGAGTTTGTGTCGAATATGTGTACGAGTGGATTACAAGTTGGACTAGAGAAGGCGTAACATTGTAATAGGGTACTGCGGGGGGAGTTCTAGTAGGATACGGATAGAGTTAGAATTGGACTCATGTATCCTGGCTTCCTATATAAGGAGGGGGACACCACATAATGTAACTAAGCCAATACAAAGAGATCAAGGCAAAGAGGAGGAGCGCCCGTAGTCAAACCCCGTGGACGTAGGCCTCATGGCCGAACCACGTTAAAAACGTTGGTGTCTCTTGTTGCCCAAATTCTGCAGTGTCTCGGTTTAGATCTACGCTTCCGCGTGTGGCCTCGTGATTTCGCAACAGTTCTGACGCGGAGTAAAGAGAATAACGAAAGAAAATGTTAAGGGGCAGACTCTACATTAATTAGGATCGAAGCCATGGCCTCAATATATTTGCACGATGTTGTTTTTTAGATTCAAGAATCAGATCAATGTATAAGATGTACGTCTTCGTTATTGAGTGTTGTTATGTCCTCGTACGGTGTTAAGACAAAGTAGATAAACTCTGTAGAGAGTACGAAAATAATGACGACTAACAATCATGATAAAAGAAAAAAAATTGGCGAAACCGACCATGAATTATTTAGACACAACTTCAAAAGAGTAAAAGAGATTGACGTTCTCTCATAACCATCTCACACATTTTAGGACCCTCGGATTCTTGCCCTATACATGAATATAGTATTAAAGAAATCTAGTATCTAATCATCTCTTACTTGCACCTTGCTCTTAGACTACCTGATTGCTTGGGTTATGTTCCTATGGCCATCTTCTCATGAATTCATATGGATTCTCATATAGTATTTTTCAAAGTAAGAAGGGTTTTGAATCCTAGTAGATCTCCTAATATGTTTCCTCTTAACACATCTCTTAAATCCTAATAGACTTAGGATATGAGTCATTTTCCTTAACAAATGTTGACTCTATATGAAACAAGAGGTAAAAAGCCAGCAAATAACTATTTTTGCACATAAGCTCGACCATTTTGGCAAACTAACTGAATAGTCAGTCTCCCTTTTGAGTTCAGCCTATACACGACGTTCTACGTCTGATTCTAGCTCTAGTTGTGTTGCATCTCTCTCTCATGGGATACCACCTTTCGCATCTCCTAAGGCATGGACTTCCACTTCCCTTTTCTTATTGTCTATCTTTCAAAGGAGATTTGCTAAGCAAACACAAGAGAACGAGTGATTGAAGGCGTCATGGGTTGAAGGCGACAAGTGTGCTCTTGGATCTGTGGCTGTCGCAGGCAAGCGGTGGCAAGTTGTAGGCTACAAGGCACAGTGGCTGCCAACAAGCCACGGGGAAGATGACTGGCATGGACGCTTGCCCTAGTGTGGCGAGCAAGCATGTCGGCTAATAGGATGGGCATCAATCGATCAATGAAATCATGATTAAGTAAATTATCTAGCTTTGAATTGGCTGTCACACGACATGAAGCAATATAAATAGCACATATTTAGAGCTTGTTTATAATTGTTGAACTATGTTGTGTTAAATTTATTTTATACTTTTTTTTAAAGAAAAGTAGTTACGAAGCTAGTTAGCCAGACCATAAAACAAACAAGATCTGCTTAAGTAAACGAGATCATCATAATCCACTGTAATGTCAAATGCAGTCTAGAACCTGTTTGAAACACATGAGATCTATTATATTATTAAAACGATAGACAAAGAAGTCATTACATTCGTCTAATAATCTCTTCTGTTTTAATCGTAGTGAATCCATATTATAGTAGTGTAGATTAATTAGATAAAAATTTAAAATAGCACGTACAAAGTCGATAGAGCCTATATAAACTTATGCATGAGATAAGCGTTCGAGTAGATATAATCAAATCTTTACTAGTCTCAATCTGGTCGCAGTGTGAGCACCGGGAGATATCCACGTCAGCTTTTTTTTGCAGGCACCGTAGGATATGAAAGGAACGGTGGTGATTGAGAAGTCTAGAATAGCCTTGAGCCTTCACGTGAAAAACTTGGATTAAAAAAAAGTCAGCTTTTTTTGCAGGCACCGTAGGATATGAAAGGAACGGTGGTGATTGAGAAGTCTAGAATAGCCTTGAGCCTTCACGTGAAAAACTTGGATTAAAAAAAAAGGGCAAGAAAAGTAACACTACGTGTAAAAGAAGTGTCCAGAGTGATTATCACTTGCCGCGTATAGTTGTACTGGAATTTCTTTAGCTAACGTAAAAAATTCAATTGCATTTGTTTCCACTGAATAACTATTAGAGATATGCAAGATATTTTCGTTTATTACACCTCAAATTTCTTGCTTGTATAATTCGTGCAAAACGGGCATCTTTTCAGCATATCCTACCAATTATTTATATTACGAACATCAGTGTATGGATTCAAACTGCCATTAACTGCCATTAACTGTATTATTTACAGAAGTAAGAAGAGCATTTTTGGGCAATGCTTCTATAAGGTCTGGGTAAGAAGCAGCAGAAAATCCCCAGAAACGGACAATTGCTACAATATTTTCACACCTCAAAGCAATCTAAGAACATTAAGAGTTAATTTTTCAAAAAAAAAGAACATTAAGAGTTAAGAATTAGCTAACTCCCAATGTAGTACTACTGATGTTCACTTCATCAAATTAGTTAGTATATGCAAAGAAACTGCAATTTATTTAGCCTACGCTTGCTTCAAAAATTACCTCATCAGGCACCTCCAACATGCAAAGCAGTATTTGGTTGATTATCTGAAATAAAGCCTAAGTACAGAAACCAATCAAGCTGTATTTGGATACTAATCTGCCTGGGTAGCTCAAGATATATTATTGGTACTAATCACATGCATGCACACTCTGTTCTAAATCTTGATTTGATGAAGTCAGATTTCTCACCTAAAGTCTAAATCCTGAGCAACTTCCATCAGATCCGTGCCTTAATGAACTCAAATTTAATCGCGCGCGGTGAGATGAGCGAAATTTTTTTAATAGCCAAAACAAGGTGATTTCACCAAGAGCTCAACATGTGTCCCTGGCAAAGGCAAAGCTTGACACGTATCCAAGAAAAGGAAAAAATAGCCCCTGATATTGTGATCAGTTAAGCTGTTCTAAAATTGGCTTCTTTTATATTTCCATAAATACTTGGAACAGTATATAAAACTCGTTTCATTCCAAAAGATGTTGCTGATCTCAAATTAAAAGTCAAATATAATATTAGTTTTTCAGTGATCATTCCATTCTTTTATATATTATGCCATTTACAAAGCTGGTCATATTATGCTTTTCTTATTATCTTGACCTCATGCCACTTAAATTCAAACAAATTCAAGATACTCATTCACCACTATCAGAACTACCTACTGCACGGGTCAATATAGCGCGCTAATAGCGCGCTATTTTTCTAGTTCAAACACTAATGTCTGTCTTAGAGCTGGACACGTGATGAACTGAACTATAAAAGGCCATGCATCCGTACATGGCTTGCTAAGTGTATACCGATGGATATTGATTTAGGTTGCCTATTTGGACTTTGAGGTGGACTTCAAACCGAAGATAAGTTTCACACACAGCTACTTCTGAAGATTGCGCAGCAAGTACTCTATGCAATTGGCACCTTGTGAAGTAGATTGTACAACTCTTTACAACTACACGATTTCTCCATTGATTTGCATCAAAATTCTAAACTCCTGTAAGATGTACTGCAGCACAAATATATGAACAAAATTTATAGATGATTTCAAAAATAGGCAACAGATAGATATACACTATATATTGTTGTAAGTCTAGATTATAATGATATATATTAGTAGATGAATATAAAAATAGATAAAATAAATTCCCACGTTAATAGAGAAAAGAGAAAATATCTACACCATTGATCGTTGTCATTTCAATGGATAACGGTGCAAATTGTTAAATAAGTACGGTTGCTGTTGTACTATTGTGGAAAATTTCTCCCAAAACATACCCAATAAAAACATTGCATTTGCGAGAAGTTGGATATTTATATTTTGTCATTCAGTTATCAAAAAGAAGCCATATTCAACTCTTTTTTGGATTATACTGAAAGTGAATATTCAAACAATAAAATATATAAAAACGGTTCAACCAAACAAAATTATTATATTCCAACGCAAGGCTAAACATGACCTACGTTTTACAATCACAAAAGAGCCACACCATTCATTACCGTGGGACCAAATTATAATGACGCCGATTTGTTAAATAACTTTTGCAACTTATTACTAAACAGACTATTCCCTACAAAAATATCTTGTTCCCTAACTTCCAAACAGACCCCAAAGTAAATAAAAAGAATTAAAAAAAAGAAGAGGAAACCTCCATGCGTGGATCCCTTAAAAAGGGAAAAAGTTGTGCCTCTTCCGAGAAAAATCTAAATTTCCAACTTCCATTGGGGAGATCTCATGAAAAAAAACCAAATGTGAGTCCCTTGAAAACGAAAAAAGTTATCAACTATTCTATTAATTATAAGTTCTTAGTTTGCAGTTAGTAACCTTATTTAATCTGTTCTGGAACAGGACCATGAAAAAAGTTGGTTAGCCAAACGATAAAATAAGCAAAAACTGATTAGTCAAACGGGGTTATCATAATTCACCGTAACGCCAAGTGCGGCTAAAATAAGAGAGGAAAGAGCCTATTTGCAAGCCTCCTCAAATCCCAGTACACCACTACAAGTGTACCTCTTGATGTCGCTCCATCTTCTCCACACCAACTACATGTACAATTCCATGCACATCACAAGTCTCACACTCTTTCCATATTTTCCAACACAATTGTTGTCCTGCATGCAAATGCACATCTGATGATGTCGTTGTCGCAAGTCTATCACCTTTGTCATCATCTTTTGTGTATCAAAATCTGGGTGCCATGTTGAGACGCCACATGACACAAGTGGAGCAGTCAAGAGCCGTCATTGGCAAGATGGATGGATGGTGAAACCAGGTAGAGTAAGCGGAGTTGGAGATGCATGATAAGTTACTCTTATAGGAATGATGTTGTGCTGATCAAATAATATATACATATCCTTAATGCAGTCAGTGATGTGGGCAGAGAAAGAGGAGATAAGATTTAGCTACAGCAAATAATGAGCCATTGATATTGTTTCAACTATTGGTCAAAAGATGGCCACTGTGAAATGATAAGCGAACAAGAGAAACCGAAAAAGCACACAATCTAAGGTTTTATATATGGGAAATTGTAGACCTTGATGCCATCGATCTTCAATGCCACGCGTTGAGGTGCTCTTGCCACGGGAGTAATGCCTATCAACAACGGAGCAAGGAGAACAACACACATGTGCTTAAGCTCTTTCAACTAAAGACACATTTAAGTAGTAAGTTTCTAATATCTAAGAACAACTAGATTGCATGGAAAATTTTATACCAAACTTTTAATCAAGTTTACTCTGCATGCCTACATGTTCTCTATTAGTTGAAATGTGTACCACCGAGCACTAGCAGAAAAATAAGCATATGTGATGGACAAAAATCAACACCAAATATATGAAGTGTATGTGATAAATCTAGCCGTACAAATGCGTGGACCACCTCGATAGTTACATATGAAGCGGTGTCCTCTCTATCTAAATAGCTAGCCCTCACTATCTATTTTCCTTGTCTCTCATGTAGCCATGCCATCCAAATAATTCTAGCCGTCAGATCTTAAACGCCCTATATTTCTTTTGGCTTCCATCCGCCACCCTACTTCCACCCGCAATCCCCAGTTATTCTCCTTCTTGCCTACGCCAACCCGCCATTTAATCCTTCCTCTTATCCTCGCAGTAGAGGTAGGAACGAACCAATCCGAGCATATAAACCAATGAGGTAGTCGATTGGCTGACCGCCTCTTTATTCTCCTCCGCCCACCACCTATGTGCCCAAACTCCTTAGCTCCCTACCTGTCCTCCTCCGTCGGCCTCCCTCCACCTTTCACAAGTTTGCTCAGCCGCAGGTTACGTCGGCACCAGTCACCAACTTCCACTTCGGCTTCTCCAAGTTCAACAGGTCAAGCTGTACCCTTCCATCGCACCTCATCATGGTCGCCGCATTACCTTCCTCGCCACCCCAGCCCTGTCTCATCGTGGGGGCAGTGGGGTGCGGCCCAGGAAGCTAGAAGGTGGGTAATGTGGCCCAGAACGTTGCACTTTGCTCTTTGCGCCGTCTTTCTTGGTCAGATCGCCGTGCTAGCATCTATGACTGCTACAGAGGGTTGTCGGAGCTCCATGGCGCGCCACCAGGAAGCCCGGGTACATGCCTAGGGCGGAGGTACAATAAATCTGCACTTGCTCCTCTCATTCTAACCGTTTATGCTAAATCAATAGATGGTATGGTTCAAACGTGAATAGACACCACCATCACTAATTGATATTTTTATAGCAGTAAATAATATATGTCCCTTTAGTTGTTTTCGTATACATCATACCTTCTACCATTTCCCCTGTCTTTCAATTTAACCTGGTAGTTTTCAAGCTAGAGATTACGTACCATGGTACTTTCATGATGTTTTTTAGGGGAATACTACTTTCATGTATGCATGAATATCGGACATGTATCTCAATTTTGTGGCACTATTGTATACATTCCATATGGCAACTATTACAATGTGCATCCTAATTTCTCTTTCTTACTCAAACCAGCATGTCTCTCAAAATTCGCAAGAAATCCAGAAACAATTCACAGGCTATCCTCTAGTTATCGCAAAAGGTGAGAAGAGATCCACGCATTCTAAACATGCCCTAATAGTTCAGTTGCCACGCTCTATCTAAAAAAGGAGTAAATCCAGTTTTCCCTTAAAAAAAGGACTAGAGGTGGGGTGCTCGTGTGGCTCCGTTGACTGACTCCGTCGATGAGGAGCGTACGCGTAGTTAGCGGTATACCTGAGACTTGGGCCGGGGCCGTGCCGGCACGGCCCGGACCCGTCGGACCTCGGGCCGAGTCAGGCCGGGCCTGGCCGAGCCCGGCAGCCTGCCGTGCCGTGCCGTGCCGTGCCGGCGGCCGGACGGAGGCGCCGAAACCCGGCCCGCGGCACGCCGGGCCGCCATCGGGTCGTGCCGGCACGGGCACGGCCCAGGCGAGGGGAGGCGGCGGCAGCAGCGGGGGCACGGCGGAGGCCGGAGGGAGAGCCGGGCGAGGAGGGGGCGGCGGGCGGCGGCGCGGGGACGCGAGGGCGGGGCGGCGGCGAGGAGGCGGCGCGAGGGGGGGCGGCGGCGAGGGAGGCGGCGCGGTGGAGCCGTGGAGGAGGACGGCGGTGCGGGAGGCGACGCGGGTGGGGGGCACGGCGGAGGCCGGAGGGAGAGCCGGGCGAGGAGGGGGGCGGCGGGGCGGCGGCGCGGGGACGCGAGGGAGGGGCGGCGGCGAGGAGGCGGCGCGAGGGGGCGGCGGCGAGGGTGGCGGCGCGGTGGAGCCGTGGAGGAGGACGGCGGTGCGGGAGGCGACGCGGGTGGGGGGGCACGGCGGAGGCCGGAGGGAGAGCCGGGCGAGGAGGGGCGGCGGGGGCGGCGGCGCGGGGACGCGAGGGAGGGGCGGCGGCGAGGAGGCGGCAGCGAGGGGGCGGCGGCGAGGGTGGAGGAGGAAGAGGAGGGCGGCGGCGAGGGAGGCGGCGCGGTGGAGCCGTGGAGGAGGGGCGGCGGCGCGGGTGGAGGAGGGTGGCGGCGTGGCGCGGGCGGAGGAGCCGAGGAGGGAGGGGCACGGACCGCACGGGTGAGTAAAGAGGAAAGGGGGGAGAAAACAGAGAGAGAGGAAAGAAAAGAGATAAAGAGGAAAGGGGAAAGAAAACAGAAAAAAAAATAAAGAAAAAGGAAGGGATTAAAAGGAAAATGAATTAAAGTAAAGAGAATAGAGAAAAAAAAAGAGGGAAGAAAATGAACTTGTTCTGCCGGGTCACATGCTGAAACCAGTATTGGGGTAAATCAGTGTAATTTTATTACTGATAAAATACGGATACAATGTTACTGCCTCGTTTAAAAACCTTACACCCCAGTGTGGGGTTCCCCTGTAAGGAAAAGAGTACAGTAACTATACTAGATACATATACGAACTACTCGACGTCGACGATGTCGAGATCGGCTAAGGCCCCTAGGATCTCAGGATCCTCTACCTGATGTTGTTGTCTTTTATCCGCGTTATTCCAGTCCTTGAGGCATGTGATTGCTTCCACCGTCTCGGGCGCAAGGGACGACCTTCTTTCTTCGATTATTCTCCCAACCATGCTGAAAGTTGCCTCGGAAGAGACAGTCGATACCGGAACAAGTAGAACATCCCGCGCAAAATGGGACAGGACAGGAAATATGCGTGCAGCAGTTCTTCCACCACAAAAGAAGGTCAACATCCTTCCCGTTGGCAAGTTCACTATCTGTGGCTTCAAAATTATGGTCGAGGTAGTGGTTGAGTTCTGCAATAGGATTCCAGTTGGTGGTGGACGATTTAGTTGATGTAGAACTGGAATCCTGGGGCTTCTTCCTCTTCCACAGATGTGCCGTCGCGCTTCCCTTACTATGCCGTGTCTCTTCTAACCTCGTGCCACCCGAGACGCCGTGCTTGTCGCTGTACAAGCGGAAGACTCGAAAGAGTTCCTGTTTCACATGTTCAAAAGCTTCGGAGTAGTCCAATCCGATTGCATCACCTATTCCATCCATAGCTTCTTGCAAAGCTAGTAACTTCCTGCGGGGATCGAAAATGGTGGCAAAGCAATATGCATGCGATATGGATTCAAAGTATTAATGAATTTCTTCTCCATTGGTGCAACAACATAGCTTAAATATTGATGGTTCCTATAATTGTTTAATGATTCCGCCATTAGCCAAATATATTCTATAACTAGACATGAGGTAGGATAGTAAACACCTGATAAAATTTTACTTGATTTATAGAAAGGCTTTAAGAAAACACGAAATTCATTAGCAATTGTCCAATCAGAGGGTGTAAGCACGATACCTCCATCTTCAGAATTGGCATTAACAAAGACAGTCAACAGATTTTCGTATCCCTCTAGTTTCTTAGCATTATATATGTCGAGTTCCACCTCACCTTCATGTCAAGACACGAATTTTCTTGGTTTGACTCCTTGAGCAATGCAATACTTCTTGAAGTTCCCTGACACTACTGTAGAACTTGAGAGATAACGAATAGCGGCACGTATATTGTTCAAATATAACCCGATTACCTGCATACCATCTTGCACAACAAGATTGATGATGTGACAAACGCAACCTCTGGTGGACAACATATCCACCAATGTATGACCGCAGGTGGGGGGTGAGGATTTCCATAGCCTTCGTATTCGACGAAGCATTATCAAGGGTAATAGAAAACATCTTATCTTGAATATTAAATTCAGTAATTACCTTTAATATGTGCTCAGCAATGGCCTCACCGGTGTGTGCCTCGTCGATTAACTTAAACCCGATTACCCTCTTATTTAAATTACAATCACCATCTATATAGTGGGCAACAATACTAAGGTACGAAGTTCTCTGATGAGACGAAGTCCAAATATCAGAAGTTAATGCAAAAGAAAAGCTAACACTTTCGAAAGTTTTTTTTAGTGCCGTTAGCTCCTTATTGTAGATCGCTATAATGTCATTTTTGGTTGTTCGTCTACTGGAATGCAGGTACTGTGGACAAAGCCCCGTTGTATCATTCGCTCAAATTATCGCTCTCCCCCATCCTAATAGGCAAATCTTCCGATACTATATAACGTGCTATTTCGTCTCTAGCTACTTGGGGTTGGTAGAACCAATTACTACAGAGCCGTCAGCCGCGTAGCTCAGTTGGGTCTGCATGCCTCCTCCTTGGGTCTGCCCCAATTTTTGTAGGCACTTCTTGACGTGCCGGTTGAGATGCCCGTCCCATTAGCCGAACCTGCAGTAAATTCTTTATGACAATAATTGCATGTCGCACTTACTATCGTACACCGTCTTGCATTGCAACCATCCTCGTCATGTGGGCCCAGCATGCTGCCTTCGAACTCCTCGAGGAGCCACCGACGTCTTCGGTCGCAATTGTAGGCATGGAGCTATGCACGGAGCTAGGGCAGCATGCGGTGGGCTTTCCCCAGCTCCGGCGTCTTCATAGCCCTGATGACCGTCCATGTGCTGGTCTTCCATGCCATAGTCTCCCATACTGGGGGAGAGTAGGCGAGGATCGACCTCATCGTCCCCCACTAGAGGAACATGGTGCGGCGGCGTCATGCCGGATAGCGAGGATCGACCCCGTTGTGACGCCGTAGGAGGAATAGGAGGACGGCGTTGCCGTGCCACCTCCGCTTTCTTCTTCTTTCCACGAGAGAAACATGGTGAGAAAATGAGAAGAACTATAAGCATGCGGTGCTCTTTCCTCTCTGTGCTCCCTGGTAATCTTCTTATATAGACTCCGCAAGTCCGACGCGCCCTCTCTTCTCTAATCCCCGTCCCTGATTTTTTGCTGGCAGATTCCCAATCCTATCTTTCGTATCACCTTTCTCTTTTCCCTCCGTGCCTAAATTTGCTTTGACAGAACCCGCATGCTTTTGCTTTGACAAAGGGAGAGAATACTTTGAGTTGACAACACATCAAATTGATGTTTGGATTTGAGGCGGGAAATGGAGGCATTTACAGAACTTTGAAATTTTCTTAAGATCTCATGAGAACCCGCATGCTTTTGCTTTGACAGAGGGAGAGAATACTTTGAGTTGACAACACATCAAATCGATGTTTGGATTTGAGGCGGGAAATGGAGGCATTTACAGAACTTTGAAATTTTCTTAAGATCTCATGATATCTTATGATTGCATGGCACATGCATGGAGGTTGGATGGGGGAAACGAGCACGTATTCAGCTCAGTATGGTGCTAATCATATTAGTACTAAGTACAGACACCCAAACTGCAGCTAGCACGTTTCTTAAAGCACCGGCACTGCTACAAAATTGTTAGCTAATTGTTAGTAAAAGGTAGCTATATTGATCAATACATCTAAAGAAATTGCTATAGTGGATTCTTCAACTACAACACAAAAACACTATAGTGATCCATAATCTTACAGTTAATTGAACTTAACGTGATAATTAAATATTTTTTGTGCATGCATGCAGATATACTTGCCTTACTGCTATTTTTGTGTGTAAAGAATCACCTGTCTCTTCTCTCCTTTTCAATTTCCAAGAATTCAAACCAATCCCCCCACCCCCCCCACACGCGCCGACCCGTCCATCTGCCATCGCGCGCGCGCCCGTGCCCGCACCGCGCTCTCCCGTGCCCTGCCCGACGCCCCGACCGCCCGTGCCCGCATGCCCCACCCCCCGCGCTCTCCCTCCCGCGTGCCGCCGCGTGGCACGCCCGCCCGCCCGTGCCCGCGCGCGCTCCCTCCCGCGTCCGCCGCGGCGCCGCGTGGCGCGCCCCGCCTGGCCCCCGCCCCCGCTCTCCCTCCCGCGTCCCGCCGCGTGGCGCACCCCGCCTGGCCCCCCTGGCTCTCCCTCCGCGTCCCGCCGCGTGGCGCACCCGAGCGCCCGTGCCCGCGCGCGCGCGCGGCGCTCTCTCTCTCCCTCCCAGCTGGCCAGCACTCACTCGCCACTCCCGCGAGTCCCGCCTCGCCACCTCAGCACTCGCGCCCCCCCAATTCCCACCCGCCACGTGCCCCCTCCCGGCTCCCGCGCCCCCGGCCGCTTGGGCCTCCGTGCCGCCGTGCCGCCCGGGCCTTTCTCGTGCCGGGCCGGCCCGAGCACGGCCCACGTGGCCGGGCCGTGCCGTGCCGTCCGTCGGGCCCCGTTTGCAGGCCCGGCACGGCCTGGGTGTTCGGGCCGTGCCGGCCGGCCCGTTTAGCTCCGTGCCGTGCCGGGCTTTGGGCCGTGCCGTGCCGGCCGGGCCTCGGGCTGGCCCGAAAAAAGCCCGGCCCGGCTCCCAGGTATAGTTAGCGGTAGGTCGCTGGTTGGTGGTGGTGCGCGCGCCTTGCAGTTCGCAGCTGCAGTTGCATGCGGCTGGCACGGCACCGTCCGGGCGCGCCGGCGGCCACACGTACGTGCGACAGTCGCAGCCGATCGACCGACGCTAGTAGAGCCGTGCAATCTTGACCTCATCGCCATTGACAAAAGGAAAATGTTCGATTGATGCTTGACCTGTGTCACCGACGGATCATGCTCACATGCCCGCCAAAAAAACGCCTTTTCCCATTTCAGGGCCAGTCGGCGGCGCTTCATTTATTCGGCACTCACTCGTGTCATGTCGCTACTGTGTTCTTCCTCTGTAAATTCATATGTGAATTAGTCGTGAGGACACATGAGGCCAAACTCCAAGCCTGTCATCGGTACATCGCTACGACTTTATCTCTTCTCTTTGTGTGAGTGGTGGCGATGGCGCTGTCATGGAAAGTCTTTGTTACGTGAACCAATCATATGTGCAACTGTTTCTTGTTGCACACAGAACGCTTCTCTGCTTTCGTCCTGCGCCAGACAAAATCATGCAAGCGCGCCTTGTCGGGGGCACTCGGAATAAAGAAAAGGAAGAAGAAAACAACAAAAATCATGCCCCGTTTCGTCGCACTAATCTAGTAAATTTTAAAATCGCAATCGCGCCGTGTACAAGCTCTCGCTCGATCGTGCCGAAATCGAATGCCCACATGCACGTAGTTTAATCAAAACATGGAGAGCTTCCAACCGCGCCGAACCAGCTGCCTACCTGCTTAGAAAAAGACGACACGGCGGGGCGTGGGGGCGAGGACACAAATCCGTTCCTTTCCTCTCTCGCGCCGAGCGCGCGCGCGCGCGCGACAGCGACGGTGATCGCCACCCGCGACGACGAGCGCGCGCGTCAGCCGCTACGTCCCCAGCAGTCCAGCACACACAGGAGCAGAGAAAAAGGTGGGCACTTGCCGGTGCACCACACACGGCTCCACGGTGGATATCCTGAAGGCCACGCGAGGCGCCTTGGCATGACGACGCGGTGGCATCGCGACTGGCGTCGGCGACACGGTCGCCTCGGGCCTCGGCTCCATCGGCTCCCTTCCGACGACCCGGCCCCCGCTCCGCTCCCTCACACTCGTTTTGTCGTTGAAGCGGTCAGTCCGTTCCCCTCGTCTCCCTCTTCCCCGCTCGCTCGCGTATAAATATTTCTCGAGAGCACACCCATCGTTTTACATGACCTAAGCTTCTCCGTTTCTTTTATTCTATTGCTCCGTTGCTCTCTCTCATCTGCTTCCTCTATTGCTCGCTCTCTTCACACGTACCAGAGGAGCAGCCACTCAACCAACTGCCCACCCATTTATAAATCATATTGCCCGCAACTACCGGAACTGGAGTTGGCGTAGGAGAGGCCACGTATATACATATAGCTTGCGAGAATTGGATTTGGAGGAGAGGTAGCTCAATTTCGAGGATTGGGAAACAGAACAGGGGAGAAAAAGGCAGGAGCAAGCAAGGACAAGCGTCTCCAGTGGGACGCCAAGGGGAAAGTGGAAACCCAGAGGTGAGTGGCCGCTTTCTGTTCGGTGTGCTATACTTGATTGGGTTCTTTCTCCTGTGCCTTCTTTTTCCTTCCTGTTTAGGTTTCAGGTTGCGTTTCTCTTTCAGAATGTTTTCGGTTTAGTGTCCGATAAATTATGCACAAGTACAGATTTTTGCTGTCAATTAGTGGTTCCTAAGGTTCTCTGTTCTTCTGTCAGAAAGCACAAATCAGATGAAGACATGATATAATGCTGACGAATTTATCTTTCAAAATTTTGCCAACGCAGGCAGCGTGTTTGATCGATAGCACCGGGATACTTGTTCTGCGAGTGATGTTCTGGGGCCCTGTCGGTTCATGGCAATATCAGACGGCATAGGGGTTCGCCATGTGAGATGTCCCAAATGCCACAGTGTTCTTCAGGAGCCCAGCGTCCCAGTCTACCAATGCGGTGGATGCGGCACCAGTCTCCGAGGTAAATTCAAGTTTCAAGCTGATTTAAATAGTTTAGCATTTGGATGTTTACTTGCTATGGATTTCTGACGGATTGATTTGTGGTCGCGCAGCGAAAATCCGCACCGGCGACGCGCAAGAGGCGGTTCAGGTGGTCAGTGCCCCCGCTTCAGAGAGTGCCCTGCTGCCTCATCAGAGCAGGCACCTGGGCTCCAGCGATGTTGCGAGTACCAGTGCCTCCACTCCTGACGCTCCAAGCACAAGGCCCCAAGGCACCGGCAGCCATTGCGAGACCGGTGATCTCGTGTCGGCGAGGAGCAATGCCTCCGAGCAAGCGCCGCTGATCGTCGAGAAGAGGGGACATGATCGGAGTGGGAATCGGGAAGCTGATGGCAGTTCTGAACCTCGCAGGGGAAGGGATGCTGCCGGTAGCGCAGAGCGCGGTGCTGATGCTCCCAACGTCAGTGCCACCTTCTCCAGAGAAAGCAGCAGAGATGCCGATGAATTGCAAGATTCAGAGAAGAGGAGAGAAGCCGAGTCTGAAGCTGATGGTGCGAGGAAGAAAGTGTCAGGCGAAGCGGCGCGACCTCGGTCCCGTGATCTCGAAGAAGTTGCAGCAACATCTGCTAGAACTACAGGCTCCCAGCCTGCGCGGGACGTGCTGAAGATGAGTCCCCTCCATGAGAAGATTCTGAAGACGGTGGATGGGCTGAAAGGCGATCTCTCCGAACTTTTCAGTAAATCTCAGGAGGTCAAGCCGAGGACACCTGCACGGCCTCCTCGTCTTCCCAAGCAAGAAGGCCACGTCTCTCGCCCGGCCATCCCTACTAGCAAAGCTCGTCATGCTGCTGCTGCTGCCGCTGTCCAACATCGCGGCAGCGCAGGCTATGTGGGCAGCAAGCACGGTCAAGCTGCTCCCCGTGGATTGCCGTCGCGGCGGTACCGCCTGTGCAGGGCTGAGCCGTGCGGCCACAACGTGCACCCTGCAGGACCATGCCGTCACAGCTGCTGCGGTCACGGTAAGCCTGAGTGCAGCAGCTGCCGTGGACATTGCTGCGGGTCCAGAGCGCAGGGACCTGCGCCTGCGCCGCGGCAGAAGCCGCCGGACGCCATGCAGGCCAGGCGGCGCGAGCCACTGAGGCACCACTGCCTGCCGGTCCTGAAGGGCGCGCCGTTCATCGTGTGCTCCAGCTGCTTCGCGCTGGTCCAGGTGCCCGCCGGGTTCGCCGTCTCGAGAGCGAAGGTGAGCAAGCTGCGGTGCGGCTCCTGCTCGGCCGTTCTCTCCTACTCCTACCGCGACCCGGACAGGAAGAAGCTGCCTCCGCCCGTCGACCGGTACAGCACGGATGGTTCCGATGTGCGTCACGGCGAAGGCGAAGGGCGCGGCCCGCCGCCGGACCTGTTCTCGTTCATCGACGATTTCGCGGCCGCGCACGGGGCGAGCTACTCGTACTCCACGGAGGACGAGCAGCCGCTGCACGTGTCAAGAAACTCGTCGTTCACCACCGTCGGCGAGATCAACACCGCGGAGACGGCGCAGCCGCAGAGCACCAGCCTGCACCGGCTGATGGGGTACGGCTCGGCGAGCGAGCTGCTGCTGCGGCGCTCCCCTAGCCTGTACGAGAGCTTCGACAGGAGGTCGACGTCGCCGCCGGACGCGAGTAGGCAGTACCACGATAGGAAAGGGAAGGGTGTCTGCGTCGACGCCGACGACGTCGTCGGCGACGATGATTCGGACGAGGAATACGGCGGTGCACTGAAGCGATGGAGCGTGAGAGGAGCTGGTTGGACACTCGGGAAGGGGGTTCCTGGATCGGGAGCCATCAGGATCAGGTCGTAGCTGAGGAGATTGGCTCGTATATATTGTGGATATAGATTCAGGTGACGGAATTCTAATGGTATTTTTCAGTTGTTAGAATTCTGATTTGTAGGGTGAATTGTAAGTGATTTTACAATTCATTTAGGTAGGTGAGATAGTGGACGCATCGATCGGCAGTCTGATCATTCTTTGAGAGTTAGCAATGTTGCAAAAATGTAGATACCCAACGTTGTGATTATGAAAAGGAAAGGCATTCAGGGTTCAGGCCACTGTTCGGGAGGTGTTTTTAAGTGGAAAAACTACGACGATCTTGTGGCAACCTACATTGGTACTCAATGTTTATTTTGTCTCCTGAGATTTTTATGTTGTAATGATCGGGGTAACCGAAATTGAATCACCTAAGTCATATATGATATTTGATTTTCACATGATTATAGTGTGCGGGCAGTCGAGATTTTTATGCTGTAGCTATTGGCTTCAAATTTTGTATATGGGAAAGAGGCTGATTGGAAGAAATAATCTGCAGGTCGACTCCTAGTAACCCTCCAGTCATAGTGGTCTAACTCCTCAGTCATCATAGTCCAGAAGAACTATGAAAATTGAGAGAGGATTTTTAGCAGCCCATTGCCAGGGGAGCTCCAATCTGGACCATCCACATTTGCTCCGTGATCTGTGCGACTGGCAGGTTTAGGGCATTTGAGTTGCAATACGCACAACATAGTGCCAGTATACAGTCCTATCGTATACTACCAAGACCTATGAAAAATCTGAGAGAGGGAGTTGGACTAGTGAGAAGTTATGTCAGAGCATTAATTGATTGGTTAGGACATGTTCAAAAGATTTTTAATTCATCCGCAGCTCACTCATTCAGACAGTTCACATCATCCTCCTCAAGGGTATTCGTCCTCAACTGAAGATATCTGAAAGCTATGGCGGAAGCTCCATCCGCAGGCCATGATGTGCTCAGATCAAGGTACGGAAGATTGTTCCTGTGGTGTATAGTTAGGCTTAACCTTGTGCATGGTACGGCGAAGCAGGCCCAGCCCACCTTTCACCACGGGCCCTCAACGAAAGAGCCACGGATGCAGACATGAGCAACGGACCAATTCGTGTGGCGTTGGGAGCTGTAACCGGCGGCGACGATGACGGCACTGGCGGAGGTGGTGCGGACAGGAGCAGCGGATCAAGTCTTGGCGCGACGGGAGCTCCAACCGGTGGCGACGGCGGCGACGGCGGCACGGGCGGAGGCAGTGCGGGCTGGAGCAGCGGATCTATTCCGTTAATGTATTTTGTGCGCTCCCTTAAGAATGAGGTGCACTTTACAAGTGACAAATTCTTGTCTCTTTCATCTTTAGCTCGTATAAGAGGTCAACTCCGGTACTTAAAGGTATGTAATAATCGCTAGTAGTGCTCTGATGTTGATTTGACATTCTGTTATACAACCTATGTCTTCCCGTAAACAGCAGTATTTTCCATCTAGCTCTTAATCATTTACTCTTCGCACGATTTGTTTTTTAATTTACTTGTATGCTTCCATAATCCTTTTCAGTGAGTTCTTTTATAAATGCTGATTGTGTTTCCATGTACTTCTAGGATTTTCCAATGCGGCCACTTCATGTGCTGCAAGTGTGAGTAGCCAAGTTTTCTCCTCAAATTTATTTACAAGTGCTACTGTATGTGATCTTGCTTAAATTAACTTCAATTGAAGAAAAGAAGTAAGTGATGCAGTTAATGGTTCTACCCTTCTACTGTTGGCTATTCCGTTGTAAGCATACAATGTGTCTGCCTGCTTGTTCTATTATCGAATTGGCTTTCTCGTTCATTTTGCAAATCCAAGTGCGATGCTGATCTAACATCTGGGCAATCCATCGATTATTCATGACATTTGTCCATTTGATGTACAATAAACTCGGATCTTCATTAAATTTATCTCCTCCCTGCTCCATACATGCCGTCAACGTATATATCTTTAGAACGTTGCTTTTGTGGTTGAGAAAGAGTGAAAATGCTGATAAACAAGCTGCGGATTTGGCAGAAAGCGCTATTGCTGTCCAAGGTTCATATGGAATAAAGGTTTCATTTAATTTCCTTACTTACGACCGTTCTATCTGTTGTTCGTTTCAAATCTCTGCTTTCTGCTTATTTGTTCGTTTGTACTGATTTAACATGGAAGGCAATAGTTACCGTTCCGGTGCAACAAGTAACCTGTGCACTAACTAAACTTGCCATCAAACTGAGTTGCTTGTTGCTTGATTCTTGACCAAGTATGTGATTAGTTATGCAACTGATTTATCTGAAAATTTATGTAAAAAAATTGATTTATCTGAAAAGATGGACGAATCTATATATCCTCAGAGGTTTTCTAAATGTCGTTACTCGGATGCACTTCATTTTTGTGCGCAAAGAATACAGTTCTCACGAACCGACATGCAGTTAAATGAACTATTGGCGGAGAAAAATCATAGGTTCATAGGCCATGTACCTCACCGAACTTTCCAACCCAGGCTTGTTTACTTGGTAATTATGTGTTCAAGTTGGGTGCAATAACTGATGAAATCCTTTTTGTTCTTTTACTCTAATTAAGATTGAAGCTGTGACAAGAAGGATTTTGAGGATCACTTCAACCGATGGAGCAGCCAAAATACTTGTTTTTTCAAGTTGGAATGATGTTCTTGATGTATTAGAGCACTCCCTTGCTGCTAACAATATCTCTTATGCTCGGATGAAAGAAGGAAGGTGAGATACTTGTTGTAGCCCAGGCCAGGCATGCTTTAATTATTTATTTCAGTGCGTTGATCTCAGTAATGCTATCATATATTTGTTTACACACATCCGCTAGCAGATTGCACAAGGTGCATATGAAAATAGATTTTCTTGAAGTATTTTTTTGTTCTGTTCTGCTTGTGGTCCTGCTGCTGGGAAGTATTTTGTATATGCTGATCTTATGGACAATGCAGTCGCTTAACGAAAGTTCATTTTACTTTACAGAAAATTACAAGCAGCGCTCTGTCGATTCAAAGGTCAGGCAAGCAGTATAAATGGAGAGAAAGTGAAGAAGGCAGTTTCCAAAATGCAGCCTGTTCAAGTATTGCTAATGCTTATCCAACATGGCACAAATGGTTTGAATCTACTGGAAGCACAACATGTGATCCTATTGGAGCCATTGCTAAACCCATCAGCTGAGGCACAAGCTATCAGTAGGATCCATAGAGTTGGGCAAGACAAGAACACATTTATCCACCGTTTTATAGTAAGCACTATATTCTGTGTTCATCTATTTCATTTAAACTATTATTAGAAAAAACAATCTCAAAGCATTATTGGTGTTCAGGTGAAGAAAACAATAGAAGATAGCATATACAGATTGAACAGGGGTAGAGCTGTCTGCTCTACAATAAACCGTAAATCGAAGAACTTCAAAGATGAGCTTGCTTTGACACTGAAGGATGTTGAGTCACTATTTCCTGTGACAGCACCTGATCAGCCCCCAGATCAGGAGAATAAGAATCATGATGAGAGCTTGAGGAGTTTACCTCCATCTGTTGCTACGGGGCTAGTTGCTGAAAGGAGGGCTATCAATGGAGCAACATAATAACCAGCACTAAGTTGGGGTTAGCAGGCTAGGTGGCTTCCTTTCAGAACAGTGGGGAATTCAGAGGGCCAATCGAAGAGCCCAAATCATAGATGCAGCGGATATTTTAAGTTAAATTGATTTACTTATCTGTTTCCTCAGTTCCAAATTCAGATTACAGAAGGAAAGCAACAACAACTATAGATGCTCATGAAGCTCCCGCATCATGAGAATCTGACTTTAACGATAGAATGGTTTCTTATGTCAGGTGTACAGTACATGTTTATTTTTTACGAACTGGGCAGGTGCACTGCCATTTCATTAAGATAGAAAGAATATATACCTGATGGATGAGTGTATTACATTATTAGAGGTACGGTAGTAAGTCTACGCGATGTCAGATCGTCTTTCACAAGGTGTGCGACCTCCAGAACCTGCAGCGACGTTTGTTGAAAAATACGTCGGTTTCGCTCTTTCCAGACGTTCCACAGTGTGTACATAATAGCTTCTCCGAAATGTTTTTTTTGTCTACTTTCGATGCCCCAACTATGCAGTTGTTCCACCACCCTTCGAGATCGTCGGAGCTTGAGGTGTGATTCGTTTGTATGGAGAGCCAGAACGCCACAATGCCCCACATGCCTCTTGAGAAAAGACAAGTACGGGCAAGATGCCCATTTGTTTCTAACTCAAGGTTACAGAATGTACAAGTCTGTTCGTGAGGCCATCCTCGTACTGCGAGCCTGTCGGCCGTGAGGGCCTTGTTGTGTAGGAGCAACCAAACAAACAATTTACATTTTGGTTCCGCTGCTCCGTTCCAAATCTTATTAGGTAGGAAAGGAGGCACCGCCCCTGCAAATTGTGCCAAATAGGCTGACTTGACTGTGAACACACCGTCCTCCGTCCAACGCCAACGAATTGAATCCGATGCGGCAGGGGTAAGCTCCACCTCATGCAGAAGAGACCAAAGGTCGACAAAGTCCCTGATTTGGATTGAGTTGGAAATGGGTCACGGGAAGCGGATCCATAGATCATCTTAGAGCGCGTCATGGATAGAGCGTTTTTGCCTTTTGGCTAGAGCAAAAATAGATGGTGCAATTTCCTTGGGGCCCCTCCCTTGGAGCCACCTATCTCCTCAAAAGTCCGTCAGTTTGCCGTTTTGAGTGTAGATCTCCGTGCCTGCCCGAAACAGGGCCCGATCGGTGGGGTCACATGGAAGTGGGGAGTCGGCCCAGGGCCGGCCAGTGGACGTCCATCGGGACCATAGCCAGCGGAGGCGAATAGCTCTTCCAAATCTTTCAAGGTCCAGGACGCCAAGGCCCCCAAGGTCTTTTGGTCGGCAGACCATAGCCCAGTTTACCAGCGAATGGCCTCCGTATTGGTGAGAACCGTCATCACCTTTCCAAATAAAACTTCGTCGAAACCTATCAATTTTTTTCCGTGCCAACTTTGGGATGTGGAAGACCGACATATGATAAATGGGCTTGGAGGGTACCACCGATTTGATGAGGGTGACCCGTCCCGCCTGGGAGATGATCTTTCCTTTCCATCTTGGTAGTTTTGCACCAATTTTATCGATCAGTGGTTGGAAATCGATCTTTCGGAGCTTTTTGGTGTGCAAGGACATGCCTAGGTATTTGCAGGGAAAGGAAGAAATCCTGGCCGAGAAATGTTGGAGAGCATCGTCCAATTGGACATCTTCGCAGCGGATCGGAAACACCTTGGTCTTGTGAAGATTATTTTTCAAACCGCTGGCCTTACCAAACTGATCAAGGATAGCCGAGATAGTATGTAATTCTTCCTTCATCGGATTTGCAAAAATGGCAGCATCGTCCGCGTAAAGAGAGATCTGGAAGGAACCATTTTTTGCACGCAGTGGTCCTAGGACTTCTCTCTCCGCAGCCAGCTTAAAAATCCGTTGCAACGGGTCAATGGCTAGGATGAACAACATGGGAGAAAGCGGGTCCCCTGGCGTAGCCCGCGCATGTGGGAGAAAGGGGGCCCTGGCTGTCCATTGAGAAGCACACAGGAGGAGGAAGTGGCAAAGATGATGGATAGCCAGTCTCTCCATCTCTGCCCAAATCCTAGGTGGGAAAGGACCTCCAGGAGATAAGCCCAATTTACCGAGTCAAAAGCTTTGGAGATATCCAACTTGATGAAGAGATTCGGGATTTTCCTAGAGTGTAGGTCTTTAAGCACATTCTGGACGTGGAGGAAGTTATCCTGGATGCAACATCTCTTGATGAAGGCCCTCTGGTTAACAGAGACGAAATCCTGGAGCAGTGGTGCAAGCCTGATGGCTAGCAGCTTAGAGAAAATCTTAGCGAAGCTATGCACCAGGCTAATTGGCTTGAATTGGTCTAGGCGTGTGGCATCATCTGTTTTGGGCAACAAGACAATGTTTGCGGAGTTTAGCAGCCCTAGGCAGAAGCCCCTGAGCAAGGTGACTTGGTTGACAGCAGCCGCAATGTTACCTTACGAGCGTTGCATTTTTTCTTACATAATTTGGGACGTAGCTGATAGTTACTCTGTTAGCTTCTGCTTCCGGGGTACGCCCACTTGTGACTGCTGTTTAATATTGTTTTTTACCCTCGCTTCCTTAATTTGCCATTTTTTCTTCTGAAGTTGTTATCTCGTCCTTGAGTGCACGGACATGGAAGAAATTGACATGTCTTCCCCACACACAAAAAGAAACAGAACTAAGTGGGGCCCTTGTCCTAGTTTACCTCATGCATGCCTTTGCCAAGGCAAAGACCAGTCGTCCTAGATGCAAAACGTTTCCATAAGAAAATTGTCTCTGAGCAATTGTCTTGGCAGATGCTTGCCCATTGGACAATTTGTTGGTGTGCATAGTCCATTTCCTACTGCTTGCACTGCATGGCAAGTGAAAATTCCAAGTGCCAACATGGCACTTACAGAACATATGACAACTACATCAATACGCATCGACTACTGTCGAGGTCATCTTCATTTTTGCAGTGATATAAGCAGTCTGATTTCTACTTCTGTCATTTTTGCCAAGTGATTCATGCAGGAGACGCCATGACCCATGACCATGAGGCGGCCGCCGATGAGCTCACCCGTCTGCGTCACGGCGATGACGCCCGGCTCCCGCCTCGTCGCCTTGCCCGACACATCTAGCCGGGCCCCGCGCGCGCCTCCACGTTCCGGACCGCTTCCTCCTCTTACTTTTCCTTCCCAACTTCCCACCGCGCGCACCAATAAAAACTGCAGCACCCAGTAACCCTACCTACTCTACTCTCTACGCCAGCAGCTGCTCATGCATGTACAGCAACAACTCAAGCTTTGTTCATTGCTTCCTTGCTCTGTCTACTAGCTAGCTAGCATGACGCCTTCTGGCGGCGTCGGCGATGACGGCGGGCGCTCACGGCCGGCGGCGGTGGTGTACGACGACCTGGTCGAGGTGCGCGAGCGCGCGGCGATGCTCCAGACCATGCTGCAGGGGTCGTCGCCCACGGCCGGGGACGCCGGGGAGCTCATGGAAGGGATGATGAGCAGGCTGTCGAGCGCGCTGGATGCGCTGGGCACCAGCAGCGTGGCGCCGCCGTCATCGGTGGCAGGGCGGGGACCGGGCGGGACGAGGAAGAGATCAGGCGCAGCGGCCGCCGGGCCGCACCGCCGGAGCAGCTCGAGGAGAAGGTGAAGAAAGTCCAAACCTTTAAATTAACTGTGCAATTCCACAAGTAGTATATGATTTAAAGCCTCCTTTTTGCAAATTGGAGTATAGCTTAGTCCGGTAGTGGGGCTTTACGTGCCAATGATCAGGGGAAGAACAAAAAGCTTTTACTTCTAGTACCTTTCTTCTGACTTGATCAATTTCTCTTGTCAAATCGAAATGATTATTCGGGTATGGATATCACAGTTGCTTATATATGTATGTATTGTACATATGGCAGAACGACGAAGAGCCCTTTCTTCAAGACGGTCACTGCTACGACGCTCAACGATGGCAAGTCATGGAGAAAGTACGGGCAGAAACGTATACAGGACTCGGCTAACCCGAGGTACATATGTATACAACTGCAGATATATACACAACACGGTACTTAGATAGTTAGATTTGCGGAAAAGAAAACTGTATGAGAGGAGATTGGCCTCTGCAGTTCCAAAAAGAACAACCGTTTCAATATGTCATATATGTAAAGAGTGATGATTCAATCATTGAAGCCAAGGGCCGAGAATAAAGGTTAATTATTTTTCTTCTTAACAGAAAGAAATTAAAGGATACTAAACGTACACTTGCCAACTGGTTAGCTAGTTAATTACCTAGTTGAGCTTTTTAGCATCATATGGTGCTTCTATATAGCACTAGCTAGTTCTTGCACTACTAGCTAGCTAGAGCATTATACTCCTACGTCCTGACACATAGGTTCTCTCTGAATATGCATAATATCCAGGAGCTACTACAGGTGCACGCATAGGCCGGAGCAAGGCTGCATGGCCACGAGGCATGTCCAGGAATCCGAGTCCAACCCGTCGGAGTTCGTCATCAGCTACTTCGGCCAGCACACCTGCAAGGACCCCTCCACGATCCCACTGATTTTCGAAGGCGCCGCGGCGCCGCCAGACTGCGCAAACCTCATCAGCTTCGCGTCCGCCATTGGCGGTGGCGCCACCACAAGCACAAGCACTACTGTTCCTTATCATTTCGTCAAAGAAGTAACTGCTCGTCCCATGCTCTCCTGCTTCGTCAGCTACAGCTCTTCGCCGGCTCAGGAGTGCGCCAGCGAGGGCGCGCTCAGCAGCTCGCCGTCACCGGCTTGCGAGAAGTTCATACAGGGCGCCGGTCAGCTCGTCGCCGCGGGCCGGAGGACGTCGGCGTCGGCGACCGTGGGGTCAGCGCCTGCAGAGTACTGGCCGACCGTAGGGGTCGCCGGCGACATGGCTGGTGCAGGCACAGGCAGCTTCCCATCCTCGCCGAGCAGCCTCGGGTTCATGACAGGCTCGTTCGGATCCTTCGGCAATAACTTTGGCGATGATGACCTGTTTCGCTTTGATCCCTGAAGAAGGCTGATGTGTCCATGCACAAATGCTAATAGCCATTAACAGGATTGCAATTTGCATGCATATGCTTCGGTAGTAATATGCCATGTATAGCAATGTACTAGCTAGTAAATCTGAACTACTGGATGTTGTGTGTAAATTAAGTGTGCAGGCCAGTTTGCATTTGTCAAAATATGTATATACGTGTGTATGTACGAACAACCTTAAATTAAATTGTGGTTGTATACTAAGGGTGGAAACGGATCAAATACGGATCGGATAGTGCCCTTCCCACTTCCGTTGCCATATTTTCAAAGCGAATACGGATATGAATACGGATGTTGTCAAATATGTATACGGATCGGATGTTACTTGAATACGAATACGAATACGAATTGAATATATACTCAATTCGGTCGGATATGAATATTCTACAGTTTTAATGATAAACTATGGTAAACCACATAACTAGATAAGTACATGAACATGATGATGAGTTAATGACATATATAAATCGATGACATATGATAGTAATATGTTCTACATGGATAAGTGATGATAAAAATATGTCTCACATAGAGAAATAGAGTTTTGCTATGCCTATTGAGCTTAATGAGCTATATAATTGAGCTAAGGAGTTAGAGACTTAGAGAGAGTTGTTGAAATAGGCTAATATAACTTTATTCGGGTACAGATATATCCGTATCCGTATCCGTATTTGTTTTATAATCCAGTACCATATCTGCATCCATATCCGGGAAATAAATTCGGGTAATATCCGTATCCGTATCCGTTTGTAATTCGGATACGGATATTGCTTGCCGTTTAAGTGTTTTCTCGAATACGAATATCGGATAATATGGATTATCCGCTGCCAGTTTCCACCCTTATTGTATACATATGATTTATGTTACGTAACTAGCTCTCTTTTCTATAATACCAGGGATCGATCTGATCGACCGAGAAATCGCCGTTGGAAGTTAAGGCACAATTATAATGCCCAAGTCAAAATTATCGAACTATTCTGGGGAAATCTCGGCAAGATTCAGAATTTATTCATTTTTCTTCCAGAACACGAAAAAGATTGCATGCATGCCATATCGAAACAAAAAGGTGTACTTTGGTTAACTGCATGATGTATATTAATCAACTGTACATGGTTTGTGAGAATCAGTCCGGTTTGTAGCCACCTTTTAAAGCCCGTTAATTAAGTTTAGTTATTTGTTTATTAGATGATGCATGTCACTAGCTAGCCCTTTACAACAAACCACTAAGGTCTTTCTGCGTCGATGCTTGGTTGGACCAATGGATATCCACGTTGGCACTCGTGACAACAAAAGTTAGAAAATATTTTCTTTGTAATTGGAGTTACTGTCAAGCCAACTTCCAAGTCTTTCGCTCCAAAGACTTTGACTACACACTGCATATACAGTACTGCGAAAACTACTGCAAATGGCTCAACCACTCGACACATGAAGCCAAACATTTCGCATTAAAAACAAAAGAAAAACCCATGCAGTCTCCAGGTGATAAGCATAGGAAAAAAACTAAATCAGAAGAAAACTACTTCCTGGTCACCAGACGTGGTCTCAAATTCTCAAGTCAGTCAGTTACATCCATTTCTTATCTATGGACTTTACATCTGTAAAAGTTGAGTGCTTTTTTTCTTGGCGTATGCTACTCAGTAAAGGAACAACCGGACAGCAAGAGATAGCTAGCTTCCCCACTGAAGACTAGTCTAAAGATGGCCCTTTTGGTTAAAGATTTCTGGAGCAGCTAGCAACAATATACTCTGCACCTTCTCTATCTAGCTAGTGCCTTGCTTTCCTACTTTTTACAGTTTGGATTTTTCTGCTCGTGCTCAACGGTTCTCCTTGTAAACTAGAGTGAGTTGTGGTTTGCACCGTCTAATATGACGCGCAATATTGCACAAACAACTATGCTAGTATTTCTTTATACGTGAGACCATGTATATTGAGTTTGCCCGGACCGTCAAGCTCGTTGGTCTCATTTGGATCAAAGTTAAAAAAAGTGCAGCGCAGGGCTGCAATTTACTCTATAAACTACGTTGAAATTATGTTTGCAACGTTGCAGGAACTTAGTAATTAAGCAATGTTTATATATTATTACTTGTTACTCCTTTCAGCGAATCTACCAGCTTGGATATGTGAGATTCTGAGATCATTAGTCCCTTCCAACAAAAAAAAAGATTGTGAGATTGATGTGCTGTACCTGTTTAGTCGCAACTTTTTAGGTCCAAAGAGTTTACGTGCGGATTAAAACCACCTGCCACGCAAGTAGAATCTTAGTGATCGAGTGTCGTTAATTTTTTTTCCCCTTTTCACTTCACCAAAACTCCATCGAATTAATAATGCAAAAGATTATCTCAAAACATGTGGCATGCTTTCAAAGTATATGGGTGCAATTAATAATTCTTTACTGATAGGTATGGACACTACTGATGCTTTTGTTGGGCGTGCAACTAATTCACTGTACTGTTTTTGTCTCGATTAACCGTCACCAAATTGCACGCATCGATCTCTGCTTCTTTCATGTTCGTGCTTTTCAGTTTCTTTTCGAGTACCATTCGCAGTCTTCGTACGTTCATGTGGGTGTATGCGTGTTTTATAGGCGGCATATACGGGGGTAGAAAAGCAGAAACATAAAACATATGTATGTTCACCTACTATTTAGACCATCTATATTGCATTAGAATCTGATACACCTCCAACTCATGTCATTCCACATTCTGTACTCCGTAGTCTCTTCTATATTTTGTAAAAGGACACTCCAATCACTTCTCATCTCATTCACCACTCTATCCTCTGACTGACTCTCATGGTGCATCATCTCTCACTCTGGTCCATACGAGAATTAGAAAATCATGGACACCTCTCACTCGTTGCCATTTTTTATTCCCTAATACATAAATGAACTGGATTTTATAAAACAACGATTTCAAATATATACATGAACAAATTTCATCAACAAGAATAATTCTTCATCATTTCTCACCACATGAACGGTGAACTAAATTTTTTTCATGAATTGACATGAAGGAAAAAAATCATGAACCAATTTTTTTAACATTTCATTTATGGAAGAAGACATTTATGAACCAAAAATTCATCAACACATATACATGAACAATGAACCTAACAAATTTCATGAACAGACATGAGCCATTTTGTTTTACATTTCATTTATTGGAAGAACACATATGAACCAAAGCCATAAACCAACATATACATATAAACAATGAACCATTTTTCCATGAACAGACATGAACAAAAAAAATATCATGGACTGATCTTTTTTCATAAACACATACATGGACAAAATTTATACACTGATTCTGCACACAACATTTTTATGAACAAAATCTGAACCATCAAAACGAACAATCTTTACCATCCATGTTTTCCATGCTTCACCATCATAATCCTGAACGTGAACATATCAAACAATCTTGACAATCTTTCAGTTCTTGAACCAACGATTTCTACATCATATTTTTCCAATTCATTTCAGTGACAAGCTTGAGGAAAAAAGAGGAAGAGAACATGAATAATTCAGATCATGAAACAATAAAGAAACAAGCCATGAATCGAATTTTGGACAAGCATTTCGGGGCATGTAACAATAAAGAAACAAGCCATGAATCTGAAATTAACATGAATACATTTTGGGATATGGAACATGAAAAAAAGGATCTGGAGCTAGCAAGAAGAAGAATATTGGAGCTACAACCGCGGCGTCAAGGAGGAGAGCCAGCCGTCGTCCCCTCGGCGGTGCCCAACAGCCACCCCGCCACCATCCCTCGTGAGTGACCGCCACCGAGGGAAAACGAGGTGAGAGAGAGAGAGGGGGAGGGAGGGAGGCGGAGAGAATATGACTAGAGAGGAGGATGATGTGTACATGTTGGACATAAAATCATAAATGATTAAGGGACTAGAATGTAAAATTGCTTATAAGGTGCTAGGCAGATCTTAGAACATATCAATGGTTGTGATAGTTGGTAGACCTCAGCTGATAAGTGAAAAAACTGCACTCGATAAAAAAAGTGGTATAACATCAACCGTATTGCATGTGCGGTATAGAGGATTAGAAAACACGGGATTTTGTATCAGTTTGATTCGTAGGATTTACGAAATAAGCTAGTGTGGTTGTTTAGAATAATGTTTAGAGGATTTGAAATTCCTTTGATTAATTTCGTGGCTTTTTTACAGCAAAGATTAATTTGTCATTTTCATAGTAGTGCAGTAAACCAAAGGAATTATAATACCGTAGTTCTTCTTCTTCTCTGGCCTTCGCTAGGCCCATGTAAGGCCCACCTGAACACGGAAGAAGCAACAGATTTCACCAAATCCTCGAAAAAAATCTGGATTTAGCCCCCCCCCCTCCGCGGTCAATGCCGGATTTAGCCCCTTCTCGGAGTCAAAATCAAATTTAGCCCCCGTTCCGCACATTAGAAGTGCGGCAGGACACGTGTCAGCTCGTCGGCGCGCGGTAGGGCACCTGCCGCACCCCAGGCATGCGGCAGGGCTCCTGTCGCACCCCCAAGGGTACCTGCCGCCCCCCTGGCGTGCGGCAGGGCGGCTGCCGCACGGCGAACTGCAGCCTGCATGGCAGACGCCAGAGAGTATGGCGTTAATCTAAACGCCAGAGAGTGTGGCGTTTAGCTGTTAGATCTAAACGCCATATCCTCTGGCGTTTTCCCTGCCGCACGCTGCCTACCGTAGGTGGTGGGTGCAGCGGGTGTCCTGCCGCACGTCTGGGGTACGGTACATGGGTTATTTTTGTATTTGACTCATTGTGGGGGCTAAATATGGCATTGACGACGCCCTGGGGTTTGCTAAATCCGGCTTTTTTCTCCAAATCCTCCTCACCTGCCTCCGGAAAAGGGCAAAGGAAACATCGAACAGAGAAACGAGACGCGAAAGCAAGAGCAGGATCAGCAGCGGCGATGGCTCTCCCGGCGACGAGCTCCGGCCTCTCCCGCTTCCTCGCGTCCCGCCGCATCCAGCCCGCCGACATCTCCGCCGCCGCCACCTGGGGCGTCGCTGCCGGCAGCGCCGCCATCTACCTCGTCCAGGTCGGTGTTGATCAACAACGAATCGTAATATCCATCGCTTGATCCGCGGAGCCCAATCAATCCCCCCGTATGTTTGACCCGGCCTTTGTTTCCTCTCGTAGCCATCGCTTGATCCGCGAAGATCTTTGTTCTGCCGGTTTTAGGGTTTCGTTTTCGTAGATTGGATCTCCCATGTTGGTTGTTTGGATCTGCGAGTGTGTTTTATCGGTCTTCAGGCTCCGGGATCTGAGTGACGATTATGTGATCTACTGGTCATGCGGGGCGGGGATTGTGTTAGAGTCAAACTTGTTGTTCGGATCTAGATAATATTCCATTTGTAAGGAAGTAGACGGGGAGGAAGAAAAAATGATTCTGTGATGGTCACATTTTTATCTATTTGGAATTGATATGTCTAAAGTGTCGTACGAATTTTGAAGTAGCTGCGTTAGCATCTACAATTCTATATCACGCAAACAAATTTTTTCACCTAGTCCAGGAAAACACGAACTTCTACTAGTTATAACACTTGACACAACGTGGCATAATTCGATAACTGATGCAACATATTATTTGAATTTTGCAACATTTTTTTAATAACATATACCTAGTTATTCCTGTTTGGTAACATGATTTTACTTTCTCCCCAGCCTGTTAGTTTTCTTCTGGACACCTTGATTTCCTTCAACGTTAGCAGCCTTATCAATTGTTTTGTATGCCGAAGATGTACATTGTCCCTGTATGCTCCTGGAATGACTCCTTCACTTCAGTTGGTGTTTCGATAGGAAACATGCTCAATACATACCCTTTGCTCTAAAAAGGCACTTTCGTCGAATAAGCTCATCTTAGGTCGTCCTAGATACAGCGAGATTCACCCTTTCGGAATGGGAAAATTCATATGTCACTCGAAAGATGGCATGCCCCGAAATACCACTCCAAAGATTGATCTCCATCTTTTACCACTCGAAAGAAGTTTAGATGCGTAAAACTCAATTTTCAGCTATTTAGTGCGTTTTGCTTGATCCCCATGTGGTCAAATTCAAGGAGTCTTTGCCACATTCGTGAAACCGTCACCTCAGTTGGTTAACTCCTATGGTCTACTGTGTTTGGGGCTACTCTATTTAACCTGTACCTTGAGTTGCTTAATCAATTGCAAGTACTGAATCTAGGATTTCTGTTGAGTTTTTTGGCACCCTTAGTTTCACTGTTAATAAATTTCCTTTTGCAGCCATTTGACTGGATTAAGAAAACTTTTTTCGAGAAGCCCGAGCCAGAGGCATGAATGAGTCTCCCCCGCATGGACAGCTGCGACTTTTGATACGTTTACATTTTCGGGCTGATCTCTGAGCTGAAGAGAACTTGGATGGCCCAGCAAATAATATAAGACCCTCATGTTTCCTTGTTTGATTTTTCATCCAGATGTAGGTTTCCTCTTGCATTGCATGTAATCCTCACCACGGAACGGTTGTGATGGTCATGTAAAACGTATTTTTCATCACAGAAAAACTGCGCCTTATGTTTAGTTCTCTTGTAAGGATTACTGTCGCATGAGCTAGCCATGCCGTCGCGCTCGCGGTTGTCCGGGCTCAGGAACGTCGTATTCTTGGGCTCCTTCCCCGGTGCGTCTCCTCCGGTGGTGGAGCTCTCCAATGCCTCTTTTGAACATCTGCGACGCTGACCTCCGTTGCTCCCTCCCTCTATCTGGCCTGCTGTGCTTGGGCTGGCCCGGCAGGCCGTGCTAGGCCGCCCAGAAAAATCAAATGAAAATTGCAACCGCGCCGCATGGAACAAAATCATCATTTCAGTATTTTAGAAAATCTGAGAACGACATGATTTAATTTATTTACATAGGATGACACTTCCTCCAGTTATTTTTTTTTCTTTCAAAATGGAGTCAAAAGATTTGCTTGCTCCATCAATTAAGAGAGAGTTTAATGTAAGAGGCCAGAGAAGGCCACAACCGACCCTAGAGAAGCCTAGAGCCCCTGGTTAAATATATCCCAACTGGCAAGCACCCAAGTTGTGACCTCACTCTTGATACGGGCAGGATGGTCGGGAGCATGGCAGAGGTGTTAGAGCAGATCTAGTAGACTAGTAAAAAATGACCGTCTATATTTTTATATAAATTGTCATTTATAAAGATTCGTCATTTATATTATCCCATCACTTCAGAATCTCCATATTCCGCTCTTCATATTCTCCAGCAGACTAGCATGCATGAATTAGATGTATAATCAATAAACAACATTTATCTACTGCCTCATATTGATTACCCAAATCCTAACACCAACAGCACAAGCAATTCAGCACGCCCCAGCCCGGCCTCATCTTCTCCACCACCCCATCCTCATCTTCTCCACCGGCTCTCTCTTCATCTTCTCCACGACGCACATTCTAGCACGCAGCTTGCACAACCCCCTCCTCCACTGATGTCCACGGCGAACTCCAGGCCCCCTCCTCCTCTTCTCCACGGCGAACTTCCCCCTCCTCAGCCAATGTGTACAGTGAGCTCCCTCGACGACTAATGTCCACGGCAAGCTCCCCATGGCCCCCTCCTCAACTCAGGTCCACAGTGAGCTCCCCACCCCCCTCTTCAACTCATGTCCACGACGAGGTGCCTTCCACAAGCCACATCTGCTCCTTCCCCACTTTCGGCGCATCTGCTCCTCCCCTGGCGCATCTGCTCCTTGGCGCAGCTCTTCCAGATCTCCCCCTCGGAGCCGCTCTTGACCTGCTGGGTGGCAGCACGCGAGGTCGTCATGGCGAGCGCTGGGCGGCGAGTTCGGCCTCTCGGCGGCGACGTCGGCTGAGGAGGCCGGTCCTGGGATGGTGCCTCGGAACAGAGATGGAGGGGACTGGACGCAGGCCTGCGAGTTGGGCGACAACAAGTGCGGGGGCATGGTTCCTGGACACCGGCTGGAGGCATGATGGCGGGGAAGATGGCTCCGGGTTGCGGCGGTTGAGGGATGGAGGTTGGGGGAGGAACGCCAAATCTGGCGTGCGAGGAGAGCTGGATGGAATGCACGATAGAATAGCATAAGGGAAAGCGGGTCTGCTGGAGGGGTGAAAATGGGGTTGAAGACACTACTTTGATGATGGCATGTGGGATAGCTAGTCTGCCGGAGTTGCTCTTACCAAAAAAATGCGTGTTGTGCTCGTTTCAAATCTCCCAAGAGACTAGCATAAGTGAAGTGATTGCTTTTCTTTGATCTCTTGTGTCGGTGATCATATTGATCCACCAATCTTTGACCATCGCCACGTCACTCCAAAGATTTAGGTCGATTTTGAGGACCAATTTTTCACCATGTTATGTGTCCACACTGTGTAGCAACATTTAAAGAGAATGTGAGCCGCCATTTTTGGTTCTCCTTTCCAAAGTTGACAAAGCCCGCAGTTTGGCCACCCCCTCTGCTCTAGGCGATTAGTCGTCCAGGGCCTATTCTGGATGATAAGCCACGCAAAAAAATTACACTTTGGCGGTGTCCAAGATGCCCAAACCGTGAGACACAGAGGTAGCCGTTGCCCTTGTGAATTACCTTTGTAGGCCGAGGCTGCGGAATACTCCCCGTTGGTAGTGAACTTCCAACTGATGGAATCGTTGGAGTCATGCTTGAGAAGAACCTACTGCACCTCAAGTCATAGGGAAAGAAATATCAGGATTTGGTCGGCGGAAGTAATTTGCTGAGTATCTATTTTGTTGATCCATGCGTTTTGGTGCGTTGCCTTCTTAAACATACCATTTTTTCTTTTGGAGATGGCAAAGATGCTAGGGGCAATAATTTTTGGCCTTTTCCCATGCAGCCAAGCAGAGTCCCAGAAGCTCGCCTTCATCCTGTTGCCTATCGTTATAGTAGTCATAGATCCATGTCGATGTCATTACAAGGGTTCATACGCCTATCCAATTTTTTCGAGCCAAGGCCACCGTAACTGTAAGGCCGTCGTGAACTTGTAAAGTTGGAGGATATCGATGGCTCTAAAAATTTTGGGTCGACAAAGGGCTTCCTGTAATGACCCGATGATGTAAACCTGTGTAATTAGGCCTCTAATGGTCATTATGAATAAAGTGCATGTTCATATCATATCATTTCTACATTTAAAATAATTATGATAACTCTAATTAAAAGTATACAAAATTGATCTAGCAATCAACTTAATTAAAACTTGTGAAATCAAAATCATCAAAATTCGTCCCTCATAATTTTTATAGGTCTCATGCACCTCTAAAAATGCCTCTGCGAATTTTCGGTTGATTTAGCATTAAATTGTATTTGTGTATGAAAATCAATTAAGCAACTCAATTTATACTCCACCTAACATTTTGAACAACCTAATTCACTCTTTGCACAACATCTCCTCTGCATCATCTCGCGGTCCAGTGGGCCCTGGCCTACAAACCAGTCTCACCTCATCTCTCCTTGTCTATGTCCACACTGCACTGCAGCAGCAGCTCATTGCTGCCTCCTGTCTTAGACGTGGCGTTCTTCCCCTATCGTGGCACTGCTCAGCTATAGAAGCAGCATGCAGCCTGGCCCTTCTGTACAGCTGCTCCTCTGCCCAACCACTCCGATTCCTGCTATTGCCATTTCTTCCACACCTAAGAGCAAACCTCATAGCCTTCTCTTCTCTTCCATTCACACATACCAGTGAGACAAAAAGGCCTCCTCTTCTCCATCGTGCCATTCTTCCAAGTTAGAAGCAACAACCCCGTTTCTCCTTCTTTCCTCTAAATCTCATCCAAAATCAAAGTTTGGGCCATACATGTTATACCATTGCGTAGCCAAGCATCCAAGTTTCCCATCCATCTGTATATCTTAGATATCCATACTCAACTGAACAAGTTGAAGAAGGGCAGAGAAGTGGTGGCCGAGCAGGACATCGACATTAAAATAACAGTGTGGCAGTGACGAGCTTGCTGCAGAGCAATGCTCCTTCCCCTGCTTAGATCCCTCACCACCTTGAGGAGCCATATTCCCCTCCACCTTCGATCTTCCCTGTCTGCACCCTTCCACCGCCACTCTGTACACATCGATGTTTCCGTCCTGCTCGATTTGATCGCCTGCCGTGCTCTGAGCCAACGAGAACGCAAGCGGCATCCATGCCTGTTGGGCTATCCCTCCATATGGAGGTGAGTTTGCAGCCCAGCAAACCAGCCCACAAGTCCAGAGATTGTGAACCATTGATCTCTGCTGCATCCAAGGGCTGAGATTGGCTCCTTTGTAGAAGGGAGAAGAAGAAAACCCTAGGTATTCCTCCCCAGGTCGTGGCTGCCAGTATGAGAGTTGAAGAACACACACAAAACACTCAACAAGAGAGAAGAGAGGAGGAAGAAGAAAGAGAGGTGATTCTGTCCAGATTTTGTTGCTTCAGATCAGACAGTGTTCAAGCTTGTGATTGGAGGCTCAAACGTCCTTGGATTGGCTCCAAACTTGGTGAGCTTGTTCCTTACTTTGAGTACTTCGATCTGGTTAGCTGGTTTGAGTATTGGATCAGTGGAGCATCAGTTTGGAGAGGTGTTTTGTCAGTTCGGGTTACTGCTGTTCCAGCACAGAGCAGTTTCGGTAGGCGAACAGTTTGAGTAGGCAAACGATGTCCGATTGAGCTGAATTTTGGTCAGTTTGTGGGGAACTCATGTGTCTGCTTGCCTGTAAAATTTCGTGCAGTTTGGTTCAGCGGTTTGTGAGCAGCTGACAGATTACCGGAGGGGACAGAAATTGTGTTAACTCTGCTTGCAGTAGTTCTACCTCTTGTGCTTGTTGTTGTTGCTGTTGCCGGTTGGCAACGTGGAGAGTGTGTTGTATATCTCTAGAGGTTCTAGAGAAGACTTTGTACCCATCATTCTCATAGTGAAGTTGTGTGGACCGGTCGGTCCACAGCCGTGGTTTTTTACTCCTCACCTTGAGGAGGTTTTTCCACGTAAATCGCTGTGTCAATTTGTGCATGAGATTGTGTTTTCCGCTGCTTCTTTGTTGGTTGAAACTCTCCTCATTGTTCACCACAAGATGAGGGATTAAATTGGTGCATTCTTGTTGCCATTTACTCCCAAGAGTGCCGTCATTAGACACGGCAAAGGAGCTTCATCGGTGCCGACCGCTGTTCCATTTCGTGCAAGGAGTCATCAGGAGTGGGTCGTCTTCCCCATGTCTGGCACACCACCGACGCGCCTGAATCCGTCTGATCCGGTGAGCTCATGGTCAATACGTAGCCTTCCTCCGGTTCCTGATAATTTCCGCCTTGATTTTTATTTTTGGGTTTCCGTTCGAGTCGATCACTGCCGGGAAGACTGTTATTAGCCGTCGCCTCCGTCGTGCACATCTGCCGTAGCCATCTTCAGTATCGAGTTCACGGTGGGCTTACAAGTCTAGACATCTTTTCCCGCTCGATTTGGTGATCTACAGTGTCGTGTTCATGTTTGCCATCGTCGGCCGCCGTGTTCCAATGAGCTCTAGTCTCGGCACCTCTACAGAATGATTATCCCAAACGCTCTTGCCCAGATCCAAGTCCCAACCTGATTGTCCCTCGCATGCAACACAAGCCGTACCTGTGGCTTTGCCGTGAGCACGCACTGGGCAGCAACAGAGCAGCCGGCCTCTTCAGTTAGGGAATAATCACTGCAATTATTTGCTAATTGAAACATTGGTCGATTGGTTGCATCATTGTTTCACTGCCCTGTAGGTCCACCCTTGATCCTAAGTTACCTTGGTGAACTTTGTCCACTGAACTCTGATCTCACCAGCCAGATTGTTATTACCTAGCAACTAAAATCTTAAACTAAATTCTATAAGCTAATGTATCTATGCCTAGTAGATGCTATTGGTTAAGGTTCAGTTAACATTACTTACCAAACATGTTTATCCTAATGTCTCTCTAATCTGAGCCCCACATCTAACAAGTTTTAATCAGTAGCTAGCGAGAAAAACTAATTTTTATAACTCTTTGCCATGTTTAAATTAATTCAAGCACATCATCCCACCTCATCGAGTCAAAAGCTTTCTTGATATCCAGCTTGAAGAGAAGCGTATGCAGCCTTCTTGCATAATTTCTGACATACATGAAGTTATGCCGTTGTTTTCTCTCTCTTGAACACACAAAGGATGTGATCACACTCATATCTCATCTACACTAAAACTAAAATAGCACTTCAAATTCATAACATGTATGTAACAATTTTAAGAACCAAACATTAGTTGGATGGTTAGAGGAGGTGTTTATACCTCCGTTGCAAATCTGTCGATAGTGAGATGTCTACGTTGACTTTATCAATTTACAAGCTTTTATAAGTTTATTCTCCAATAAATGTTGCATAAGTGCGTGCATCATGCATGCACAATGCTAAATTATACTTCATTTTCCAAAAATATATGGAACAATTTTGGCACAGCAGCTTCGTCTTCACACAATCTAGCTGTCCAGTATAGAGCTACGACTACGATGTGTGTATATTGTGAGTTTGATATTGATTGGCAGATGGCGATCTAGCGGTCATGGCTCCACACAATTGACTTGTTTAAAAAGATACCACGCACACGACGAGCCATCGACTCACCAAAGCTGAGTTAAAAATAATAATTCATCAAAGCCGAGCACGAATCTCAAAGCAACGGTTGAAGTAAAGGCATGCGTTCCTAGGGACCTTGTGTAACCCACGCTCTCTTGCATGACATGATCTAAAATAGGAGAGTCTATTTCTAAGATGGTTGAGAAATTGTTATCTCTAAGTCGATGATTTGATCATTGATTTAATATCTAACGGTTAATTGAGTAGTTGTATATTTTAGAAATTTTATATAATTTTAGGTGTAGAGATATACTATAATTTAATCTAAAATTGTATATTCTTTTATACAATTATATATTCAATAATGTGTAACTCGGACTGGGAAATAACAATCTCTCACACGTCCGAGATTGCAAATCTGAAATCTTTTTCCTCGTCACCACGCACGCACTCGCACGGATACGAGACAAAACAAAAAAGGCGGGAGACGAGAGCAGAGCAGTCGTTTGCTTCCACGAATAAGCTACCACACCTGCCTTGGAAGCGTTCCAACCCCCACACGGGGAGACCGCGACCTCCCCCTCCCCCCGCCACCGCCGCGTCTCCCCTCTCTAGATCTCACTGCACAACACCATTCCCTCCCAACCCCCGGTCAAATCAATCCTTCGCAGCCAAGTCAGGTTCCTGAAAGGCTCGCCTTTTCCGCCGAGAAGAAGCCACCCCAAATCGCACGGAAAACCGCGCTTCTTGATCGATCGATCGATCCATAGCTCCATTCTTCAAGAATCATCGCTTCTTTCTTTCTGTTCTTCTTGGTCAGGAATTTGGTTGGAGGGAGCGATTGATCGCGAGATGATGGGAGGGAGGTTGCTGTTGTTGTCACCGGCGACGGGGTGGTGGCGGGCTCTGGTTCTGGTGGTGATGGTGGCGTTGATGATGGCGGGGGAGGCGGAGGGGAGGTTCGTGGTGGAGAAGAACAGCCTGCGCGTGACGTCCCCCGCGGCGCTCCGGGGCGTCTACGAGTGCGCCATCGGCAACTTCGGGATGCCGCAGTACGGTGGCACCATGCACGGGGTGGTCGTCTACCCCAAGGCCAACAGGAAGGCGTGCCAGCCGTTCGACGACTTCGGCCTCTCCTTCAAGCCGAGGCCCGGGGGCCTCCCCGTCTTCCTCCTCGTCGATCGCGGAGGTGACCATCCCATTCTTGCACGAATTTTTTTCTTCCGCTTCTAAAATCGAGTAAAGTTTATTTTATTTTATTTGATACACGTGCGTTCTCATTTGTCCTAGCTAGTACTAATTACTAGTGCATGCGTAATTTAATACACGTTGTATTTTCTCATTTGCCCTAGCTAGATGTTAAAAAATTGCACGTTTTTAATTGTAATCCAACATTATGATTTGGATCTTGGAAATATTCCTCGTCTCTTTATTTATGTTTTAAAAAAAAGGACTTCAGTCTTGGTCATGTTCTTTGAGTGAATACTTTTGTCAGAGAGAGATGGCACTATTGGAAGTTAGCTACGGCATTTTTTTTTACTTTTACTTGTTTCCTTGGCCTTGCCCGGTTTATAGAAAGAAAGATTTGTAGGAACGCTGGAATTTAGTTATTGTGCTTTGAGTGAGTCGGGGGATAGAATTTGCTACTTTGGTTGTCTGAACTCTTTAGCTCTCTGCCGTATTTCGTATCGCATACCTATCTCCAGAAGATGGTTTTTCTTATCTTGCAATCAGAAAAAGTCTCGAGTGAGCTGTTTCGTGGAAATCCACAACTGGTAATGTCCCAAAGAAGGGAATCTCTACTACAGTACCACTACCATAGAAGGATTTTGATTAGACGAGTCTGCTACCATGATATTGGCATATTGCTATCATCTTAAAACTTTTGTCCTGGTTATGACCTTTGGATTGAATTGCTTAAATAAAAAAGGGTTACACTTCTTCTAAGGAACCGTGTTGTTTTAGCTACTATGATTCAGTTATGTTATTGAAATGTTGTTTTGGCCCCAAGAGTTATATTCGACCCTGGGTGGGTGGCTTGCCCACATGGAAGACCCACCAACGGAGCTACGCTCGGTTCACCAACGGAGCTACGCTCGGTTCACCAATCGAGCTACGCTCGATTCCTGTTTTGGCTCAATTGTCTAAATTGAAACTGCACATAGAAAGTGAGTTAAAGCTGTATATGGAAGCCGAACATTGGGTGGTGTATATATGGAGTGCCATGACTACAAAATATGCGAGTCAGTTGAGTAGGAACCAATCCAAATTTTAGTGTGAACAGGGGGTCATAAATATCCTATATATTAAACGCTAGTATTGCTATGTTCTGTGAAAACATATATCCACAGGGGTTAGGATGTTTAGTTCTATCTTCTTTCTCCAACTTACGTGTTAACCTCACTTTGTAAAATGATTGTTGGCTGTGTGCACCGTATGGTGCAGAAGCCGTGGGATTTCTTTCTTTCATTATCTAAAAAAAAATGTCAATCTCACTGGCATGTATTTTCAATCATTACCAAGAAGGGTACTTCAATTCTTTGTAATGTGCAGACTGTTATTTCACAACCAAGGGATGGAATGCACAAGTTGCTGGAGCCGCAGCAGTTCTTGTTGCCGATGACAAGGTGGAACCTTTGATCACAATGGACACTCCAGAATCTAGCGGCAAAGAGTACCTAGAGAACATCACTGTTCCTTCAGCACTTGTAACAAAGAATTTCGGGGACAACCTTAAGAACGCATTAGAAGATGGAGATATGGTAAATGTCCTCCTAGATTGGAGGGAATCTCTCCCCCATCCGGATGAGCGTGTAGAGTATGAATTTTGGACAAACAGCAATGATGAATGTGGTGCCAAGTGTGACATGCAAATGAATTTTGTGAAGAGCTTCAGAGGTATAGCGCAAGTTCTTGAGAAAAGGGGTTACACCCAGTTCACACCCCATTATATTACATGGTATTGTCCGGAAGCTTTCGTCCTGAGCAAGCAGTGCAAATCACAGTGCATCAATCATGGGAGATACTGCGCTCCAGATCCAGAGCAGGACTTCAGCACTGGATATGATGGAAAAGATGTTGTGGTTCAGAACCTACTTCAAATTTGCTTGTTCAAGGTTGCCAACGAAACTCGCAAACCATGGTTGTGGTGGGATTACGTGCACGACTTTGCTATTAGGTGCCCAATGAAGGAGAAAAAATACACACGTGAATGTGCTAATGGTGTTATCAAGTCACTTGGTAGGTCCAATTAACTCCATTTATTAGAATTACTCTATTGTTTGCACTGATGGTTGCTTACAAGCAAAATGAAAAAGAAGAAGTTGTAGGCCATTTATTTATATGTCCTTCTTACAGGATTGGACATTGACAAGATTAACAAGTGTGTGGGAGACCCTGAAGCCGATGAAGACAATCCAGTGCTCAAAGCGGAACAAGATGCTCAAGTAAGACTCTTGATAAACCATGATATTTTCGTTATGTAGGTCTGTACACCCAGATATTCTTTTAGTTGTTAATGGCGGACTGACCTTTATGCCTTCTATTCTTCAGATTGGTCATGGATCTCGAGGGGATGTTACTATATTGCCAACTTTTGTCGTCAATAACAGACAATACAGAGGTGTGTCCATTATCCTACTGCACATTGTTTTAGCTCAATGCTGTTTTATGTTATATTTAATTTTTCTCTTTAGGTAAGCTGGATAAACGTGCTGTGCTAAAAGCAGTATGCTCGGGATTTGAGGAGACAACCGAACCTGATGTTTGTTTGACTGAAGGTCTGTGAGTTTCTTGTTAGTCTATTCTTAAGTTGCTTGAGATTTTTTTAAATCTCAGTCACTTTTCGAAGCCTTTAGATCCATTATCCATGTCATCACCTCAATCCATATAACCTATAGACTAAAAATTGCACTAACGTTTAACTAAAATTACACATTTATGAAACTGTAATTTTAGGCTTAGCAGTGTGCAATTTTAGGTGATTGAGATTTACGAAAATTTCAGGCAACCGAGAATTAGCAAAACAGTTAAATAAATGTAACTAGACATTGTCTTACTGAATTACATTTTTTTGGCTTCCTGCTTGTGTATAGATATCCAAACAAATCAATGTTTGGAAAACAATGGAGGTTGCTGGCTGGACAAGACTAATAATTTTACTGGATGCAAGGTACAAATTCACTGGAAAAATGCTGCTGATATTGTCTACCTTATTCACCCTTATTCTGTCTGGGGTACACATTTCTAATTTCATGGGTGATATATTCTAGGATACCTTCCGTGGGCGCGTTTGTGAATGCCCAAATGTCAATGGTGTAAAGTTTGTTGGTGACGGGTACACCCACTGTGAAGGTATACTTTTGTATTTTACTTCTTGAAGTTGTGTTAGCAGCATCTATTTCCACAAGGATCTGATTACCTGATTGTTTTTTTGTTATATATGAAACAAAATGGTTCTCATAGGACCGTTACAATGGGTTCATGCTTATGCCTAAGATGTTTGGCTTTGGCAGCTTCTGGTGTTGGTAGGTGCCAAATCAACAATGGGGGCTGCTGGAAGGAAACTAGGAACGGGAAGACTGTCTCTGCCTGCTCAGTAAGATAATCTCTTTTAGATATCTTCTTGCTTGTATTTTGTTGTGGCTGCTGTGTGCAGTACCAAAACTGATTCTGGAAATGTGCAGAATGAAGAAGCTAAAGGTTGCAAATGCCCACCAGGTTTCAAGGGTGATGGCATAAACAGTTGCGAAGGTATTACTATTTTTCTCGAACGAAGGTATTACTATTAGGAATATGCTTGTGCGTCGCCATTGGTTAGCATTATTTGTGTTGCAAGACTGTGTTTTCAAAAAATATGTTGCAAGACTGATATCTGTGCATGAGCTGATGATATTTGTTATAGAGATTCATCCTATAAACTAGTACTGGCAAACCTACGATAATGTCTCAAGTAATTATTTGAGCTTCTCAAGTAATTTCTTATACGTAATATCTCTCTTGCTTGGCACTTGCAGATATTGATGAATGCAGAGATAAACTTTTCTGCCAGTGCAAGGACTGTACTTGTGAGAATACATGGGGAAGCTATGAGTGCGGCTGTGGTGGTAACAGTATGTTATACATGAGAGAGCATGACACTTGTATCAGTGAGTTGCCTAACCTGAACTTTTTCGGTTCAGTTTCTCTGCATATTTGTATTCTGGACTACCTTTATGTCCATCATGCTTAAATGGTGTAAAACAGAAGATCTTTTTTGCTTCAAAATTAACAGTTCCTCCTTTGTTTATAAAGTAGTAATCTCATGCTTTCTCCAATCGTCCTGCAGGCAAAGTTGCTGCTTCGTCAGTGGGCTGGGGCTTCCTGTGGGTCATTTTCTTTGGCCTCGCTTTGGCTGGAGTTGGAGCATACGCCGTTTACAAATATCGGTTAAGGGTAAACAACTCCCCATCCTTCTATTTAATCCATGTTCGGATGATCAGAAAAATTGCTAGTATTTTGCATTAATTTATGGGTGACTCATGCTTTATGTTACGGTGATGTCATACCAGAGTTACATGGATTCAGAGATTCGCGCGATCATGGCTCAGTACATGCCTCTGGAGAACCAAGAAACCCCGAATCAACAACGTCCTGTGGAGCATGCTGATATCTGAAGTAGCAAAGCTTATATGGATCAAGCATAAGATCTAGTCGCATCACATCGGTGGTCGTCATCTCGACAGAGAGGTTGGCTTTGGAGCTGCCCTTTGCGAGCAGAGGATTAATTTTCCATATAGGCTGTGATTCTGAAAGACAGAACAGTTGGACACCCTCTCCCTCTCTCGCTCTCTTCTCTCTCTCTCTCCCTCCCCCTCCCTCCTTCTGAAACTTAAAGAACAGGTTAGGATCCTGCCGGAGTTTAGACCTCCTTTGCCCCTAGTCATAATTTTGAGCTCGTAGTCTTGTTCTGTATCCTGCACTGCTACAGGGTTAACGTTGTAAATACTGTTGTCCAGACTAAATAATTTTACTGCTCTTAATAAAGAGATCAGAAGAGCATGAGCCTACTGCTACCCCTCACCTGGAGTGGACAATTGTTACACAGTGCAGAGTCCCTTTTCTTTTTCGCTGCTCCAGTAAGCTAATTTCTTCAGAATCACTGCTTGCAGTAGCTTCAGTAACTAAACCTCTTGGTTCCATGCAATCCAGGAGGGAGCTAAAGTCTCTGACAGGTTACAGGCTGGCCAATACTGCAAGAACCATCATGATCCGTGTAGGGAATAATATGGGCAAGACAAAACGATACTACTGGTACACCGGATTGGGGCATCCAGTAGTGCTCTAGTGGTGGACCAAAAGGAGTAGGAGATCAAAGATTAGCTCCAAGTCTCCAACGCAAACAAAAATAGCAGGCTTGGCCTGATCAGACAGAATGCGAGAGTCACCGGCTCACATAATCGGTGTCATCTAAAAACTAACAGAGCTCGCGCGGCAAGTTGCTGATCGATTTCTGGAGTGGTTGCTCGGTGCAGCGCCGGATAGGAATTGGACTGTGTGCGCTGGTACTGCGAGCCCCCGATACAAGGGATGGGGCGCTGGATGTTCCCTGAAAGCGGTGGCTCGTCGCAGGCAGGCAATGTTGTGATTTCTGGACCCATCTTTCCGGATGAATCATGGCAATTTTTTGGCAGCGCCCTGGGGTCACTCCTGTCTGTGCTATCTCTGCGTATGCGGGTCTCCACGTACAATTAATTGCAATATTCCCTCGATTTAGGCCCACGAACTGGGTACGGCACGCGGCACGTTCCCGGTCGACGGGTCGCTGATTTTTTTTCTGTAGGAAACAGTATATGGGGCCAGTTCTTTTGGCAGATTCTCTCAGAATCTGCTTTCTCTCCAGCTTCCCCTAAAATCTGTCCCCCAAAATTTTTCACAATCTGAACTAATAAGATCCTGGGAGTTCAGATTGTGGAAAATTTTAAGGGAGCAGGTTCTAGAGAAAGCTAGGGAGAGAGCAGATTTTGGAAGAATCAACCAAAAGAACTGGCCCGTACACTGTTTGGAGGGGTTGCAGAATAAGCACACTGGACATGGCAGCGTGGCCACGCATAATTCAGGCTCCGTGAGAACGTGACACCGCTTCGTGTACTCCTGTGCCCGGCGAGGCGGCAGCACGCGCGCTCGGTTTGCGCTCCGAGCGGCGGCCACCAGTAGCGCAGAGCCTCCTTCCCTGCGCGCTCGAAGGCAACGCAACGCAACGCTACGTTTCCGCAGTCCCAGCCCCGCATCACCGTGCGGCGGCCGGCTCCGCCACGTACTCACGGACGCCGGGCGGTGAGCTTTGCCGGGCAGGAAGAAATGTGTCGCAGCTTTCGGATTAGACACACCACTACGACACCATTTTATTTTACTTGGTCCCTCTTAGTTTTCGCCTGCCGTCACGATCCAAGGCACACAACAAAGGTGGATTCCCCAAATCCCCAGCGTTGTCTTTGGCACGTACTCCGAACCCCGATGTGGATTTTCCAACCACTTGGGTTCACGACGCAATCGACCATGCCTGTGTACACGTGCAGCGTACTCCATGGCATCGCTAGAAAAACCATGAACGAACGACTCGAGGGGTACAAATATCACGGTCGCAGTTAACGACCGAATTGCTCTACACATGTAATGTCACTGTATCTTAAGCTGTACGCGTACGCAATATGTCTGTCGTGCACAGCAGTTCAGTTTAGTTCGCGCCTCAGCACAATAATATTGTTTGGTAGTTGCACTTATTTATATATCTTTGCTGTGTCATGCACAACTAACTTTTTTCAATAATTCCCCGACGTGCTTTCGTTTGCCTAAAAATTAATCAGCTCTATCAGTTCTGTTTCGATCTTTTAAGGATCGATGTCACAAATCTGACAATTCGAGATTGCTGCGTAACAATCACCCATTTTCGAAGACCCAATGGAGCCTTTGTTATCCATTCATTTCCCGTGCGAGACGCATTTGTAGCTTTCCTGTCTATATCATGTTTGTTCAACCATCACTTTCAAGCAGTGTCACTTGCTGGAGATCCTGAAACGGCAGCATTACAGCAATGCCGCGTGCACGTGTCGTGTATGAAAACTGAGGACTCGTAAACTAGCTGATTCCATAATAGCGAGGGCATTTGTCATACCATGTCTACAGGCTCTATTTTCTTCTTCTTTTTGTGACGATTCTTCTTATATCCCGTAGAACTGTAGCTAGGGAGAGGAAGGAGCGCACATGTGGAACTAACAAATTAACGAGCTGATTGACAGCTACTATGTCGTTCACAGATTTAAAACTATATATGGTTCCATCCGACTTTATTGGAAAGCAACCCAACCTCACCACAAGAAGGATAATCTAAAATAAGTTAGCTCCAAAAACCAGCTTATCGGAAAAAACACAACAAGCTAGATGGCTGGGAACAAAAACATTAGTAACATGAAGGCCCGCAACTGCGCGAGGTGGCCAAGTCTCAAGAGTCAAGACGCCCTGTCTTGCTTTGATTAGGTAAAGATAGAAGACGATGAATACCTCCACCACGCGGCTTGAGATAGCGAGCTAGCATCTTATTTCATTGCGTTGGAACCCTGTAGTTCAAAACCTCCGTTCCGGCAGCTGGCTGGGCTCCATTCCTATCTGCAGTCCCTCCCTCTCTTCTATCTATAGCATTAACTTTTTATTGATGTTGTAAATTTGGGTGTAATCGTCTTGAACCATATATTATTTGTATTCTTTTATTTTGTAAAAGAAAATCTCCACAACAAGTCATCGTTGCTTGATTCATGGACGAAACAAAATATCATCGTGGAAGAAAATCGGCAAAAGAAACGTCTATTTCTAAGTAGACTAAGAAGTTATTGTTTTTAAGTCAACAATATTGGACTTTGGTTCTTCATCTAACAGTTAATCAAATAGTGATACATTTTAGAAATTATGTACATTTATAAGTAATTCTCAAAAATATTTATGATTTCCTGAACCCAAGTTTTTAACCCAAACCAATCAACCAACCGTCCGGAACAAAACGAAGCTAAGCCGGCACCGTGGGGGCGGGGCCCTTCAACTGCCACGGCGCCAACGGCCAAATCACCTGCCTCCTCCGGCCATCGCTATCCCCTCCACTTTGTCTACACGTAGAAGAATATATGACGTATTTTCCCTGTCGCGTTCACTCCTTTTTCCAATAGTTCCTCCCCTCACGTCTCCAATCGTCCCACCAACACCACTTCCAGGCGGGCCCAGCACCCGGAGCGACCGAGCTGTCACACTGTCGCTCTCCGCGATGTGTGCCATGTCGGGTAAGCTCACCTCCTGCCCACGGAACGAAACGCTGCCGCTACCCTGCTACTCCTACTACTACTGTACGCTCCTGCAGCACGCGTAGCCGCAAGCAACAGCAGCAGCGACGTCAGCAAAGCAAAGCTACAACGTGTGAGCACATGAGAACGTCGACGGCTCGACGCCGGTTGCCGCGTCCACGTCGAGGCGCCTCCCGTGCGCGGAGCCGGCCACCGCTCCCGCCGGCAGCTCAAGTGCTCAACGCTTTTTTAATGCATTTCTCTCTGGTCGTTTCGCTCGTTACGAGGTGACCCGTACGTCGTGTGCGTGAGCGCGTGTGCCGCGCTGGTGTACGTACCTTGAAGGCGACGTCACGCACGGACCGGACCGGACGGCCGGGGTGCATGCGCCGGCGCCGGAGCCGGAGGCATTGAAGGCCGCCCCGCGAGTCGCTGGCATTCATTCCCTCCGCATTCAATTCGATGAGTGCAGTCGCAGGAGATTGTGCTGCCGCGCACGCGCTGACACGCATGCAGCGCATCGTTTACCTTTTGTTTTCTTCCCAAAGAATAATCTGTAAACTAAACCCTCCTCAGCATGTGGCAAAAGTACTCATATTATATACTACTCCGGCGAGTCAGAAGAGCAGCAGCATTTTCCTTTTCATTCCCTTGCGGCAACATCGGCACCACCACAAAGAAATGGATTCCAGGCGTCGCTCTCTGTAATAAACCTGACGACTGATTGGCGTTTGCGTCCATGAACCATGCCTTGCACAGACAGGCAAGTACAGCGCCCGCACCAGCAGCAGCAACAGCCAGACACACACACCTGCAGTCAGGCAGGCCGGCAACAAGGCAGCAAGGTCGTGGCGGTGGAGGTGGAGGTGGAGGTGGAGGTTGAAGTGGAGGGGAGCAACACAACAGAACAACGGCCAGCCAGCGCGGCAGGAAATATAGAAAAAACAGAGCATGTCGTGCGTGCGTGCACGCACAGCACAGCAGCACAGCACAGGAACAAAAAGCCTCCGTCACTTTGCCATCACATTAACGTTCAAAAGCTTTGCCATCAACCATCATATTCGCAACTCCTCCCATTGTGTTTTACAGAATAAATAAAGAGAAAAAAATTCCTCCTTTTTGTACTACTGTTTGGAGTAGTAGTAGTGTATTGCTGCTGCTGCTCCTGCTCCTGCTGCGGCTTCCCCCATCTCTCCTTTTCCTTCCCCGCATCGCGCACCGCATGCACCAATCACCAGCGATCGTTGGTTGGTTGCTCTCTCCACATCCAGCGGAAAACTACGCTTCCCCCACCTCCTCCATCTCCATCTCCCTCTCTGGGTGTGGGTGATGAGGTGACGTGAGGTGAGCTTTCCCTTTTGGTTGCGGAGCTTGATCGGAGCGGGGGCGCGGGCGGGGAGGCGGTGTGCCAGCGGCCATGGCGGCGGTGGCGAAGAGGTGCATGAACGCGGCGTGCGGCTCGCCGGCGGCGGCGGGGGGAGGGGAGTGGAGGAAGGGTTGGCCGCTGCGATCCGGCGGCTTCGCGGTGCTCTGCGACAAGTGCGGGTACGCCTGCTAGCTCCTCTGCGCTTTGCCGTAACGCGCGCGTGGGGTGGGTTCCGTGTGTTCAGAGTGGAATGGCTGGTTGGCTGGATGAATTAATTGATGCTTGTGTGTTCAATTCGATGTTTCACACCACCTTCTGTGAGAAAAGAAGATGTTTTTGTTTCTTTTAAGGTAGGCGATTTGTGGATTTGTTTTGGTTTTCTCCCATTCCCCCCTTTCTAGTGGCTTCATATTCAAACCCAAGTGATCTGATTTATGCGCAAACTGCACCAAGGCGGCGTAATAGCTCTGCACATGTAGCAATTTTTAGAAAGTAGAGTTGACTCGATGGCTCCACTGATGCTTCAGTGGATACCCATGAGATAGAACAAATAGCATAGTTGATTGAGTAAAGCTCATGCTGAATTCAAATTTCGATGAACGTTCAGTTACTTGGAACTGACATGAAGATTTTTGCAACTTCACTGTGGAAATTCACCCTGTGTGTTGTGACCGGATTGGTGTCCTTGATGAACATTGCCTGCTGCTTGGTAAAAGTCTGTGTGCCAAACATCTTTGTGTTGTGTAGTTGAACCAAATTGCTGCTTGGTAAAAACTAGCTGTAGTGACTCTGGACGTTTTCTTGCGTTTGATTTTCGGTGATGGGAGAAACATGTGTAGTTGAATTTAAGAGGGTTTTCTCGCGATAAACGAGGTTACTGTAACACCCGTTACCACTTTGCAGTTCAATTTTCTTCATTCATCAATTTATGTTATATCATTTCTGTTGAACTTAGGTTGGCATATGAGCAGTTTGTCTTTTGTGATATATTTCACGAAAAGGAATCTGGCTGGAGGGACTGTTCATTTTGTGGGAAGGTGAGATGGTGACGCATGTTATGAATTATATGTTTGCAACATTAATTCTAAGGAACTTTGCTATTTCAGCGTCTCCATTGTGGATGTGTTGCTTCAAAGAATTCCTTTGATCTACTTGATAGCGGAGGAGTTCAATGTGTGAATTGCATGAAAAATTCAGGGGCTCAATCTGTAAGTTCCCTTGTTGCATGATCTGCATTTCTTTTCCAAATCTGATTGTTCTTTTCGCAGGTTTCATGTCAAGTGGCTCCAAAGCTTTTTTATCTCAAAATAACCAGAGACTCTTTGGTAAAAGTGATGAATTATTGCCAGGTAGACCGTTGGAGTCACCGTCCCTTATGGTTGATTCCAGAAATGATGATATTGCTATTATTACTAAGAGCAATCATCCGTTCATGGTAAAAAACATAGAACCTGGGCAAAGCAGTAACATTTTCAGGCAAAAAGAAATAGAAAATGGCACGAGGCAGATTAAATGGGAACAACCAACCCTTAGCATTGGGGACATGGGAAGAATGCCTTTCTTAATTAGGGCTCAAAGTGCATTAGAGTCTCCCCAATCCCAATGTAATCGAAGAGATGACAATAGGGATCCAACAGCAGATAGCACAACAAGCGAATCACTTTCTGAGGCATGTCTCAGCATGAGCTTAGGCATTGCTAATAACGGAAACAAGATGGAGGCTACTTCTACAATGGAAAGACCTATGCTCTCACCAACGACACCATTTTCTACAATGGAAAGGGCTCGGCATTTTCTGACCAGACCACCAAGGGTTGCTGAAGGTGCTGCTTTTGATCCAACGAAAGATGTTCTTCCACATCTTCGTGTTGCAAGACCACCTGCTGAGGGAAGGGGCCGCAATCAGTTACTTCCTCGGTATTGGCCGAGAATAACAGACCAAGAGCTGCAGCAAATTTCCGGAGAGTATCCTTAATATTTTTTTTCAACTTCTTGGCAACATTGATTATTAAATCATCTACTTGTAAATTACATGATCCATAATTGATCAAGTAGGACTATGAGCCTCTTCAATATGCTGTGTACCTTCTTTTTGCTGTGGATATTATTTTGTCTTCCTTGACTGTATTTTGTTTCAAGCTCAAATTCCACCATTGTTCCACTGTTTGAGAAGGTTCTAAGTGCTAGTGACGCAGGCCGCATAGGACGCCTCGTTCTTCCAAAAGCCTGCGCTGAGGTAATATGTTTCTTCTTTCACAAGCCTTCTGCTTCCTCTTCTTAAATTTTAGTATGCTGTTGGCACACATTGTTGATTTATCTTTGCCGTATAATATTCCTTATGAATAAAACCTTTATGCAGAGGAGCATCATGAACTCCCCAATGTTAGGATTTGGGGAATCACAGTTGCCTATGTTCCAGAGATTTATTGGAGACGAAATTAACCTAAGTGGAAAACATATTTTAACACATTACGTATGCTTTAACACAGACAACTAGTCAATCTAACACCTAGCCCTTAGTCTCTTGCTGTTCTACTTATATGCATTCTATTGATAAAACATCATTAGTGTGGTGGTAGCATTGTGAGGCTACCTGCATCCTTGGGCTCCTAATGCAGCCATTGATACTCCTGTCTAAATGATTAAGTACACCTGTTTCATGGTATGATACTTTGCTTAGAAAAGTGCCATTCAGAAAGCTGCTACTACGTTGGACAGCTGCTTGATACTATACCCATCTAAATATATGTATTTTTTTTCATTTTTCCTGTCATCCTGAGTTGCTGAGGTGGTTTATGTAGGCATATTTCCCCCCAATCTCTCAGCCAGAAGGTCGTCCCTTGACAATCCAAGATGCAAAGGGCAAAGAATGGCATTTTCAGTTTAGATTCTGGCCAAATAACAACAGCAGAATGTATGTCTTGGAGGGTGTTACACCATGCATACAGTCCTTACAATTACAAGCTGGTGATACAGGTGATTTGCAACTCATTTCTTGGATATGATAATAAGCATCACCTGCTCTATTTGCATCACGTTCATGACTTCTTTCATGGTTTAGGCCTGATTTTATGTAAGTGAATCTTATTCTATCGAATATCTTGAAGAATTCTAACATCTAAGATTGAAATAGCACTTAAATATAATTTGGTATTTATACTAGGAAAGCACTCGAAGCGGTAAAATTGTACTTCAAAATAGGAAAACAAATCATGAATCTTCTTAAGCAGCCCCAACTTTCTAAATAGATCCTTTGCCAGTTATTATGGACTGGACAAGTGCAAGTCAGATATGACAGGTTTGTGTGGGGGTTCTCTTGCAGATATTTTGTTATGTCCAGGTCACGGTATTTCTGTCTCAGATTGTTATGTCCATGGTCAACTCTTACATGCTTCAGTAACTTTTGTCATTTATTACATGGTTTCCATGCTGCATAAATATGTTAAAATATGCTACATAGAATTACCTGCTGTATGCCATATTGTCTGAATGCAATTTTAACGGGAAAGTTTTCATATGTACTTGTGTTTTTCTTTGTCTGCAGTGACTTTCAGTCGGATAGAACCTGGAGGGAAACTTGTTATGGGCTTCCGGAAGGCCACAAACACTGTCAGTTTGCCAGTAAGTTAGAGTTTCAAAGCAATCTTGCTGCCAACCTATTATTCCTGCAATGCTTATTTCCCTTTCTTGTTCCCTTATCTTGTCCTCCAGTTTCACTTCAATGTTTTTATGTTACTTCTACACAGGACTCACAGATTTCAGCTATCGCAAATGGTTCCCTTCTCGGTGATACATTATTTTCTAGTACAAATGAGAACCTATCAATAGTAAGTGGTTATTCAGGATTTCTTCAGTCAATAAAGGGAGCTGCAGATCTCCACCCAAGCTCTCTATTTGATCATCATGTGAACTCAGCTGACGGGGATGTTAGTTGGCTAAAGACAGATAGATTTGGCGGCAGGCCAGATGAGGGGTCTTTGCAGTTTTTACAAAAAAGGAGCCGCAATATTGGCTCCAAAAGCAGGAGACTTTTAATGGATGCTGAAGATGCCTTGGAACTAAAGCTTACCTGGGAGGAGGCTCAGGAGTTATTGCGTCCTGCTCCATCTGCAAAACCAACAGTTGTGATGATTGAGGACTATGAATTTGAAGAATATGATGTAAGCTTGCTACCCATTTCATTCACGTTTTCAGCACTTCAGGGCACACTTTCTGGGAAGCACAAAAAGGCAACTTTTCGTTCTCAGCAAAGGACTTGAATAATTGAACCTATTCTAATTAACTTCACTACATTCAGGAACCTCCTGTTTTTGCAAAGAGGTCAATTTTCACCATCCGTTCTACAGGGTAAGAAACTCATTGAACAAAGATCTCATAATGTCAAGAAACCGTATAATTTATTTTATTTTATTTTATTGGAAAGTGACTATGTAGATTTCGCCAGGTGTTTTTTTTATTGGATTTACCATATCATTTTCATGGCTTGTCCCCTGAATGGAGAACGCATAAATTCTCTTAGTGTCAGTGTACCAATTTTGTCAGATACCTGATTATGTTTATTTAGGGAACAAGATCAATGGATTCAATGCGATGATTGCTCAAAATGGCGCCGGTTGCCTCTTAATGTTATTGTTGCCTCCAAGTGGACATGTGCTGACAACACATGGGATCCAAAAAGGTATGCTATTTCACATGTGTGATAAAATCTATCAGTCTTTTTTTATCTGTGGAAGAGATCTGTCAATTATGCTGACCAGTAGGATGTGTAACGATGGATTGCATATGGAAAAGCTATAAGCTTTTGACATATTCTGGTTTTGGTTGATCCACAGCCTTACTTGATCGATATTCTTTTCCGCTAATTAAACAACCTTCGCTTTATCATCTGACTGACTACTTGATGAAGGATTTGTTGGATTTATCTATCTATTTGAAAATATACAAGCCTTTCTACTACTATTATATAGAATTTCTTGATATAGTCTATTGAAAATTTAGTAGCATCAAATATCTAATGCTGTTCCCTGTCACAAGGTATCTAATACTGTCAGAACGTATTGTGATGATGCAGAATATTGTTTTCCATTAGGTATTGACTTAAAATATATGGTACATCTTCGTCACCAAAAAGGGAAGATTATGGATTACCATCCTTTCCCTGTGCTTGTCGCAACTTTTCTCAATTTGATCCCAGTTTAGTCATAATTACATTACTTTTACGAGCATACCGAGAATGTGCTAGCCTCCCTTTTCTTAGTGTTTCATGTGTGAGCGCTTACACATTCAGCTTATTTGCTTGGGCTTAAATCAGTTGACATATATGCAGCTGTTCGTGCTCGGCACCTGAAGAGTTAGCCCCCAAGGAGTTGCAAAGTATTCTTCAGCAGTATGAAGGTATACTTCACTTCGATTCACTGCTAACAGGATTGAAGATACCCATGATATGTCATATGAGAAAGGACATTGGGATATCTTGACCTTGTCAAAAGTAAAAAAAGAGGAACTTCTCGCATAAGACGTCACTAGAGAAAATCTCGTAAGTGAACACAATATCAAAAGGTTTGCTATTTCTGCAGATATCAGGAGGCGAAAGAGCAGCTATTTTCTGAAGCAGAACATCCCTGAAATGGATGCATCGAGCCTTGATGCCTTGGCCACTGCTGCAGTCTTTGGTGAGGTCGGGAACCAAGGTGCTGCTTCGGTTGCAACGACTACCAAGCACCCCCGGCACCGCCCTGCTGCACTTGCATAGTGTGCATCCAGCCACCCAGCGGCAAGGGCCCAAAGCACAACCCGGCGTGCACTTGCAATGTCTGCATGACCGTCAGGCGCCGTTTCAAGACACTGATGATGAGGAAGAAGCAACGGCAGTCTGATCGAGAGGAAGCCGAGGCGAGCAAGAAGATTACCTGGGTGAGCAAAGACGAGCCCGAGGGAAGCAACCTCTCACGGTCCCCCCGGACGCTGGATACTGCTCGAGACAATGATGTGACCATGTTCGACAAGGTTGACATGAACAAGGGGTCCATAGACCTCAACTTCCATCCTGCCACCCGCGACGAGGAGCAGCACGGTGGTCAGCCTCGCGTGAGCATGATCAGCCTCCTCGAGGTTGCGAACCGGCCTCTGGAGAGCTACATGAAGCAGAACGGCCTCGTAAGCCTGGCAGGGGAGCAAGGGAGCTCCAGCACGGCTACAGTCCCGCTGCCCCAATCTGCTCCGGTGGAGAGCGAAGAGCGAACCTCCAACGAGGGGCGCGTCGCTTCGGTGGAGCGGGGGAGAGAGCCTGCAGACAGCATGGCCGTCGACGAGGCAGCCGGGGAGAACCAGGGCAAGGTTGCCAGTGGCAGTGACAACGCTGCTGCCTGAGACCGTGCGCGTGCGTTATGGATGGGTGTTGTTTACTTGTTTATGTGTGTGTCTGATCGGCTTACTCCTTTTTTTAGGAACAGCTGGTTAGTTTTGATGTGCAAAATCAAAATGATAGGGTTTCACGGTGTTGTACTAGTCCTTTGATTTGCTTCTTTTGTAACATACGTGTAAAGGCTGTGCAAGCCCGTTTGTACGTTGTAACCTCGGTGCTCTTTGTATGAAACGCGGCGTGGTGGCTGACTGGCTGGTGTTGTATGATTGGATCTCACTCTGAATATTCTCACTCTAAAACATTCGATTACTCTCACACGTACCTGATTTGAACATTCCATCTATATTTGTTTACTGATTCCAATCCACTCTGTTGATCCTAATAACATCCGCGTCCTGACACTAAATATGTAAACTCGTATTCATCTTTAAATTCTGTAACTCCAATCTTCAGGACACTTGTATGAGTGTGAGTTGTACTTTATGAGAGGATGAGAGGGGGTGGGTTTTGCATATTTTATGAAAACATCGTCCTACAATCTTTGTTGGCGAGCCCGGTCCAAAAAATGTAGGACAGAGAGTAGATGATGTCGGGAAAGAAGACGAACACGGAAAAGACGAATGCAATAAATAAAATACACACAACATGCAAGCAGTGTTTCTCTCTTTATTGGTCGATCAAAAAGTCTTTATTTACTGATTGATCTCCTCTATTTATAGATTAAACAAAGCCAACGGATAAGGATCCAATTTAAGTGATATATGGGGAACCTACTCTCCCTCATGGAGGTGGGTCTACTGCGAGCAGACCAAAGGTTCCCCAACACTCCCCCTTGGATACTTATCTTGTATAATCCATGTCTTAAAAACTTTGAAAACAAGTGGGAAAAATACTTGGAGAAAGGTCGCAGGGCATATGAATATTATGTTGCACGAATTGACTCATTAAAAATCTCGGTTGAGAAACTACAGGAAAATTCATTCAAGGAAAAAAAGAATACAATCCACCTGATAGTTCTATTAAATACTCGATTTTCATAGTCAAGATTTATCTACGAGTTTGCAAAATTCCCCAACCCCCTGAACACTGCAATTTTCTAAATCTTATCATATCATTCTACGAACACATCTTTCAAAAGATGATGTTGTTAACAACTTAGTGAATAAGCCTTGCGAGATTTTCACATGACTTAGTTTGTAACATTTTTATTTCGTCCATCTTTTGCAATTCATGAGCATAGAAAAACTTCGGGTTAAAATGTTCAGTGGGATTATTCTTTACATAACCCATCCGTACTTGCACAACACAATCTACATTATCTTCATAGATAATTGTGGGGATTTATATGGTGTTTAATCCACAAGACTTATGTATGTGGTTGATCATCTGCCGAAACTAATCACATTCTCGTGAGGCTTTATATAGTGCAATAATTTTCGAGTGGTTCGCCGAAGTTGCTACAAGACTTCACTTAGAAAATTTGCATGAAACTACAGTTCTGCCACATAGGAAAATATATCCAATATGAGATTTGGTTGTATGTGGGTCCGAAAGATATCAGATATCGGCATAACTAAAGGATCAAGATGTCAGTCTAGAGTAGAGTGGTGAATAGGTGACTTAACAATTTTAAATAATTTCTAACAATTCTTGCAATTTATGCGGAATTAGAATTAACTAGAGCAAGAATGAAATAAGCACAATGATATATGAGCTATTACACAAGCAAGATCAATATATAGCAATTTAAGCAAGACTTGCAAAAGTAAATGTGGAAAGTGATAACCAGAGGGAGACACGAGATTTGTTGCCGAAGTTTGGATTCTTGGGGAATCCTACGTCTCCTTTTGGGGAGCTCGATCACATGTGATCAAGAGTCGGCTTACTCTCAAGTCTTTATCCCTTTAGAATGCTCTTGCGTCTCCTCGACTTCTTGTTAGTGATTATTTCATTCGGAGGCAAATCCTGGTTTTCACAGACTTCTTGAGACTCACCACAAAGATGAGAGCTTTCGAGGACTCCTAACTGTCTAGGAGACCCCAGTCTCCAAGAGAAATGAGCTTGATGAACACTCGGAGATGAGCTCAATGCTTTACTTGGATTGGATATCAAATCACTCAAATCTTTCTCTTCCTTACAAGGATTCTCTCTTGGTGTTTGTAGGAGTCAAGAAATGCTCTTTGGTAGGTAGGAAATAAAGTGGGTAAGTAGTTTCCCTTGCTTAGAGCAAGGGGGCTTATATAGAGATTCCCTCAAAAACTAGCCGTTGGAGGAAATTTGCCAAAATCCGAACTGTCTGGATTTTGGTTGCACCCTCTGGATTTTGAAATCCAACGGCTAGTAGCTGAGGAGGGCCACTGTTCAGACTGGGTGAAGACATACCTGAACTGTCTGGATTTGACCCGACTCTCCGGGTGCCCGGACACTCTGGGGCAAGGGTTCGAGCAATTCAGTAGCAATCCGAACTGCCATCCGGACTATCTGGGCTCAAGGTTCGGGTAGTCTAGTACTGATCCGAACCCTCACCCGGACCGTCCGTGCTGAGGTCCGGATTTCTCCAGACTTTCAAGGATAGGGTTTTTCTTCGGCTTTTTGCGACAACGGATAGCACTTTAGCATTGAGCCTTTTCATGACATGTTTATCAAAACCCTCTTAATAGTACGGTGAACCTATACTCAAGATGACTTGCGCCACTTAAAAATATGAAATCTATATTTCTTGAGATTTTAGCGTCTTCTTTTTTCCTTTTATTTTTTGAGGGGTCATCGATGCTTCTCTTTTGAACTTTCTTGGGACTAAACCTGTTTATGTACGCATTGACGATCATTAGTCTCTTAATTGTTTGTCACTAACCACGAAAAACAACACTTAGGGGTCTAAATGCACTTTCAATAATGTATCATAGAAAGTCTTGGTTTTTTCTATAGAACAAGTCGAGATCCTCGGTCCCTTGGAGATAGCGATGCCTTCCCAGTCTGATGTCAAGTGAGCCTATAGGAATGTCGTGCTGATAATGTGTCCTACAACCTTTGCAGACGAGTTCGATCCAAGGGATGTAGTACGGGGGCGTAGATGATGTCGAGAAAGAAGACGAACACGGAAACACGAGTATAACAAATAAAATGCACATAGAAAGTAGGAAGAGTTTATGTTCTTTATTAATTAAGATATCTCTATACAATGAGTGCTCATTTTATTTATATACTAAATAAAGACAATAATAAAAATCTAATTTAATTTTTTTGATTTATATAGTAGAAGAGTAAACTACCCGTCTCGTAGAAATAGGCCTACTGCGGATGGACTCAAAGTCCACCCACCGTAAGGCCCGCAAATAACTCTACAGACGCAGGCACCCACCCCATTGCACTAGTACTCTAGTCTCTAGCAGTAGCGGAAGCCTGTATTTCCTGACCCAAATACCTACGCGGTCAGAGACAGGAGGCGCACCTGCGCAGCGCAGCGCAATGGCGATGCCGCCGAAGCCGGGCGAGCCGACGAAGCCCTCGCCAGGGCGCAGCCCCAACCTCAACCACCCCTGCCCGCTCCCGCCCATTCCCAGCGGTGCCCAGCCAGGCCAGCCCCCCGCGGCTGCGCCGTCGCGGGGGCACCCCCACCACCGCCGCGCCAGATCTGAGGTGGCCTTCCGCTTCCCCGACGACCTGGGCCTCGGCGGCGGCGCCGAAGGCGGGGGCCACGACGAGATCGGCTCCGAGGACGACCTCTTCTCCACGTTCATGGACATGGAGAAGATCGCCGGCGCCGACCGCGACCGCGCCGCGGAGACGTCCTCGCCGCCGCGGCCCACCAAGCACCGCCACAGCGCGTCCTTCGACGGGTTCGCCATGGGGAGCGGCGGCCCTGGGAAGCAGCAGGATGGCGGCGGAGGCGGAGGGGTGTTCGCCGATGTGCTGGAGGCTAAGAAGGCCATGTCCTCCGAGCAGCTGTCCGAGCTTGCCTCCATCGACCCCAAGCGTGCCAAAAGGTGACCCTTCTCTTCGGCCTCCTTCGCATTCTGGGGCTACCTATGAGTTGAGTTAGTGGTTGGTTGGTAGGATACTAGGATTACATGCAGGATGTAGCTCGTACTTTGATAACCAACTGATTGAGTGCGGTTAAGGAGTAGCTAGTAGAATTGTGGTCTAGATAGGTGTGGCTCGCTTAGATTCTGCAAGGAAAGAAAGGTGGCAGACAAAATGCAGGTCCTAGACCAGTACATGATTAAGTCATGCCATATCGTTAGTGCTAGTGGTCTTGAATCTGGATGGATAATGAAAGGCAGATTGTAGGACAGGACTGGAGCAAGCTGACCAACTGAATTTGGTGTCTCATGGTTCATACTCACCTTCCTTGTTTACGTGGGTTTATTTTGAAATACAAGCACCCATACAAGTTGTTAAAATGCCAATTTGTTGTTTTCTAAGTTGCTGCCTTTGTCCGAAAAGCTGCTTCATGTCGTTTAGTTCTTAAATAAGCGAAGGGCGTGGGACGAAAGGGGCGGGTGATGGCAATGATTTGTCGCATGTTGCTTAGGCAAGCGCCTTCGTATGGTATTTTCTCTCCATTGGCTATGGCTTCTTTATATCATTATCTAAGGGCCTCCAAGATATTCAAAGCTTGCATGGCATATTTTTGAATTACAATTCTTCTGTTTCAAAATTAACCATTTCTCTTTTCGTTTACATGAAGTTGCATTAAACATTAGTTAGTTTTCTCTCTCAATTTTTTTACTGCGATCTTTTATACAACACCTAATTACCCTATATTTGTGATATAGGGTTTTACTTATACCAGTTGGTAACATTGTTTCCACGTTCACTTCAATAACATTTTCTGAACAATATGTTTCTATAATATCGGGTGATCTTTGATGTAATAGTGTTACGTACTTATTCACTAATAAAACTGTTAAAATGTCAATGTGTTTTATTTGTTAAGTTGCTGTCTTAGTCTGAAAAGCTGCTTAGTGTTGTTTAGTTCTTAAATAAGCTCTTAAAGAAAGCAAAGACAGTGGGGTTAAAGAGGCGGGTGATGGCGATTTGGTATGTTGTTTAGGTGTGCACTTTTGTGGTGCATTCTCCCAACCTTCAAGGCCTTCTTTATTTCATGCCCTAAGGGCCTTCAAGATGTTCAATGATGTTAGCATGACTGACTTTATAATTAGTTCTTCTATTTTCAAAATAATGAGCCAAAATTTAATTATTTCCTTTTTTTTTGTATATGTGAATGAGCATTGTAACTTTGTTGTTTTCCATCAAATTTTTGTACTACATCAAGCTAGATAAATACCTAGATTCCTAATTTAGGGTTTCATTTGTGCCAGCTGGCACAATTTTTCCCATTGCAATCAACAGATTCACACTGATAATATTTCTTAAACCATACGGTTTTCTAGTATCAGGTGATCTTCAGTGTTATAGTGAAACTTTACTAATTAGCAATTATTTTTGCTTAAACAACCAAATTTGCCCAGCTGTGGACAACTGATGTAGCAGAACTTCACTCGCGATATGTTTCTTTTAAAGCTATGTCGTTTCTATTTAGTAACTTCACAATCATTCTGCCCTTGTCATCTTTTAGCCAGTGCATTTTGTGTTTGCTGCCTGCATTGCATAAGTTTCTATTAAATTCCTGAGCTTTGTTTGTCTCAGAATTCTAGCGAACAGACAGTCTGCAGCTCGATCGAAGGAAAGAAAGGCTCGATATATAACAGAATTAGAGCGGAAGGTTCAAACTCTTCAGACCGAGGCTACTACTCTTTCAGCACAACTGACGCTATTTCAGGTAACCTTTCATCAATCTGTTTGCCTCATGGATTGCAGTAATATCACTATTTGGTTTAATTCATGTGTTTTCAGTGCACAAATAAAATGCATAGTACCCCTTAAAGAAAGACATCTTGTGCGCAGTAATCCTCCCTTTTAAACCGTACTGAGCAGCATCCCATACTTGGAAACCTGTGTCTACCAAACTGCAACTGATCTACACTTAGTGAATTACCAGTCAGCATGATATTTTCTTTGGACTGATGTAGATGCCACCAGAACTATAGCACATGTTAGGATAAGTTATCTGGTTCTTGTTGACTAGGGCCAAAACATCCCCTGTGATTATTCTTTTTTGGTTATCTCAATAATTTGGAGAGCTGAATGGTGATACCCTGCAGCATGAGAAAATAAAAGGCTGTAACTCTGTTGACCAGAAGTCCAGAAGCTGTAACAGTTCTGGACTGCTGGTGTTTGCGATATTTTTGATTTCTTATTCTGTTAAGTTTGACCAGGACTGCGAGTTTTTTTTATTTACCATTTTATTCTGCATAAACAATGCTATTTGTATGAACATGCTGGATATCCTTCAAGCCATTATGTTTTGCTGGGCAGAGAGACACAACTGGACTTTCTGCAGAAAACACAGAGCTCAAGATAAGGTTGCAGGCCATGGAGCAACAAGCTCAACTGCGTGATGGTGAGGTTTTTCATTATCTTAACTAGTATAATCATGTCAACTCTTGATTTTCATTGTTTCTGATAAGTTTGTGCAGGAAGGTGCATAAAGGAGATTGACATTATCATCTTATGATAGAACACTTGGGGATCTTAGTGCTCCTTTTTTTTTACTTTGCTTAATTTATTCATTTGTTAGAGTTCCAACATGCAGTTAACCCTGAACATCAATGGATACTTTATGCTCTTTTCACTAACTGTAGGTGCATTTCTTGCAAATATTATAGTTTTCTTTCCTCTTGGTTTCTCACTTAAGCTTCCCGAGCATACTTGAAAGAGTATGGGAGCAGCTAGTTGATATTGCTGTTAAGTACCATGCTCTATCGTTAAACGTAGACTTGTACTGAAAGCTGACACATTGTTTTTGAAACTATGTCATGTGAGGTCAGTCATTTGTCAAGCTAATAGCGTTGACATGTTTGAATAATCTGTAAACATCTGAAACCACTTCTTGAATTAGGAGATGACTTGTGTTGTCTAACAGAACTACCATATGTTTGCAGCTCTGAATGATGCACTGAAGCAGGAAGTGGAGAGGCTTAAGATCGCTACAGGTGAGATGACAAAGTCCGATGAAGCATATAATATGGGAATGCATCACGTCCCATACAACCCTTCCTTCTTCCAGCTCTCTGAACAACATGCGGTTCAGCACCATTCAAGTGTTCATCCGCTGCAACCCCAGGTCCAACCGCCTCATCCTAATGTCCCAAGCCACCAGATGCTATCCCACCCCAATACCTTCTCGGATATGATGCAGCAAGACTCACTAGGGCGGCTCCGGGGGCTGGAAATCGGCAAAGGATCAGTGGCTGTGAAATCGGAGGCAGAGGGGTAGTGGTGAAGTCAGAGAGCAGCTCCATCTGCAGGTGAAAGCAATAGAATCTTCTAATTATAGACCTACCTGCCAACAAGTACTCCTTTCATTTAGATTTCTTTGTTCATAGTCTGACATACTTGAACTGCTGCCTCGGCCCTCTAGGCTTATTTTTTATCCAATTCTTTCTATTTTGTTGAAATTGTTTGGTTGTCAATTATGACCATTGGGCGGCTAATCCTGTAGAGACCTAGATATGTGTGTTTTAGGTTCATTCCTGTGTGATGTGTGGTGTTTCTAAGTTAGCGGGACTGGGTGACCGGCCTGTGTTCTTTTTAGTTACATTGTAAACTTATCAATCATGGGTATTCCATTTGGAAATTTGTACATTTTTCTATTGATATGCTAATTCTTAATGATTCCTTCCTAGGAATCTAGAAGTATCAAATTGCGGGATAACTGTATGTTGTTTCAGACATCTTGAACTTTTTAGAAAATGTTTTACTCACTCTTTATATCTAGAAGTATCAAATTGCGGGATAATTGTATGTTGTTTCAGACATTTTAACTTTCTAGAAAGTGTTTTACTCACTTCTATATAAAAAAGATGATTTACACAAATCTATACCTATTTGGGGTGAAGTTTATAAAGCTGATTACAAAAGAAGCTCCATCGCTCTCCACAGCGACGAAGCTACTCTTCTCTAGGACGACCCTATCCTCTCCAGCTGTGCCGCCCCTCTGTAGGGAGCTAGGCTTGGCGATTTCCCTGGGAACTAAGAAATTCGCTCGAGCGAGGGGGAAACGAGTCAAGAATTCGCTCTCAATAGCTCAAAATGAAACAGGGGAATATATAGGCTAAAGTTTCCATCCGATTTCTTGATAGTGTGAAACCTTGGGGGTTTAGGTGCACGACTTCGGAAGCAATGGAGGAAGAGACAGAGGCACACATGTCCATCTGGTTCGTTGCCACATATTCCTTTTGTGCCACACGGCTCTCACGCGTCAGTGACTCAGGAAAGTTGCACCGATTTTGGTGACCTAACCGTAGTCTTAGTTTAGCAAAACATTGTGGCAAACGTGGTATTACCTTAGTATATGAACACAATAGGTACTCGTTAATTGTTACTTTGAGGTGCAAAATTTACTCGCTAGTGACTCATTAAGACGACTAAATATGATCGGTGATTAGGATAATAGGGTCGTTGTAATTTACGCATTAATGACAACATGTCGTCTGGACATGCTTCTAAAGTCTCACGTCGCTACAAATAGAAGTGAGTGAGACACTTACGGTTGCACACTCAGGACTTACGGTTGCACACTCAGGGTATATAGCCGTTGTCGAGCAACCATGGTGATCCTGAAGTCTCAGAGAATCGACAACCATTCTGTCAACCCAAGGCCGAGCAAAAGTGATACGTACTTCCTTGCACTTGTGCACTCTAAAGCTTACTTGCTCTTTTTGATCTCATTTTACACGTTAGACTCGAGAGTGTGTCTGGGCAGCTCTACCACCCTAACTGGTCAAGGAAGTCGTCGTGGACCGTCTCTTGGAAAAGGACCCGGCCGCCTGATCTGGTCCAGTTTCGTGCGGTGTGCAAACCATGGAAGCACGTCACGCTAGAACCGCATCAACCACCTCCTCCACACTCGTCGGTGGAACATCTTCTCCTTGCACCTACGGCGTCGCAACGCACTCCTTGGTGCCAGTCTCGGTCGACTCTGGGCGGTGCTCACCTCGTCGTTGCTGCTGTTGCTCTCCGATATGATGCGACGCCGGCCACACCGATGGTGGCGCTCTCCTCGCTGTCGACGCCACTCTTCTCCGGGATGGACCTCTCCTCGCTGCCCGCGTCGTCCCTCTCCATGGAGCTAGGCTTGGTAATTTCTGTGGGAGACTCAGGAGTTCACTTCAGCAAGGGGGATTCGAGGCGAGACTCCGCACGGGCCAAAATGAAACGAGTCAATGTCCCAACACATGAATTACTTAGGAAAGTGCGGCAAGTTACCCTTAGGGTAGCTAAAGTGTTGCACCGATTTTGATAACCTAGCCTTAGCTTTAGTTTACCAAGATATTAGGACAAAGGCGGTATAACCTTAATATATGAACCAAATAGGTACTCATTAATTTTTATTTTGAGGCCCAAATTTTACTCACTAGCAACTCATTAACACGACTAGGATGATAGGCCCGAGCGAAAGTGGTATGTACTTCGTTGCATTTGTGCACTGTCACCAACCCTATTTCACCCCTCTCAAGCTTACTTGCTCTGCTGGATCTCATTTTATACGTTGGACTCGAAAGCGTGACTAGGCAGCTCTACCATCCGAACTGGTCAAAGATGTTCTCACTGACCGTCCCTTGGACACTCACCAAACATTCAGGAAAAACGGCTAAACCGGCCAGTACAATGATAAACCGCGTAAAGACTACTATTCTCTGGAAACATGCAACGGTTTCTTAACATGTTGATCACAAACCAGTTACATCTACATCATCTCCTCCCTTACCAATCTGAAAGTATATATACAGCCTTCTCACTCCATCAACTTTACCAATTACAGTGTGAAGAACTTGTTCCATAAATTGTTCTTAATGAATAGCCAGACTTTCCAAACAAAAGAAAAGAGAAATACAGTGTCAAGAACGATCCTTGCAAGGCAAGGAAGGTAAAGAAAATTTAGGGAGAAGAAAAAGAGTGGAATAAGTTAAACTGGGCCTTGGGCCTGCTGCTGGGCTGCATGGACCCGAATCGCAGCTCACGCTGTACTTTTCGTGTCACTGCCTGGAAGAAAGCAACTGAGATTCCCCTGAACTGAGAGTGGCTGTCTGGCGCTACATGCAGCATGAAAGCGACAGTTGCAGGATTACGTGTTCTCCCGTCGAAAGCGACCGGTAGTCTCCCTGTGCAACGGTAGGCCCGACCGAGTAACGACTAACGAGTAGCGACTGATATTTCAAGGGAAGTAACAAGTAAACGATCGCCTGACTGAGACTCCCTGGTGGCAGTGTTGAATGATGCGATTATTTATTTCCCTGGGCACAACGGCATTACCGGCCTGCAGGACACGTGTCAACCCCACACCACCCCCCAAAGATCGACGGCCCCTGGTTACCAACTGTAAAAACTGTGCGAAAACGGCTTTTGACCTATGTCCTCGCCCCTGGTTATCGCCTATAAACTGTAAACAGTATGTCAAACGTTTGTACTTGACGTATGTCATTCCGTTTGAGAGTGATCGGGCTCCTGCAATTATTTACAGTAAAAATCTGGAAAGTTTATGTTATCTCCGGATCCCGAACTGTTAAAATTAGTGAAATTATAAAAATGTCCTGTCATATGCAACGAAAAGCCTAACGCCCTTTCGAAACAGACCATATCAAATGTATACTCCTCATTGTATCATCATTGATCTTTTGTTCTTTCTTTTCGGCCTCTTCTCCTCTCCTAGCAATGTCACACGCCTTAGTCGTTTCTTCTGTCCCACCCCCTCCGTCCCACCGCTATTCGCAATGCCTCAACCACATCCACCATATAACCACATGACGTCATCTCTTTCCCTTCCCCATAACTGTCACCTCTACCTCACCTAACTCGTCTAGTCCGTTATCCTCTTCCGATCATGCATCTAGTTGTGCCACCGCCGCCCTAATTATACGGATGAGGGTCCCAGTGAGCCCTACCTCAATCAATGAACCCTAACCCTCATTTGGCAAGTTTTCACTCAATTGCTAAAAATGGATGTTCATCAGTGGTTTCTTTATCCTTGTGTCTCCACAAGTCCTTCGAAATGTCGCAAAGATTCGATCATGTAGGATGGTAAAATGGATTTAAACTTCATTTCGTGACGGGATATATAGTAACCAGCTATGTGGATATCGAAATATCTCATGGAAATATAATGTCACACAGAAGCCAGTGGCCATAGTGTAATGGGCTGCAGCCAGTGTTTTTTTTTCCTTTATTCTTTTACCTTTTCTTCTTTTGAGGATTATGATATCTACGCATTACTTGAAAATTGTCGACGAGGTATTTTTTTTTCTGTTCCTACGGTAAAATGAATTGATTCCTACGAAACTCCCGCAAAACTGAAAATGCAGGTCCTCACAATTAATCTGAAAAAGTACAATACTTTTTCTAAGCGACTGTCAGTGTCGGTGATCTTGTGCTGTGTTCCAGCGTTGCCGCCCTTTAACTAACTAAAATCATACTACCTCTCTTGACATTTTGGGACCGTGCATGGACCTGGGAGTGCAACAGAGAAAACCTCTCGGTCGTTATCACGCTATCCATTAGCCACAGGCTCACATGGACATTTCCAAAAATTTCCAACAGAAGCCGTAGCCTGGAAGTGCATCACGTAGGTCCAGCACGATGCACGAAGCACCATAAGGGTCAAAGTCTCTCGCACGTAAATGTATACTTTTGTTGTTGTTTTGCACATTATATTTTGCTTTATACGTGTACATTTTGGTGCACAGGCATATTTTTTCTCTTTCAAAGACCCGGATTGCACCGTCTTTTATTTGTACATGCATACTATATTTTGTTGTTTTGCAGGCCCTCATTTGGTTGAAGAACGAGGAGCCACTCTTGACTTTTTTAGGGTGCTCTTATGTAACCATATACCTTGGATTTTTCACACAAAAAAAACCATATACCTTGGATTGTATCTTTCAGATGCAATTCTCAAAATAGTCTATGAAACACGTACAGACGCAGTGCTACCACTATTCAGGTGCTACGCACCGGTGCTCCCAGCTGATGAAAAGTTTGTAGATATTGGTTAGATAGCGTATGGTAAAAGCAAGCAACACGGAAAATTCAACTAAGCCAAGTGTGTATCAAAACAAACAAACAAAAGCAGTGAATAGTATCTTTATCTTCGTTGGTGTACTTTCTTCTTATATCTCAATGTAGCGCAAATTTATGTTTGCTATTTGTGAGGTGATAGAGTTTTTTTTAACCAATATTTCAATTTTTGGAAGTTTTCATGATGATTTACATTATTTTTTCGAGGTTGAAAGCACCGATATATATAGCACCTAAAAGATGATAGCACTGGATATGTCCTATAAATTAGGCCGGTCATAAATTCCGCAAAGTCTGGGAAAATCCTAATGTCTATCGCTATGATGCGCAATAGTGAGATCTAATTATGGATGTGTACTCTATATATTGTCCATGTATTTTATTGTTCGAGGATAACAGTGAGCTAAACGAAATTCAGTGGAACGACGGTCGATCGTCTAGGTGTGGTTTTGGAGTGAATCGCCCGTAGCGAGTCCTGTCGCTGATTTGCATGTGTGGCCAAACCACTTCCCCTTTCCTTCTCCCTTTTCTCATCTGAAGCTAGTGCCTGGCTCTGCTCATTTAGATCCTATCCCGTCAACTTTGATTAGCAGTTCTCGTAAACTGTTAGACAAGGGATAGATCTGGATATTCTTCGGTTTCCCAAATAGTAAATCCGAAACTCGCAAAGCAACAAGAGACCGTAGATCACCGACAATTTGAGGGCACTTTCTTCTTTTCGTCCATATCGACCATCTCAACAGTGATATTCGTACTCTTTACATATTAGCAATTGCGAGGATCCACCATTCTTCAACCTCCAGCTTATACCATGTTTGAAGCATGGAAGCCATATTCGAAAGAAATCCTGTAGATTGCACATTGGAGTTTATCATCATCAACAACAACAGCGACGATGTCCGCCAGGCTCTTTGAGCTCTCCGAAGTATTTATCTGTAGTATCTTTTTATTTGAGGGTACTTCATGTAAACGTGATGTAATATTCTTTTATGTACCCGATAGATGTGTAAATAGTTTTACAGAAACATTAGACATGCGAATAATGATGAACCAAAATCTAGACGCCACTTGTCAAAGAAAGACATTACACATCCACGAAATAAGCATTTGCTTGTAATCATTAACTAAGCAACGTGGACATATTCATACGAGTTGAACCAGTTCGTACATGCATACCGACGAAAACAGAGCTACGCTTACTACAAACGGTCGGTCATTCCCGTGAAACAAGCCTTCCGATGTACCTATATTATTATTCAGTATCCATATCTGAATCACTGATATCCGGCAGAAGGCACTTTGTCCCCTTCTTGGGGGAACTGCATCAAATCTTCAATCGGCGAGCTTTCGGCATTTGTTGCCCAAAATTACTTCCGCAACTCCTGTGACGCCATACAATCTGACAAACTATTTTGTTACTAGTGCAATCCTAATAACGAAAATACGATCTATTGGACTGTCCCGTAAAAGTCACGCTTTATGATAGCACTTGGGTTATACACTAATATTAACTAATTATGCGATGTTGACACACGCGGATGAGTTGAACCAGTCTGTAAAAATAGGGTGTATTTGGTAGCATGTATCTTTCTGGTATGGCTATCTCTCCTAATATATACTTAGTACAGACATGGTGAGTGGATATCACTGTGCTATCTTTATTAGTTTGTATTTATTGAGACATACTGAGCTGAGATGTTGTTTGGCTGTCTATATCAGTTCAGACATGTTAAGCTGAGAATGTGTTTGGTAATCGTGTTTCTCCCTAAATTTGCTGAGAAAATGAGACCCACCATGTCAGATGTTGTTGCGATGCTCGATAGTATGGCCCTGCCTAAGCATGGATTAAATTCTAAATATTTTTGTTGTCAGAGCGTTAAGACAATTCTAGTAGTATCGAGAGACTGTCATCTCCCTGTTCTATTTAACGATAATGTACTGCATAATCAGAGTATGTTGATGCTGACATACCGAACACAAAGAACGCACAAGTTTTATGACGGTATGCTGAAACATTTTCTTATGTTTTGACAGGGACAATTGAAATGTATGCAAGGTCCCTAGCATGCATTAAGAATAAGCAAAACTAAGATTAAAAATTTAGCATCATTTAATCAAGACTCATGGCAAAGTAAGTATTATTATCATCCTTGTTCTTCCACCCAATAACGTAACAAAGAATACCAAAAATATTTTTACCAAATATGCGCACTGCTTTTTCACAAGAATATCGGATCTCCACATCAAGCTCCCAAAATATTCCCCCAAATTCTAGACAACACAGTGGCAGGAAAAAAAAGGTAGAAAAATTTACATAAGAACACGAGCACTCGCAAGGTCACCTGATCTGGCCGCGTAGATGCTCCAATGGGGCGTCCTGACGATTTGTAGGCAGAGAGCCAGATCTGTTGCATGCGGTGAGGAGATGAGGGGGGCTCGGGAGTTGGAGAGGCGAGGAGGGTACTTGGGCGCTTGCAAGAGAGGCAGCGGGGGAGGGACTGCATCCCGCGGTGGCAGCTCAGCCCTCGGCGGTTGCAGCCATGGCTTCAGCTCCAGCGTGGATGATGTGGAGTGGAGGGAGGCGAGGCAGCGGAGTCAGCGCGGAGGGAGGCCCATGTGAGGAGGAGGCGCTCGGGCCGGCGATGGAGACGGGGAAGAGGAGCTCGGGGCGACTGGTGATGGAGGCGGGGAAGAGGAGGAGGAGCTCAGGCTGCAGATGGAGGCGCTTGGGCCGGCGAGGGAATGGGAAGGGGAGGAGGGTGGTGAGGTGCTCGGGCCGGGGGTGAAAGAGCTCGGCGGGAGGGGCTTGGGCCGGCGATGGAGGTGGGGAAGAGGAGCTCGGGGCGACCGGCGATGAAGGCGGGGAAGAGGAGGAGCTCGGGCCGTAGATGGAGGCGCTCGGGCTGGCGATGGACACGCTCGGGCCGGCGAGGGAACGGGAAGGGGAGGAGGGCGGTAAGGCGCTCGGGGCGGGGGTGAAGGAGCTCGGCGGGAGGCGCTCTACAGGAGGAGCGCGGCGCTCGGCGGGAGGAGACGCATGAGCTCAACATGGTGGAGGAACTCGGCAGGAGGCAGTGGGGTAGCACGAGTGGCGGCTCGGGGACAGGAGAGCGGAGGCGCGGGTGTAGCTCATGCGGGCTGTACCAGGGGAGGGCTCAATTTTGGATCACGAGGACATAGTTGTGCTACGAACACCGATTCAGGGTTTTTCTGTTAGGCATAGCTGAGGAGCCATTTTTGTATAGATTGGACATGACTCAAATAGAGAAACAAGCTAGCAAGCAGTCAAAAACTTGTATTAAGTATATATAAATTCAGTGGAACCAAAGTACCAAATACACCATATTAACGAACAAAAAGCAGAGCTACGCCTGCTACGCAATAACATGAAGTAACAAAACGGCCGAGTCCTCACGAAACAAGCCTCCGGATATCCCTACCGTATTAGTAGTTCTTATCCAAAATATCCACATGCATATCATTGATATCCGACAAAAACGTATTCTGTCCTGTGCCGGAGAAGCAGCATCAGATCTTGTACTAACCAGCTTTCGACGTTAGTTGCGGTCGTCCAATCTACTTTCTCAACCCAGTGATAACATAAGATCCGACATACATTTTCGTAACGTCGCGTTTAAAAATTGTACCTTTTGCTACCTTTTGTCGCCCAATCCACTCGTACAACCTTAGTGACGACAATAGGATCTACCGAACTTCTCCGTAACGTCGCGCTTAACTACAACACGCGTGCCACCTTTTTGTTGAGCTATTAGTTTCTTAGCCCTAAGAAATCACCTAGCTGTGCCTTTAGCCACGAACTTACAATTGAGCTTTTAATGTAAATAATGTGATAACAACGTAGTTACTGCTTACCACTAACAATAACTGAAATATCTTTTTGACTACTCCCTCCCTCCGTCCTATAATATAAGACGTATTGGTTAAGACAAAATTTTGATAAATAATTATTCTATTAATATACGATTTATATGACATAAAATTGATACTATTAGATTCATATTCAAAAGTACTTATGATTATAACTTTGTATCACATCTTAATACAATAATTAATGATCAAAGCCTAACCTTAACCAATCAAAATATGTTTTACATTATGAGACGAAAGGAGTATCATATAAAAACACTATACTACCACTACATTATACATCTCTCCATTAAATCCATTCCTAAGATATGCATACCACCAATACTCCTTGAGATCATGAGCCCCTGGTTTTGGCAGCCATATCTTGCTACTAATTAATGACATATAAAACCCAGGAATTAAATAGAAACCAAGAGATAACTCACATATAAAGGGGCCCGGGGGAATGCATAGGGGCCAAAGGCTCAGAGCAGTTGTTCTCTTGTGTCAATCCTTACTAGGACGCACCACCGAGAATAGGGCAGAGCCAAACCAACCCCACCTGGAAGGAACGGAACGGAACGGAACCGAGCCCCACCGTCATCTGAACCCCAAAAAAACTGTATTCTGTATAAAATTTTTGGCGTTGCTAACCCCTTCCATTCCGCAGCACTTTCGATTCCCTCGCCTGCCCGCGGCCACCGCCGCGCAAGCCAGCAAGTAGCTGAGGATGGCGTACTACGGGGTCCCCGTCGGCTGCGGCAACGGCTGGTATGGGGTCGCGGCCGGACGCGGAGTAGGTGGTGGTGGCGAGAGGTTCCCGCCGTATGCGCGATGTGCTGGCGCTGTCCCTGGCGCTGGCCTCGGCGTGGGCGAGCCGGTGCCGGTGATGAGCCAGGGCGGGGGTTGGATGGTGGGCGAGCAGCTGCCGGCGGTTGGAGCGAAGCGTGTGCGGCCGCTGGCGATGGTCCGGCCGGAGGCGATGCGGGCGGCGGAGGCGGCCGCGGGCGAGGTGGTGCTGCGGCTGCACCCCACGGAGGAGGCGGAGAAGCGGCGGCAGGGCGTCATCGACTACGCCAAGCGGCTCATCGGCACGTCCTTCGGCTGCGAGGTGCGTGCGCCGCTCTCCCCTCCGCGAAACCCTCGCGCGTTTGTTCCGGGCGGTGTCGGGGCTCGATCGGTCGAGCTCGCGCGCGGCTCACGTCGGCGCCGTCTTAGCTTCCCCATCAGAAAAGGAGCTTTCGGTTTCGGCCCTTTCGTGTTTCTCGCCTCCCTCCGCTTCCATTCCCCGAAATCCTCCTCGCGATGCCGCGTCTCGGGTCTCGTTTCGTGTGGTTTTTCCATTGCTAGCTTTCTCCCGTCGCTTTCCATCACATGGTGCAGCTGGAGCAGGCTCGATCGCGATCGCCGCATTCCTCGGGCACGCTCGGGGATTCGGATTCGATTAGACTAATCGGCCCATTTCGTACCTTTGTGAGTGATTAGTCTTATTCTACTTCGGTTTGCTGTGCCGAGTTTCTTTGTTAACTCAATTGCTGTGCCAAGTGACATCATCTAGTTTTTGTTTTTAGACAATGAGTGACATCATCAGCAAGTCAAAGTACAGTTTTTTTTTACTGGCTCAGATCTATTAGCTTTACCTTTTACGCCTTTTACTGGCGTGAGTACAGGTCGTTGATTCTTTACTTTGTTTTAAGCAGGATGATTAGGACGTTTGTAGTTGTAGAAGCAATTCAGAAGTTAGAAGCCTTTCTGCTTCGCTGCTGTCGCTGTCGCATGCTCTATATATAACTGCATAGTATGCTGTGTGCACTGGTCCTGTTTTAGTACTAGATCCCAAAGGCAAACGGCATGATATGGCTTCAAAGCTAATTTTCAGGTAGTGCTTGTGTTGTCTGGGTTTGGCTTTTATGCTCTTAATAGGACATGCATGCGTGGGTGAGCCCACTGTGAACTCGTTGGATTCCTGGGTGATTCATCACGTGCTTGAACCGTAGTGCAATCTTCTCCGCATGCTGTGGCTACATGCCTATGGGATCCAAACTGAGAGTGCAACAGAGCAGGGACGAGATTTTAGGTGGATGCAGCGATAGATGCCTGCCACATTCTTTTGCATTCAGGTGTGCTGCATTATCGCTTCGAGTACGACGGGAAAACTTCAGTGCATCCGTATTTAACATGAATGGGGGAGCATCTCTATTGGTGTTTATAGATTTATAGAAGTTCTTCCTCGCACTGTACCCACCAGCTATAAATCTGGAAATGTAGTCCTGGCCTGTCGCTGTCCTGCTTGTCGTTATTTATTGTTTGAAAGTGGAGTTTGGTAGGAGGTTCGTGCATCGGCATATGCATCACATAATAGGAGTGCACCCGATTACTGATGTCTTGCTTCCTTTTCCTTGCACTTGTCAACAACTGTTCGAGTTCTTCTTTATGCGGCCCTTACTGAATTACTATCTTTATCCTTTTGGGAGGAAATCTTGTTCGGGTGGTACATCCTTCCGTTGTGAAATGCCAAACGTACTTAACTTCAAACCAAAATGGGGAAGATCCCTACGAGGGAGGAGACAACATCGCTATCGACTTTCCTTTAATGCAGTAGCAAGGTCCTGGCTTCTGGTATTAACAATCTACTCATGGACAGATGTTGACCACCGCTAGTTGTCTGCCTTTTCATAAACCAGCCGGTAATGGGATAGGTCAAATTTGGAACATAATTCCAATTTTTCTCTTAAACCAGCCAAAAGCTAGTTAGTGGCTTAGTGCCGGAAATTGGGAGGTAACTGTTGAGCTTTTTACCAGTTTTTGCTGGTAACCATCAGGGATTTTGGTATCTGGTGAATTGCCTTAGTTCAGTTTCGGAATGAATTTCATGACTAGGTTAGCTTATGTATTGTGTAAGTTTGACCTTCTCCGAATGAGGAAGATATTGGTAGACAAAATATAGTATTTACCACATTTTCTGTCAGTTGCAGTGATCAGTCAACTGCTTTTATATATGATTTGCCAGAACCGTGAACTGGAAGTATGTAACTTTTAAGCCATGCATATTCCTATGGTGCGGAATAGTACATTTGAATTTGTGATCTGTAACATTTTCAGTGATTTTCTAAAATGATGAGTAAGATTGAATTTAACTGGGAGTACGTTTATGCTTGGAAGAACTTAAGGTTTAAGAAATTGCCTCTTGAAGTAGTTTCCGTGCATCTGAGAATTTGTTGACAAGAATCATCTACTTAAGCGAAAGAGCTGATGCATTGTATACCTATATGTGAATAGCAGTATAGCATTGTTGGGTTAAAAAATGTAGTATACCATTGAGTGTGTCGTGAACTTTTGATACTTTTTCATCTTGCTCCTGATGTTTTGGTTGTGACTATAATACTTGTATTTTTGTTAGAAAAAACTACGATACTTGTATTACTTGTTTATGTGCCATTTTGCATGTAACACTGTTCTTAGTTGAATTTGCTACTAGCATGCAGCACTTTTTCTGATACGGTGTTTCTTTTGTGTTCTAATAATACAGGTCTTTGCATTTGGATCAGTTCCATTGAAAACCTACCTCCCTGATGGGGATGTTGATATAACTGTACTTACGAACGCACCTTTGGACAGCACTTTCATTGATGATGTTTGCCATGTACTTGAGACAGAAGAGCAGAATACTGATGCTCAATTTGCACTGAAGAGAATGAAATTCATCAATGCCGAGGTGCATTTTGTTTGTTATACTTCAGCATCTTCTTAGTCATTTACTTTTCAGAATTGTTTAGGCAGAGTTTATATTCCCTGCCAACAATGTTTTGACCTTTTCCTTGCTTTCTCACCAGTCATCATGCATGGTCTCTTAAAAAGTGGTTTATTCATTTTCCAAACTGATGCTCTGCATATGCGGAAAGGAGATTAGATTATGTGTTCCTTGCTATCTCCTTATATAGTTATATGTGCTACTGATATCATTCAATGCAGAGTCTCAAAACTTCTGCCATTGTTTGTGCACCCAGGTCAAGCTCATCAAATGTGTTATTGACAATATTGTCGTGGATATCTCTTTCAACCAAATTGGTGGGCTGTCCACACTTTGTTTTCTTGAGCTGGTATGTACATGCAAATTTGAACCATCCATTCTGATTGAAAGCTTAAATACACGCCCAGCAACTTGGAGAAATAGAATGTGTAACATTGGATCCCAAACTTGAATGTCTGTTCCTTCAGGTTGACAGTGAAGTTGGGAAAAATCATCTCTTTAAGAGGAGCATCATATTAATCAAGGCTTGGTGTTACCATGAATGTCACATACTTGGAGCTCATCATTGGCTAATATCTACTTACGCGTTGGAAATCCTAATCCTGCACATATTCAATCTGTTCCACAAGTCCTTGCATGGCCCTTTGGAGGTAATTCCTTGAATACCTTTTGCAAGCAGCTCTACAAGATGCGCAAACTAAATTTTTTGCATGTATCTTGTTTGTTTAGCAGGCCTTGTATAAGTTTTTGGAATATTATAGCAAGTTTGAATGGGACAAGTACGGCCTAACTTTAAATGGTCCTGTCCCCTTGTCATCCTTGCGCAACTTCACGGGTGAGTCATACTAGTGTACTGCTGGCATGTAATCGCTTCTCTAATTATTAAAATCTCTGTGACTTGCAGTTGAACCTACAGCCGTAAATGATGAATTACCGCTGGGCAAGGAGTCCCTTATGGGCTCATTGGATAGACTTCTTGTACTTCCAAGAGTTTCTGATAGACGTGACGCAAAATTTCGCCTGAAGCATCTAAATATAATTGACCCACTGAAGGGGAGTAATAATCTCGGCAGAAGCGTCAGCAGAGGTCAGAATGACCTAGATGCTCCATCATTTTATTTTCTGTCTTTATCCTGCGGTGCAGATTTTTCTTTGCTATGCTCCATCCATCAAACCGTGTAGTGCACATTCCTCTATGTTTGCTCAGTCATGTAACATCTGCTGTGCTGCTGTGCATGTGGAGAACAGGCATGCTTTCCTAACAGCACACATACAGGAGATATCTTTGAACGATGGTCGGATGGTTCTTATAAATTTTGTTATAACATGTGCTGATTTTATGCAGGAAGCTTTTTTCGCGTACAGAATGCTTTCTCATTTGGTGCACAAAAGCTTGGAGAAATTCTCATGCTACCTTCTGAACTTATTCCTGATGAAATTTATGGACTTTTTGCAAACACGTTGAAGAGACATGGAAGAGGAGAAAGACAAGACCTTGGCAATCGTCTCTTGTTCCAATCCTTGCTTGATCCTGAAAATGCACATAGGGAACATGTGTCTGGTTTGAATTCCTACATGAATGAAGATGAAAACAGAAGTCCTGATAATTCACTAGAACTGCCCGACAAGGAATCAAATGTGGAAAACTAATATGCATAAGACTTCAGATAGATATCTTCCAGCTGATGCTAAAGATCGTACCTGGAACAAAATCTGGTTATCTTCAGCTGATTATTACAATATGGTACCAGGAGCCAGTGTCGGTGCAAAATCATCATATCTAACCAATTTCAGGAGCCACTCATCCTTTTCCCCAGAGAATGGCAACACCAGCGTTAAACGGTGCCGTGGTGATGGTGCAACAGAGGAAGATTTACGCCTCAGTAGATCAGCTATGCAGCAACAGCATATATTGACTTCCTCTACTCGGACAAATACTTTGGATGTTTCCAGTTCTTGCCCTGTTAATGAGTCGAAATCGACTGATGTCCATCAAGAAAAGCTGCTACTTCCTCCTTTCTCACCATCAAATTTGCTGGATCTCTCAGGGGATCTAGGCTTGCACTTGGGATGTCTTCGGAATGTTCAGTATAACCTCGAGGCCTTGTTTGATAAGTTCCTCGAGTCAGTTCAAGAGGCATCTTTGGCTGGTGTGCTAGACGAGAGCTCCTTCAAAATTCCTACTTTGAGCTTCTTGTCGAATACTGATGCAAGACCCCCATGGCTATCATTAGCTTCATCTACTGATAAAGACAGAAGGAACGCATCTCCAGTTTATTGCTCTCACAGCACACGAGATGTTCCTCAGCACTCACACACTGAGGTCCAAGTTGATGCAGTTCATCAGCAGAATGTGTCGTTGTCCTCTGGAGCACATATTCTATCCGACGGATGGTCATTGTCTCCACCTCCTCTTGCTAATTCACAGAGCTATCATGTTTCTTGGTTTTATACCACAGAGGATATTCCTGAGACGCATGGAGCTGGTGTGTACATGCCTGACATGGTAAGAACCCTTGGCACATGATCTTTTCGGTTATGATCTATGTTTTAGAATCTGTTCTATTTTCAATAAATTGACTCAGTTTCTATTTGTTCCTTATGCGCAGAATGTGTCGTTGCCCTCTGGAACAGATACTCTATCCATCGGGTTGACATTGTCTTCATCTCCTACGATTGATCCAGAGAACTGTTATGTTTCTTGGCCTTATATGACAGGGGATATTCCTAAGACACGTGGAACTGGCACATACATTCCCAAAATGGTAATAACCCTGGGGACATGATCTGTTTGATTATCTTCCTTGGTTTAAAATTTTGTTCTGTTTTCAGTAGATTGACCCAATTCTTGATTGCTTCTTACGCACCAATGACCATCGTCCACCACCTCCATGTTCCTCTTTTCCTCTTATATGAGTAAATGGGGTCGTCACAATTTCAGGGTCAATGAAAACTTGCAGACCAAATGTCTAGGTTCAATCTTGATTATATGGCTCGCAAAAGCTGCAATGTTAGCTTTGGTAGGCTAGATTCACAACTTTGATGTAATCGTGAAAGCATTTATCAGTACGTAAACACACATCTCTGTAATTAGCTATTCATTCCAGCTTTGTTCTTGCAGACTTATGAGATTTACAGGGATCGTATGTCATCTGATAAAGGAAGAAGACAAAGACAAAAGCAACCAGATCGAGTTTATTCAAGCAATGAGCATATTGCAGTTGAAAGTGCAACAAGTCAAACAGTAATGAAGCAAAACAATTCACAGCTAAATGCTCTTTCAAGCAAGAGCTTAGATCCAAAAGCAGGTTCTGTTTCTTTCAAGGAGCGAGCATCGATAGACTGTGAAACCAAACAGATACCAACAAGCCAGACATGGAAGGTTCAGAACAGTGAACAAAGGTATGTTTGCTCAGACATGAACATGATTGACAACCAATACTCTGATGCTAATGAAGGGCTTGTCAGGCCTGAAAATGGATCGAGGGAAACACCGATATTTCGTCCACCAAAGTTAGCGCTTCCTCATCATGGTGGCAACGGTCAAGGAAATCTCCTGGTATCTCGTACCGGCCAGTCCTCACCTGCTGCCACAAAGAGTAATACTCAAACCAAAGGGCAACAAGAGGAGGACATTGAGTTTGGATCTGTGGGGCCTTTCTCGACAAGTCTTCTCACAGCTAAGTTTTGCGAAGATTTCCCTCCTCTCCCTACTAGTAAGAGGCCCGTAAATTCCCCTGTCTCAACAGTACAGAGCCCTCGGCCTGGTGTGATCCAAAGCAGTAAGAAGCCTGTAGACACCCCTGCCTCAACAGTGCAGAGCCCTAGGCCTGGTGCGAGTGCGACCCAAAACAGGTAAATCATTTCTATTTCATAGACTATAGTTTTGGTTTGTGCATGAGGCTCGTCTTCTTGCACTTCGTGATAAGTCATATTTAAAATGCATAACAATGTGTGTGAAATTTATGCAGGCCAGAAGGATTGTACCAACTGAAAGATGACGCTGACTTCCCTCCTCTTCAAGCTGGGGCCAGCTGATACTTACAGTACTTAGGGATGAGATGATACAGCTAATAATAGAGTTTGAAGGTGCAGAGGGATAGGTGCTCGAGCAGAGCAGGATTTTCGTCCGGCAGCATAAACAGCGTGGATGCTATTCATCGTGATAGCTTGTGTTCTGCGTTGTAAAAACTCTAATAATTCTTTGCCTCCTTTTAGTGTTGTTATCCGTAGTCAGTAACTTGTAGAAGAGGGCGGCTTCGGTGCAAGCACTAGTTGCGCCTCTTTAGTTAGCTTACATAACCCAAAAGATAGAAAAAGATAGAAAATGCTTAAAAAAAATAAACTTCACCTTTGTAGATCAATTGTTTAGCTTTTATAAGAAAAGGGCAATTAGGTGTAATGCCTCTCTGTTTTTCTGTGTTTCCATGCTGGTGTGTTATCCATGATCATGGATTATATACTGTGCGTGCAATGTGGCCGCAACGCTAAGCCTCGTTTATGGCTTGCAGGAACAGATTCCGGCAGTTCCCAAGGTCAAGGAACTCCAAAGACGGCAAAAGAGATGGATTTTCCACGCATGGCAGGCTTCCAGGGGGCGAGGAATGGCCGAGGTATGAGATGTTTCAAGCGGCGTACTTGGGCTTTGGAACTTGTTAACATGTCTCTTGCTGGAAGAACTTCGGGAGATACGCGGACCGGTTAGCGCAGTCACCGTCGGCAGCGGCGCGGTAGGTATCTGGTACAGAAGCGACAGAGCAGCGGCGACAGGTAACGGAAGCGAGCATGCTGCTGTAGGTGATTTGGTTAGACAGTATAGCTGTGAAGCACACGTCCGACGCGCGACGCATGTGTTGCCACGGCGCTCGCCTCGGATATGCTAGGCTAGGCGCCCGTACGGCACAGGCGGGTCACCGGTGTCGAGCCGCCGGCGCTCCCGTTCTCCCTTGTGGCGGGGCGCAGGCCTCACGACTTCGCGAGGATGGTGGCGCGTGGTGCCGTGCCAACCGGAGTATGTGCAAGATGCGGCCCCAGCTTCGGTGCGTCCGCGGAGGCGGGCCTAGGATATGCTGCCATGATGAACGAGTAGTGCCGCCGCGGGGGCGAGGTCCCTGATTTGGCCCCTCTGATGAGATGCTTTGGCCTCGGCGCCGCCCTGGGAAGTGGGAAGGAGGGGTTCCAGAGTTTGGACCGCGCGCTTTGTGCAGGGAGTCGGTTGCCGGCGCGGGCGGCTCCCCTGCTGGGGCGGTGCAAGCAGGTGTGTTGCGAGTCATGCGACTCCGGGAGTGGCGGCCGGCCGTACGTCGGAGCAACTCGCGTTGTCCTGTCCTCGTCGTCGTCGTCAATGGCGAGCGACAAGGGACGAGTTCGCTTAGGCATAAACCCAAGGTTTTCCCCCGCAGTACACTGATATTACAACACACGAACGTGTCTCCTGTTGTGGATCGACCTACTTGTAAGCAAGATACAGGTGTGTGATCAATACGATTCTTCAGGGGAATCTCAGAGCTGCTGATCCTCATACCGGAAGCAAAATAAATTACTGAGCAACATCATGTACTGTACAGCATAGAGATCGCGTCAAGCCTCCGACAAATTTGCACCCACGCGCCTAACGAAAGATCAGAGTGCACTGACACAAACTCCCACGAAAGGAAATGGTACACTGCGAGCATATTGCAGCATTGGGGTGGTCTGGAATGCGCTAGACAACTGATCGAGTTTATTTCCAGCGGACACTCAAATACCGTGTGGCTCGGCCCGTTTTCTGTTCAACTTGCAGAAACACTGCCGGCAGGAGTAAAAATGTACATTTTGCAGTCATGCACATCAACTTGTGCTCCAAAAGTTCCTGCCACGTTCGCTGATAGAGTTTCATGCTGGAAAAAAAAGAATGCAAATTGATCTGGCAGTAAACACATCATGCAGAAAGTGTTAACAAGATATTAAGTATATGACTACGATATTAAGAATGGTACACTATGCTAGTGCTTATTCTGTGGTGATCATTTGCTCCAAAATTTGGAGGTTGGATGAAAAGGAGGCATGTGGTCACATTTTTTCCGTTCTCCCAGGTGGCCAGGTTAGCTTGGGATGTAACTGAACCTTACTACCTTAGTAAGTATTTTGATTATGAAATTCGGGGCCTCCACTTGGATCCTAGAACAACTGAGACACCCCAATCAAAATAGAAGGAAGGAAAAAAAGGATCATCTTTCCATTATCTGGAATCTGGTATCAGTATGCTATAAGCCATCTTTCTCTACCCCACCTTTATTTTGCAAGGAAAAGAAAAGAATTATACCACCTGATAGCAATTTAACTCACCTTCCACAGGTCTCTTACAGAATAAATAGATGACCCATCAAGGCCTACAGCCGGTAATTTCATTGTGATATTAACTGTCTCCGAACAACGATTCCATAAAGCAACAGCCAAACGGTTGCCAGAGAGGGGACCAGCCCACACCTGAAAACAGTCAACATACTATGAGTTTGGGCATAGTGATGCACTGCTGTGCAGATTTTCACGAACAAATACCATTTACATTAGAATCACATGTTGCAGCTAATCAATTCCAAGAAGCTTATGCTATTAGAAGAATTGCATGCTCTATACATACTTTGATAGCTACGGTGACCAAGTCATCAGAACTGTAACATCAACTTAACATCGTGCGAAGACATAAGCACAATAAATACCACATGCAGATTTTACCAAATACATACAACCCCATTTGGAACCCAGGATTCTCATAGGAATTTCGTAGGAAAAGCCACCACAAGCCAAAGTGGATATTTCTTTCCTACGAAATTTCTACAGATTTCCTGCATTCAACCAAGCAGTCCACCTCCAAACCTATTGTTAGGTTGTTATTGGTTGAGTTTCATATATCAATGAGAACCACCTCTTGGTGGAGTGGTAGAGTTGTGGAGGCATGACTCTACTCACTAGGGCTTAAATCCTAGTGCTCACATTTACACACACGCGGCAAACCCTACGATACTAAATGCTCGTAAATGAATAACAAGGGGACAGCTATATCACCTCACGGCATCCATATTTTCCTTGACCTAAAATTCTTCTTCCTTGAACTCCAAGAGGATCTGCAGTAAAGAAAACACATTTGATTGATCTTGTTCTGCCATGTCAATAGAACAGTATGACAGAAATCTTATAAAGCAGAAGAAATGCAATCAGCTACTTCCGAAACAAATATTCTGTCTCCAAGAGTTTCTGCATCTTGCCAGCTGAATGCTCACAAGTCAACAAAACACATAACAGAGAAATAAAACCATTCTTCATCTCAGATCCATCCAGTGGTTCAATCAACCCCTCTAAAAATATCTACATGACTTGCAGCAAACTGTTCTAAAGAGCAGCTAAGATGGCCTCCAGAAATCAAGTTCACTTGCAGTGCCATACTGTCATCAGCCATGTGTAAACTTTGAGAAGAATGAAGTAATAGCAATAGAAAATTTTGTCTAATAGAAAAGTTGCTTTGAAGTTTCTACATGAGAACATATTATAGAGAACTAAAAGCAGAGCAATACCTTGGTTTACTTGAATTACTTCTTTGTTGCTCAGTATTTCCATTGTTTCTGAAGTCATATTTCTCACATCACAACCAATTAACAGAGGGGCCTGAAACATGAACAAGAAGGGCTTTCACTAGTCAGCAAAACAAAATGAAAATAACAGATAATGTGTGTCCACTAATCAGCTTGTGTTTTACCTGCATTATGCATATATGCGATAGGTAAACTAAAACTGATTGTAAAATTTATCGTCCAGGATTTTACGAAAGAACCTAGAAGTTGACACTATTATAATAATAGCATATTTAGAATATATGCAGCCAAATAACTAATGCTACAATACTACACCAACATGTGCTATTGCTATCTAATAAATTATGCTCATTCTACACATTTCTCTATGGCATTATCTTAAAATTCACAGAGAATTAGAAAAGGAAAATGAGCCTTTCATTTTTCTGAAACTCTTTAGCTTGCTCCTTGATCCAATAACACTAAAAATAAGTGAAGGAATGAATGCAATGTGGCCATACACCATTGGCCCAATCCTTGTGATTACAAATGCACTCGATGGATTCTTACCTTCATTAGTGCCCAGATGCTGAAATGTGCATGATACTCTGCAAAGGTCATGCCACCATTCCCAACTTCCAGCATGTCCGGGTCTGCCAAAAAAAGAACTGGTTGAGTAAAAGTGAACAAGTTCTTTTGACAGTCTCTTACAGTGTCAAAAGTAGTGGAAAGCTTGTACTCCTCACTAACATAGTTACCATTCCATCCACCTGGTCCAGCATATGATGCCCACTTGTTGTTCTTATCAGCAATGTCAATCATGCTTGTTTTAAACAGAAGACATAGACAAGTTAGTTTCGCAGCACATTTTTTTTATGTTTCTTTAGGAAGGAGCATGAATCACCTTTTCCATGTATCCTGTATGTCATCTGTTGTACGCCAACTGTTTCCAACTTTGCCAGCCCATAAAGCTGGATCATCCTGGCCCCTAAGAGAGAATAGCATGATAGCACATCACACACATCTGAATTCAACACGGTTTGAGGCTGAGCACAACGTACAACTACTTAAAAAATTCCCAAGGAAAAAGCGGCATACCATTCACATAAAGAGTAGAATATCTGGTGCCCAGTTGAATTTAGAGCATCACGCATTGGAGGATACCTGAGATTATGACAGCATGGAACAAATTTTAACACTATATAACTGTTTGCATAAAGGGAAGGCGTGTGGCCCAACCTTTCCTGTGGCTTTATTCCCAAATTGTAACAGTTATCATACTTCAGATAGTCAACACCCTGGACAAAAATCAATTTCCAGATTCATGTATTAGTAAGATTATCTACATAATTAATAGCAGCACAACATAGTTTAAGACATAAATATTCAAAATATGTTCTTATAAATGTCGTGCAGCAACTTTATATACATCAATAGTTCTGTGAATGCTTCTAGCACGTACCCATGAAGCAAAAAGGGCAGCATCATCATTTTCGTGACGGAGTGATCCTGGTCGAACTTGACAAGTAAATGCCCTGAAAGGTTTAGCTTGTTATATTTTTTGTTATTTGAATCATTTATCCATGATACATTATGAACCATACAAAGTAGCAATTTCAATCATCTATAGCTGAACCACTTACTTACCCAGCGTCAGAGTAGATACCAAGTTTTAGACCTTTTCCATGCACATAGTCCGCAAGAGCTTTGATGCCAGAAGGAAAAGTCTTTGGATCAGGTATCAATTGATCCTACAGGAAATGATCTATCATGAGATACCGGATGAAATAAATCGATGTTGTGGGGTATTTAATAATAGTGATCCATCACAATGCCTTAGATGGCACAATAGAAATAATGTATCTAATTTTTAACACAAAACATCATTCTGCTAATATTGTATGGATCCCCACTCTCCAGGAGGGCATATGAATAAACACCAATTTTGAAGAAACAGGGCTTCCAGAAAATTAAAAGAAATGGCAACAGCCTGAAGAACAAGACCTTGTTGTTTCATAAATTTTGGAACGATGAACAAAGCATAGAGCACCACCCTGACACCTTTTTGGAAAAAAAGAAAAACGAATGTGGATATTGGATAAGATCATTGCGAAAAATAAATATATAGGTGAAGTTTTTCTATTCAAATTACATGCATTGGGGTCCAGGTATCGTTGACAGAAGAAACAAATCATTATAAGTTTTATGGCAGTATGCCAAACAAAACATCGACGACTGCAGAGAAAAGGAATGTTCTGATCTCTCATTTAAGGTTTAACATTATACATGAACAAAAACACGAAATTTACAGATTTAGACTTCATAACACAATACAGAACAGTATCAAATGTAAAAGGACAATGCAATTAGGAAAATCATGTCCTAAAGCATATTAAATGCATTACCTTCTTTCCTCTTTTCACATAGGACCAACAATCATCTGAAAGGTTAAGGAACAAAATAATTTGAGACAACAAAAAAAATTGTTTATATAGACCAACAATATATGGTATTAAGCCAAGTAATGTACCGATATTTACATATTTGTATCCCAAATCAGCCAGCCCCGTCGAGACCAATGCATCAGCTGTTTCAAAATAGGGGGAAAAACTATCAAGTTACATGCCTGAGTAAACTCTACACTGCTCTCTGGAGAACGCATTCGCCAGTTATTACAAGCAAACACGAGGTGCTACATGCAAACATGCCACTTGAACAGTAGAGCGTATCAATCCAAATGTCTATCAAACAGTAGTGTTCCATGCCTACGTCTTTGCACATGCCGCGATGGAGGAAACATCATTTGATGCTGATATAGATAAAAACTCGCAGCAGATCAAAACATAGCGATGCGGAATTGCAGATTTAACAGCGAAAATTACGGGGATCCCGCGGCCGAACCTGTCTCGCGGATGACCGTCTCGTTGATGTTGCACGCGAAGAAATTCCAGCTGTTCCACCTGCGCGCAGTGCCCATGCACTAATCAATCACTTAAAACTTGATCGAAACAGCTTCCCCGGAACAAATCGAGGGCAGCAGCGGGAGCGGGAGAGGACGGGCAAACTTACCCCATCTGAGGCGTGAGGGCGAGGCCGTTGTTGAGCTGCAGCCTGCCGTAGTTGGAGGTGTCGTAGAGGCGGCGCAGGGCGGCGGTGGGGAGCGGCGCGATGCGCGGCGCCACCCTCGACGCCGAGGCGGCCGGCCAACTTGCCGGCGGCGGCGAGAGGAGTGCGACGAGGAGGAGGAGCGGGGGGAGGGGCACCGCCATCGCCGATTCCCGATGCTTCCCTTCCTCTGAATTCAATTCCGTGAGGGGGAGGAGCCGATGCTTGTGCTACTGCTGGCAGTTATGCAAGGCGATTAGCCCCAGATGGCCCCACCGGTCAGCTGACGCTTTACAGAACTCGGGCCCATTTTCCATTGACATCTATCCAGATGATGATTATGCGACACGTGGCACGCGTCCATCGGTTATCTTGTCTTGCTGATAATTACAATTCATTCTCACTAATCACGGGAATAGTTAGCTCGAATTTCGACCTCGGGATTGATCGGGCACTCCCAGTATATTATATCTTAGATTGTATTTTATTACATTAAATAACTGTATCTTAGTATTATATCTAAAATATCTTTATTTATTATATTTTATAATCTATACTATCATTTTTAACCTTGTAACATATTTGTGGCATAATTCTAATACATAGTAGTACATGTATGAGCCACATAGAATCACTCAAGAATTAATTTACATCGATTACACCGCTAAGAGCCGGTTCCAAATTAAGAGACAGTCTCCTTCTCTTTTCTCTATAACTATCCTGCCACATCAGTTTTTTGTCTAAGTAGCATGGCTTAAGAGACAGCTGAGTTGAAGCATTGGGACTGCCCTTAGTTCCCTAATTATCTCGACTCTAATTGAAAAAACAATACATAGAGAGGAAAATGATACGACACGCCACCCGTGCATTTATCCGATTGATGAACAATTCCTACCACGGACAGTGACATATAGCTACCTAGACGTTGTCATGTCAGCTGCTGCCTGCTGTTTGCACTATATATTCCGATTATGTTTGATTAATATTTCTAAGTCAAGCTGCAGACCGCTGCAGACCAGATGAATGCCCAGAGAAACCCACAGCTTCTCGTCACAAATCACAATCGATCTGGACGGATAAATACCGGAACGGCGAGGTGATGAAGGTGGCCGGTGAGGCGGCCGGCGACCAAACGACGATCCACCTCGCTCCAACTCTCTCGAGCTCGGCAGAGTCGGATCGCATTCGGGACGGGACGACGATGCGTGAAGGCGACGTGCATGCGGCACCACCAGATAATGTGTTCGTGCCAACACGCATTCTGAATTTCTACACCAACCAAAGCTCGTGAACAAGAATAGCCGTGACCGTACGTACGGTTGAGGCGCATGTAACTCAGTAACTGTTGTAGGTTCCTCTGGAATATTCCAAGCCATGCCTTCAACGCCAACACGATATCTGCGTACGTACACGAAAGATAATTAGACCATAAGCTCAGAGGAAGCATTTTTTTGTCAAGGCTTTCTTTTTGAGTCTTCGACTGGTGAACAGTTTTATCACTTTCTCTTGACTTAACAACTCCCTTCATTTGTATTTAGCACTCACTTTTGACTTTGACTCGTCGAGATTTTACCGTCAATTTTTTCATCAACGGCAAGCAAATACCTCTTGATACCCGAGCCTAACATTCTTTTTGGCGTAACCCAAGTACGTACGACAAAAGAAATCAGAGTCACTGCAGGCCAATGGGCTGTTATTTAGGCTACGGCCTGCCAAACTGCCATATCATGGGCTCAATGAGCAAACGAAAAAGCGGTCCAGTAAAGGTTTCGCTCAAGGGGCGAAGATTCTAACGAAAATGACGATACCTAAATAAGGGATTGATTATTTCTAAATTAATTGACAAATTATTATTTTTAAGTCGTCGATCTTAAACATTGTTTTACTATATGATAGATAGTTGGATAATTACATATTTTCTAACCTAAAATTATATAATTTTTCTATGATCATAGACTTGATAATGTACAACTTAGTTGGTATTGGCTTAGAAACAGCAAATCCGAATAAAAAAACAGGCTGCTCCATTTCGCGTCACCTCTCTAACAGAACGAAGTGGAGAACACACTCACTCCAGGAACAGAGCAGTTATCTTGAGTTCTTGACACTTGACGGTATCATTCACGCCATGACGCCGGCGTGGCAAAGAAATGCATGGCATCCACGTCTTGTTCTGTCTGCATGTAGTAGCGTCTCTCCTCCCTGGCATCGCAGTCGCAGGGCACCTCACCTCTGTCCATTTCCGGCCATCCCCAGCACACCCATGACCCATGTGTGCTGCTGATTTTACCATCGATCACGCAGCGCGCGCAGGCTCAGGAATCAGAGCAGGACTGCGGAACCTGACAGCCCCCTGAGCAATTCTGATGGCGAAACCTTTGTATGTTGCGCTTGTTCCCCTTCCCAAACATGTCTATCTCTGGACAGATCCATGCACACGCACGACGTACGACTCAGAGAGTCTGAGGTGTTACTCGTAACTGATGGATGAAAACTCACAAGGGAAAAGATCCATACTGCACACGGAAATCGTAAGAGTCAGGACCTCACATTAATTGGACTTCTGGATTATTATCTCTGTTGTTGAGAATCCATTGCACTTTTGCCTTTACACCATTTTTTTTTGGGGTTCTGCTGATGCTCAATGCTCTCGAACTTTTTGATAAGTGGATCTCCCTAAAGGTCAGTTCTGCTCATTGCAGCCACTAGGCAAAACAAATGAAGGGGTACTGCTCCTCCTGCTCCTGTCCTGCCCATTGGCATTGCAGGACAGGAGGATCCATCTTTTCTCATTTCTGCTGCACACACACACACCTCAGGCTGATCGAGAGGACCCATGCCGCTAAGACAGTGTCCTGGAAAACTGACAGGTCAATCTTACAACATGTACATGCATGACAGGAAGGTTTTTTCTGGGCGTCTGCTTTCTTCAGTTGGTGACCCTGAACTGAAGATAGAACAGCAGTTGTGCCGAGCCAAGCAAGCGGACGCTTGTGGAATGGAGTATACCACGGGCGAAACTGAAAAGAACTTGTGATATGCTGTGGCGCAGATCTACTCTACTCTATAGGGATAGAGAAGTGAAGGTAGCTGGGCTGAAGGCTCAAGTGAGACGTCCATTTCACTCACCTGAGGCAGCGTCAGAACGGTGTGTCCTGATCCTAGGTACTGGATTCTGCGCCGATTCCTATTCACTTCAGTGCGTAGAAATAGAATGGTTTTCGCAACAAAATTAAAGCTAAGATATCCGTACAGGTGGTCAAAAAGACACTGCAGCACTTGAGCATGCACTTGTGAACTCCTTTTTTTTTGTTGAAAACAGGGATTAGATTACTCGATATTAGGATTACAACCTGTTTTTAGCAGGGACCGGACACAGCCGGGAGCATCATTCAAAAGGAAACCATTACAATGCTCGACCCGGGCAAAGTGGGCAAGCACATGAGCAGCTTTGTTCTGCAAGCGGGTACACTTCTGTATTAGAGATGCCCTTTTGCTAGACAATAGGAGCTGAAGTTCCCTAATGAGAAACGCATATCTGGAGCTTCCACACGTCTTGACCTGAATCGCAGAGAGAATAGAGGCGCAATCTGTTTGGAGGATCACAGGGGAGTTCGTCCAGACCATAGCCAGAGATAAGCCTTCCATTGCTGCTTGCAATTCTGCCTCAAAAGCATCTGAACAATGCTCCATTTGTCTCCACGCAGTGAATAGCACCATACCCGCAGAGTCTCGCAGCACCATTCCGACGCCGGCTGAACCGTCCGACGGCACAAAAGACCCGTCAGAGTTCAGCGTCGTCCAGCCATGCTCAGGAGGACACCAGGCCTTGTTGGGGAAATGGGAGTCCGTTAGCTGGGTAGATAGAAACTCCGGAAGATGGGGAGAAGTTATTGGCATCTTCCCTTTCAGCAAATCTCGGTCGCCTCGTTGTTGGATCGTGAACAGAGACTCGGCATAGCTAATCAGGAAGTGCTTAGAAACGGAAAGGGGCGGAGGATACTTGTCATGCATAATCTCGTTCCTCAAGGACCAAATGCGCCAGATCAACAGGATAACAAGGTCCCGTGTCTCCGCTGAACACTTAGAAAGGAGGATGAGCAACCACTCCGGTCCCGAGTTAAACAGGTCACTCTGCTTTGGAAGAGGCCATACCTCACGCATAAGATCCCATACTTGGCTTGCATTTTGACAGGACACTAAAGCATGGAACGAGTCCTCCGCCTCAATGCCACAGAGATGACATGAATCGGAGATCTCTAAGCTGCGCCTTTTCTTGCTTGACATAGTAGGTAGGCCATCAACAACTGCTTTCCACGCTATAATCTTCATCTTTTGTGGAACTTTGGATTTCCAGATATAATTCCACACAGGCCTAGAGCCACTCGGATTGGTACTGGAAGCACCAGAGGCGGAAATTTGGGACTTAATTGAGACTGCTAGATGGTAAGCACTACGAACTGTAAATGTACCATTCTTATCATAGTGCCAGGCAAGAAAGTCCTCCTCCAATCGGCTTGAAGTCCGAATATGAAGCACACTTTCAACGTCTACTGGAAGGAAGTAAGTAGACAATAGATTCCTATCCCATTCGCCATTTTCATCAAGAAAATCTGAAACCCAATTGAGACGACACCGTCGGCGCTGCGAAATTGGTCTCAAAGATCCCGCTCTCGGGATCCAAGGGTCACGCCAGCACTTGACTTGACGCCCATTGCCTATTCTCCAAATTATACCCCGCTTCAACAACTCCAAGCCATGCTCAATACCCTTCCATACTGGCGACGAGGCACCCTTAAACACGGTGTCTATGAGGCTTCCCTGAGGGTAATATTTTGCTCGCAGGAGCCGAGCACATAAACTCTCAGGAAATTGTATAAGTCTCCAAGCTTGTTTAGCGAGAAGTGCCTGGTTGAAAGACCTCATATCTCGGAACCCTAGACCCCCATGACTTTTTGGCAGGGTCAACTTGTCCCATGACATCCAGTGGGTGCGTTTCTTACCTTCCTCACCTCCCCACCAATAGTTCCTTATTAATTGCGTAATTCCGTCGCAAACAGATATGGGCAGTTTAAAAACACTCATGACAAAAGTAGGAATAGCCTGGGCCACAGATTTGATTAGAACTTCTTTACCACCAGTCGATAGGTACTTTTCCCCCCAGGCTTCCAAGCGTTTACTGATTTTAGTCTGCAAGGTCTGAAATTTTCCCTTATGCAGTCTTCCTTCTGGAACTGGTAAGCCCAGATATTTTGCCTCAAAATCAGTTTGTACCACTTGTAGCAGGGCCTTGACACACTCCCGATCATTATGAGTACAGCTACTGCCAAACATGATAGAGCATTTAGCTGGGTTGATCAATTGTCCAGTACCCTTAGCATACACACGTAACACTTCCTTAACGATAGCAGCTTGCTCGGCGGAAGCTTGGAAAAACAACAGACTATCATCTGCGAACAGGAGATGAGAGATGCCTGGTGCTCGACGACTGACACGGACAGGGGTGAGCCCTAGATTCTGAACTGCATTCCTCAACAAAGCTGACAGAGCATCTGCAACAAAAAGAAAAAGGAACGGCGATAGAGGGTCACCTTGGCGCAATCCTCTGGATGGCGTGAATTGTTGAAGAAGATTACCATTGAATTTGACAGAGTACCGGACCGACCGGACACACGACATAATCCATGAAATCCACTGCCCTGAGAAACCCAGCTTTGCCATAGCTTTTTCCAAAAAATCCCAGTCCACTCGGTCGTATGCCTTCGACAAATCCAGCTTATAAGAGCAAAAACCCCGGTCGGAAGGCTTACCATTTTGAATATGATGCAGACATTCAAAGGCAATGATCGCGTTGTCAGTAATCATTCTCCCCGGGATGAAGGCACTCTGGTTTTCAGAGATAATTTCTCCAAGAATTTGCCTCAATCGATTGGCAAGGCATTTGGCCACTACCTTATATAGAACATTACACAAGCTGATGGGCCTGAAATCCTTAAGCTCCACAGGCTGGTTAGTTTTTGGGATTAGCACAATTGAAGTATCATTTACACCATCTGGCATAATTCCTGTAAGGAAAAAGCTCTTGATAGCAGCAATGACCTCACGTTTCATCAATGCCCAATTGCGCTGAAAGAATCTAGCGGGAAAGCCATCCGGACCTGGAGCTTTTAAAGGACCAATTTGGAATAAGGCATCCGATATCTCGTCATCAGAAAAGTGCTGGCACAAAGCTTCATTCATTTCAGGTGTTACTCGTTCCTCTAACAAATTCAGAACAGGGTCACTAGACAAGGTAGGATCCTTCGTGTATAGTTCTTTGAAGAATGATGTAGCCATACGTTCCATTTCCGAGGGAGCTGTGCACCACGAGCCGTCAGCCCTTTTTAATTTTTTGACATGATTCTTTCGAGCTCTCCAGACAGCCTTTTGATGGAAAAATCGAGTATTACAATCTCCCTCTTTAAGCCATGAGATTCTAGATC